>JAPKLW010000011.1:1311650-1346501 GCA_026898455.1 Plectranthus barbatus
AGGGCCCACTTTATTATTTGCATCTGATCCCTGGTCTGGCCCATTAACTGCTCACAGCCCATTAGGGTTAGGGTTTCTCAAAACCCTAACACTATATATAGGCCTTCTCTCTATCAGATCATTGAGTTGTGATAACTAGGGTTTTTCAGTATATTGAAAATAGAGAGAGAGGGCGGCGGCTATCCGGAAAGGGAGAAACTGATCGATTTCTCCAGATCTCGGATTCAACTTGGTAGATAATCCTCACCAGATTTCCAAGGAGCAAGGGAACAGATCAGAAGATCAGATCTGTAGGAACCACTATATGTCGCCGGCGTTCTATCTCAGATCTAAGGTTATTTCATCGTTGTTGGCTCCGATCTAGATCTGTAGATCAAACGGTGGAATCAGGTATTCTCTAATCCATCCTCTGCAATTAATTTTGTAGGAGCATGCATAGGTTCACATGATTTGTTTAATTGAAATTTATTCCTGGTACCCTAAGAACGATCCTTGGCAAGTATTTAATTAATGGCAACTCGTGTTGTCCATCGTAGACTCAAACCCTACACTTTTGTGCACTTGAGGTATTGGATTATCCGCTTAGCAGTGTCCAGATGCGACTTGTTGGGATTTTCTTGATATCTCGCGCAAACTCCTACAGCATAGGAAATATCTGGCCTGCTAGCTGTTAGATAAAGCAAAGAACCGATAATACTCTATAAAGCGTAGGATTCACAGCTTCCCCTCCATCAAGGGAAATTTGGCAACTCGTGCTTATAGAAATCCTTAAGCTCTTTGTCTTTTCAGGATTTTACTTAGCAATGAGATCTCTTGTGTATTTCCTTTGATGTATAAAGACCCCTTCACTTGATTGCTGAACTTGGAGTCCGAGAAAGTAAGACATTTTTCCCATCATACTCATCTAGAAGTTACTCTTCATTAGCTCTGAAAACTTGTCACACAAGGTTGGATTCTTGGAGCCAAAAATAATATCATCGACATATATTTTCAAAAGTAAGATACTTCTTTCATCCTTAATTCGAAAGAGAGTTTGATCAATCTTCCCTTTCTTGAAACCATTGTCCAACAGAAATTTGGACAAAGTTCCATACCATGCCCGTGGTGCCTGGTTCAAACCATATAAGGCTTTCCCGAGCCTATAGACTTGGTTTACTTGTTCGAAGCCCGATGGTTGCTCAACATATACCTCTTCCTTGAGCTCACCATTCCCTCGGAGTGTAATCTCTCCATCTCGGCAGTCTATCAAGGCTCCACTTGTCCTCAAGAACTCTCTTCCAAGGATCATTGGCATTCCATGCTGTTCCTTCATATCCAAAACAACAAAATCAGCAGGAAAAATTAAATGCCCAACACGAATTAAAACATCTTCCACAACTCCCCTTGGTCGAGAAATTGAGCGATCGGCCATCTGAAGAGTGATTGAGGTTGGCCTCATTTCGCCTATCTGCAGCTTTTGGAAGACTGAGTATGGCATCAAGTTGATACTTGCACCTGTGTCGCAGAGGACATCCCTAAACTCCTTTCCCCCAATCTCGACCGGAATAGAGAAGCATCCCGGATCGGACCTCTTTGTTGGAACCTGTTTCTGCAAAAGAAGACTACATTGTTCATGAATTGAAATAGTTTGATCTTCGATTACCGGCTTTTTCTCGCTCATCAGCTTTCTCAAGAACTTCATGTAGCCGGGAATCTCGCAGAGAGCCTCGATCAAGGGAATGTTGATGTTGACCTTCTTGAGATTCTCCACAAATCGAGCAAACTTTGAGTCTTCCTTCTTCTTTGCAAATCTCTGGGGAAAGGGCATTGGAGGAATTGGATCACCTTTCTTCTTTGAATTTTCAGCTCCATGTGGATCCTGTGCAGCCTGCCTGTCGACTGGCTCCTTCTGTCCTGCCTGTCAATCGACAGGGGGTGTGTCGATCGACACGGCTGCATCCCCCCTGTCGGTCGCTTTGCTTCCCTTTCGACCTCTGCTGCTCTGCCCAACCTCTGTGTCGATCGACACAGGGTCTGTGTCGATCGAAACAGAGGTCTCCTCTGCGGGAAATTCCTCTCCTTCAGCCCCAAAGTCATCCTTGGACATGCTAGGACCCTCGTACCTCATACCGGACCTCAAGGAAATGGCATTGACTTGTTTGGCCTTCTCAGGATTGACTTCTGTGGTGCTGGGGAGCTGGCCTGGCTTGTGTTGATTGCTCATGGCAGTGGAAATCTGACTGAATTGTGCATCGAGCATCTGAAGGTGCTTCGTCATATGTTGCATGTGAGTGGACATGTTCTTCACCTCAGTTTCCACCTTGCCAAACCTGTTGTCGGAGCTTTTGATGAACTTTTCAAGTGTCTCCTCCAGCACAGACTTCTTCTTCTCCACAATCTCTCCCCCGGCTCCAACACTGAATCCCGGTGGAGGATTCTCAGCTGCATAAGGGTTAGAATAAGAAAAACCAGGATGGTTCTTAGCACTGTAACCATACCCTTGATTGTTGGCTCGGTAGTTGTTGTTGTTGTAACCTCCATTGGCATAGTTCACTTCAGCGGTATTGGAGGTGCTCGAACTGCTTCCTTGGTAGATGTAGTCGGCCTCAACAGGGACGATGGCCATATTGGGATCTGAAATAGCTGCTACCGAAGCTCTACCGGCCTCCAACTGTTTGAACTCTTGTCGGAGCTTCTTCACTTCTGCCACCACATCAATTTCCGGAGTAGTGGTCACTGCTTTGACTGCTTTCTGCCTTTCAGTAGGCCATTGATGGCTGTTGAGGGCCATGTCTGCAAGAAGTTGCATCCCCTCTTCTCCACTTTTCTTCATGAGAAGTCCTCCAGCTGAAGCATCAACCAATTCTTTTAAGTGAGGGGTTAATCCTTCATAAAAGTGGCATACCTGCATCTCAAGATCAATCCCATGGCCGGGGCACATCCTCAACAGCTCTTTGTATCTCTTCCAAGCTTCATAGAGGGTCTCATCGTACTTCTGGCTGAAGTGAGTGATGTCGGACTTCCTCTTCATGATGACACTGGGCGGGAAGAAGTTGGTGAGGAACTCTGCCCGGAGTTGTGCCCATGTGGCAATTCTGCTCTTGTCCAATCCAGCAAACCAAGATCGGGCCTCATCCCTGAGAGAAAAAGAAAACAGCCGCATCCGGATGGTGTCTTGAGGCACTCCGTTCTGCTTGATTGTGTCGCACACCTCGATGAACTGACTGAGGTGGCCGTATGGATCCTCAATGGCCTTCCCTGCATACTGGTTCTGCTGGACCATCTGAATCAAGCCTGTCTTCAACTCGAAGTTGTTGGCATCAATGCCAACATGGAATCCCGGCTCCTCTCTCTGTGGCAGGAAGCGATCAAGAATGGATCTTTGAGGCACCACAATTCTCCTTTCACGGTTTCCTTCATTGGCCAAGGCTGTCAGTCTGGCAGCTTGCTCTGCTTGAACTGCTTGTGCTACTTGAAGTTGATCCCTGAGTTGTCGGACCTCATTCATGAACTGTCTCTGCTCCTCGGGAGTCATGTTTTGAAGTTGTGGTTCTGGTGGTTGCTCCATCTCAGCCTCTCTTTCCTTGGTCTTTCCTTTGCTTTTGTTTCTCCTACAGGTAGCTTCAATCTCTGAATCGAAGGCTTCAAGATTCTTCCCCCGAGCTCTTGTGTTCATGCACCTGTAGAGAAAATAGAAAAATCGAGAATCAGTCTCTGTGTCAACCGACAGGGAGGCTGTCGATCGACACGGATGCTGCCTCTGCGTCGATCGACAGAAGCTCTGTCGATCGAAACATAAACAAAAATTTCACACACACGCACGCGAACAGAAATAAAAAACTCAATCCAGAAAATATCAAAACAATCCAATAACAAGACAAAATCTGACTATCCCCGGCAACGGCGCCAATTCGATCGCTGTTAAAATTAACAGTTTTATTATAATATAGCGATGCAAATAAATTTATAGACCCAAAGGAATGTCGAACCCACAGGGATAGTGCGACGAAATCATCTCATGTACTGGACACAGTTTATCAATTCTTTGTTTGAGTGAACCAATTTTCAGAAGAGGGTTTTGTTTTTCAAAATAGAAATTAACTTGGGAATAAAATTCAATAATAAAAAGCACAGATTCTAGGGAAATCAACCAATCCAATCCAACATGTATAAACAATCAATCCAAACCCAAAATAATCATTAAGGTGGGAAATCTGTTAAATTGGAATTAATTCCTTTGTTGGGCAATTAAAACCTAGATTACTAGAAACTGAATTTTACCTCTCGGCCTCAATAACACAAACTAGTCAATCTCAATAAAGATACAGATTTGAAAACCCTACAACTAATTCTTCTTTTTGAGACAGAAAACAGTTGTATCAAAATTCTATTTTCCTATTATTAATTATCTCCTCTCGGTCTCAAATTAATAACTATAAACCTAATCCAATTTTCATCTCTCGATCCTTCAATTGAAAATAGATTTTAAAATCAAAACCATAGAATTTGAACCAATTAATTAGGGTTTGGAATTAATTGAATTAACACATGCCAAAGAGGATGGAGAAAACCCTAGAACCTGTTAAGGGCTCTAGCCTAACATAATTGAAACAAACATTGCAAAAGATGTAAAGAAACTTACTTGAATCATTAAAGAAATAAGAATCTTGAAGTACTTGAATCCAATTGCAACAATAAAATAAAGAGTACTAGAAATTAAAGAGTTTAATGCTGAAAATAAAATAAAGGAGTGCTGAAAAACTGAATAATAAGACCTAATTTTCGAGCTTAATAAGTCATATTTATAGGGGGAGAAAGTATATCTTCAAAAGGTAATGATTTGGGAAGGAAAAATCTCCAATTTGGGCCAAAAACTGCCTTTCCGGTGCGCGTGTCGCTCGACACAGTTCCTGTCGGTCGACAGGAATCCATTTCGGTCGACACAACTTGTGTCGCTCGACACAGAAACATTCCTCTGCGCAGTCTCACGGTTTTGGCCATAACTTTTGCTCCCGAACTCCGATTGATCCGATTCCAGTTGCGTTGGAAAGCTAACTCAAAGATCTTTACATCCATGTGCTCCATTAGCTCGGATTCCATCTGTGGAAGAAGTCGTGACTGTTCCTTTGAACATCTGCTGCTTTCGGTACGGGTTTCCCTTGAATTTGGCCTAAAACCTGCAAAATATTACCATGACAAGCATAATATCCCTATAAACACTTCATGCTCGATTATTAACTAAAAACTCAAATAAATGCAATAAAACAATAAGAAAACAACGTGATAAGTGAGGCAAAATACGAGCTTATCAGTTCTTCATGTGATATGTAGCATGCTAGCATTGCATTTCCTTGTCTCGTCCTTATTAGATCATTGATTTCTTCAATGATAGCATCTAGAGGATGATCACGTAGCCATCTTGGTTTTGGGTTGCTGGGTGCTGGGGTTGCAGTGCTTGCATTGTCTGCTGAATTGTTGTCTGCTAGATCATTTTCCTCTCGCCTGAGGTTCAGCATTTTGTACATCAGCATTTTGAATCGCATCATCTTGAATATCAGCATTCTCCTGAGGTTCATTATTGATATCCAAATGCTTAGCATCGTCCTTGGCAATGTCCTCAACAGCGCCCAACCTTTCTTCAGCATCTTGTGTTGGATTTAGGATTCCTTCATCATCTACATCGATTGATCCGATAATTTCCAAATTATCATTAAGATAAATTTGTTTGGAGGCCTCAGCATGATCGTTAGCATCACTGGCCGGTTCAGTAGTCTGGTCACCTGCTGAGTGCGTTTGTGTTGGATTACAATCATTCATCAACTTAGTCGAATCAATCTGCATATTTTTTAAATAATTCAAGCTAGATTGACAATGGACATCATTAGTCTCATGATTGTCATCCTTTTGCTCTCTTATAATTCTGCGCACTAAAATAGACTCATCAAAGATAACATTGCATGTTATTTCCACAACTTAGTCGTCTTGTTTAACACTCTATAACCTTTGTGAGAAGGATGTCCATATCCAAGGAACACAGCTTCATCAGACTTAGGTGAAAAAGTGTTAAGCTTCGACTTCCTGTTGTTATCAATATAACATGTCAAACCGAAAGCACGAAGATGAGTTAGAGAAGGCTTACGACCATTATACATTTCGTATGGAGTTTTGTTGAATCTTCCAATGATCACGCTCCTATTTTGAGTGTAGCATGCAGTCATGACTGCTTCGCCCCAATACTTCCCACTCAGCTCAGAGTCGGCTAGCATCGACCGCACTACTTCTTTTAAGGTCCCATTCCTTCTCTCTGCTAGTCCATTATGCTGGGGAGTTCTAGCAGTGGATTTCTCAAGCCCGATTCCAGCTTCGGCGCAAAAATCCATTAGGATGCCGTTGCAAAACTCTATCCCGTTGTCTGATCTTATCCTTTTAACGGTGACTTCTTTGCTATTTTGCTTCTTTAGGATCAGCTCTGGTAGGATGAGTTTTACTTCATCCTTTGTCCTTAGCAGTCTGACCCACGTAAACCTGGAGAAATCATCAACAACCACAAGAGTGTAAACCTTTTTACGTACAGTGGCTGGAGTGACTCGGCCAAATACATCCATGTGCAATAGTTCAAGGATTCTCTCAGAAGTGGCCTTCTCCGGATTTGTCTTAAAGGATGACTGCGTTTGCTTCCCTTGCTGGCAAGCTTGGCATATGCCTTCCTTTCTGAAGGTCTCCTCAGGCAATCCCACAACAAGTTTGTGTTCGCTAGGTAGTTGATGGTCTTGAAGTTCAAATGAGTCAACCTCTTGTGCAATAGCCAATTTGTTTTTTCCTTGTTGAATGCTATGAAGCAGGAACGCTGTTGGCCGCTTTGCCAATCAACAGTGTATAGGCAACAGATGCGCAATAAAAACTCATACAAATTCTCACTGCACACTCAATGTTTAATTATCAATCCAGGTCCTTCTTCGCTTCGCCCGCTAGAATATCGGGATACTATAGCAAAGTCTAATAACTAGGCAAAATAAAATCGTTGAGTAATTTCTATCAATCTAGGCAATCAATTTAAACCTATGCTAACAACATATAACAAGCAATGAATTAAACCAAATATCAACATTCAATCAATTCTCTCCACACTTTGGTAAACCAAGACAAGAAAATACACAAATGAGGTAGATAGGATGTTGAAATAAATGTAGATGTAATCCAATTAGGTTAATCATTGATGTAAACACATTTTAATCCCTAGGAGGTTGAGCAATCGACCCTACATTCGCTAGCCACTTGCTATGGAGAACTAACGGTAGATGACATTAGGAATTGCAAGCAGCTACGTTATTAACCCCCTAGATCACTCCCAATCGACCGTCAATTATCGCCCTACGACCTAGCCCCGCACAGGGATTGGAACTAAAATCGTAAGAATATACACTTTTCACGACGATTCCGCCTACGTGTTCGCTGCAGCGTTCACATCAACTATCTCAAAAGCTGGCTATTACCTACACCTAAGATATAAGGAACAAGCTGAAGTGCAATTCAATCCCTCAAAGGAAAGTAAACAACAATTATCAAACCTGATCTTCATGCGTCCTTATTCAAATCAACATCCAAATTGAATTAGAGCAACATACCTCTCAATTGTAACAATACAAAGTTGAAATCAAATAAATCCACTACAAATGATAAGTAGAAAGTAAAATCTTCCCCAATTGGATTTGCTAAGTCTTGATCTACCCCCTTGGATCTTCAATTCTTCTCGAAGGATTGATGAATTAGCTCCTTGATACCTTGGGTGAGGTTTTGGAAGGGATGGAAATGAGAATCGTAGAGAATTTAGGTGGTTTCCATTTATATATGACAAAAGTTATCAAAAGTTATCAGAATAACCGTTTTTCCCCCTTTTATAATAAGTTGGCAGAGCCTTGGATCGCCCGGGCCAAAGTTGGCTCGCCCGGGCGAGCTCAAAACTAAAGAACCCCAAAATCGCGCTCTGGCTTGCCCGAGCCAAGGGTGGCTCAACCGAGCCACCTCTCTAAAGGGCTTGGCTTGATCGAGCCAAGTTTGGCTCGGCCAAGCGAAGTCTTTGAAATGCCCCAGTGCCCTTTCTGCTCTGCTAGGTCGATCCTGCTTCCCTTTGACTCCTAGCTCGGGCGATTTTCATCCAAAACTCATCCAAAAGTGTTGTTTTATGCCCAAAACATATCCTACACCATACAAAACACCAAAAAACACAAAAACACAACAAAAACAAGCAAAATGCATATGATATGGGAGTAAAATGGCCACAAACATGCACGCGCACACATCGAAAAATAGGTCATTTTACGCACATATCAGCCACCCTTGTGGATGCCTCTTAGCTTCACTTCACCTGTAGCATTGTCAACAATTTCACACCCAGTGTTAATGAAATAAACATTGTACCCGTTTTCGCACAATTGGTTGATGCTCAGTAGATTTTGTTTGAGGTTGGAGACGAGAGCAACGTTGATGATCCTTATTCCATTTTGCTCGATGCATTCTCTTCTAATCACTCTTCATTTGCTATTATCACCATACGTGACTGTTGGGCCATGAATTCTTTAAAGTTCTGAAAATATTTCTTCTTGACCCGTCATGTGTGCTGAGCAGCCACTAACTAGTATCCACTCATTTGACATGCCTGATGTCTTAGCGCTTGGACCCTGTTCCTGCAAAAAATCAACAGGTTTGTTTTGGTACCCGCTTAGCATCGGGTCCTGCAGGATTAGCATGGATCATGGTTCCTTTTTGAACCCACATCTTAGTGATCTTCAAGATTTTCTTCTTGACATCACTTTTAGCAACCTTCTCCGCTTTAGTTGGATAAGCAAATTTGCATTATTTGAACGAGGTGGAGTACTGTGCTTAGCCGTCATAGTCCTTCTAAAAGGAAAACAATTGGACTTAGGCCTCACATAGGTGTTCCTCCTATGTGGTGTGAACAGTTGATACGATGGTCTTACAGCATGGTATTGAACCTGCTTGCCCCGATTGAAGGTAGGATTTGTTGTCCTAGCATTGGATGCACAATGCTCAGCATTCATCCTAGACACTTCTGAGTGTGGCTTAGCATGCATTCTCTGGGTCCTCTCCTGAGATCCAGGAGATACATTCTTTTTACGCCAGTCTTTCTGCTTAACATTTGAAGACTCAGCAGTTGTCTTTTTCTTACCTTTTTCTTTAGCATTGAATTTTCCAGCAGAAATGAATGTAATCCTTTTCTGCTTAGAAGATTCAGCATTCCCAATCAAAACCTGCTTAGAGGCTTTTCCCACGACTTCAACACAACCAAGTCCCACTCCAGATCTATCAGAATGATTTCTCTGTTGGCTAACAATGGCATATAGAACTGTCTTGCTGTTGTGAAAGCACAAATGCAATCCTCATTAGTTTTATTCTTCAAAACTAGATTCTCCTTTTCAATATTTTGAAAGTTTTCATCAAGTTTGGAGTAATCAGCTTTGAGTTTTAAAAATTCCTCACCATCTGACCTTTAGTCTTTTGACTTCCTCGGTCAGAGATATAACTTTCGTATTCAGTGAGGTGTTTTGTTCTACGATAACATCTTTCAAAGCGTACAATTTTTAAAATTCTAATGAGAGCTTATTGAGATAATCATCCTCGGAATCTAAAGAAGAAGAATCCTCCGATTGATGCATGATTGTTGAAATTAAAATGCTAATAGCGTTTACCTCCTGAGCATCGACTGCGAGGGCCGACTCAACAATTTGCTTAGCTTCAGCATCCAGATTATCAACGATATTCGCCATTAGGACCAGCATGGCCTCTTCATCATCCTCTTCTAAGGAGTAATATTCCTCTTCATTGTCAGGAATATCGGGCACTTTTGTCCTGGTCAGCAGTGCTCTGGTGACTGCTTTGACTGCACTCCTCTCAAATCTTTGTTTGAGACACTCTCTTTCTTCTTTGCTCACCCTAGGACAGTCGTGTTTTAGGTGGTCTAGTGAATTGCATTCAAAGCACGTCATTGGCGTCCTTTCTGCTGGTCGAAAGGATGATGTGAGCTTAGCTTCTTTAGCTTCCTTTTCTGCTTTTGCTTCCAGCATGAGCTTTTGAAGCTTTCTCATTTTCTCTTCAAGCTCACTGATCTTGAGATCGTCTTTCTTTGAGCTTGAGGTTGAAGCGACCTCCTTTGCTGGTGAAGCTGGTGCAGATCTGTCATTGTTGTGGAAGGGCTTCCTTGGCTTCCATCCTCCAGTATCTTTCTTAGCAAAATATGCGAAGTCTTCCAAGTTTACAGCGTTTGTTGACGAAGTTTTAGCCCCAGCTGCTTCGTTCTTTTTGGATTGTTGTATGATCAATTCGTGAGTTTTAAGTTGAGTGAATAACTCAGATGTAGTCATTTGGCTGAGATCTTTCTCGCTCAGGCTAGTCATTTTCATGAACCAATCGCTCCTTGGAAAGAGTTTGGAAATGATTTTATTATTCATTTCTCCGTTGTCATAGGTCCTTCCCAAGTTCTATAGCTCTCCCACGATGGCAGTGAATCTTTCTTCCATCACCTAAATGGATTCACCTGCATGCATTGAGAAAGACTCATATTTATCAACGACTACCTGGAGTTTATTTCTTTTCATTTGTTTTGTCTCCTGTGAAGATGCGCACACATAGTCCCACATCGCCTTAGCCGTGTCGCAGTTTAGAGCTTCATTTGCCATCAACGGAGGCAGACAATCAAGTATCAGCTTATTTGCTAGATATTCCAGCTGAGCTCTCTTCTTATCCTCTATCGTCTAATCATCGAAGTTCTTCTTGACCATTTGTGGTTGCCCTTCAACAGGTGCCCCTGCGAAGATATTAGCCTTCATTATCTTAATGGGCCCTTTAGTGAGGACGTCCACCATCTCCGGATGTATACTTTGAAGTTGGATGGCGGCTAGCTTTTGCCATGAGTTTAATTTCTCCTTGTTATACTTTGGGAGCGTGTGATTCATCTTGGCAAGCTTGATGTTCCTGAGCTAAATAGAAGAACAGTGCTAGGAAAATACAGATCTGGTCAAAAGCAACTCAGAAGCAGTCAGTCTTATGACCTCCTGCTCTGATACCACTTGTTGGTCCCTGATCAGAGGCGTGTTAAGCAGCGGAAGACTATTTAACAAATGCAGCAGAATGATTCAAGTAATCTTGCACTTAGTTCCTTTTCAAATGTTTAGCTTAAGGTGGGGTTAATATTATTTCAGATATACACTAGTAACTTGAGGTTGCTAGGTTTTAAATCAATGGTAGAAATAATAAAATAGTAACAAGGAACAGTAATAAAGACACAGGATTTATAATGGTTCGATCCTTAAGATATACGTCCACTCCTCAGTCGAACACTGAGAATTTCACTAAAAAGATATATGAATGTACAAGGATTCGCCGGTCACTTGTAGCAGGTGGTGAGCTTTCGAGCCAGCCACTACAAAGCTATCCTCCGTCACTTTTATCTTTCGACAGCTGCGGCTAAGTCAAGGGCGACACCTTTGTAAAACTTATCCTTGCTGCAATGAAAGCTTTTAAGTTCCTTCCTGAACTCTTCTGGGGGTTTTTGGCAACAACTCGTCTTAGTCAATCTCTTTTCAGAGATATGACTGCTGGATGCTTCCTAGGATGGAAGTTATCTCAATGATTGATTCTTGAAAAAAGTCAAGGAATCTCTTCTAGAATGTTGTGTCAGATATTCAATGTGTGACACTTTTGTTTGTTGAGATCTTGAGATTCTTCTTGTCTCTTTAACGTGCTCTCAACTGACTACTCTTTTACTTTGCTTCGATTTGTAAGGTTATCTTTCGTAGAAGCAGTTGTAAGTTGTAGTACAGTAGTATTCATGAGTTGACTTCTCCCTCTTTTGGACTTCTCTTTTATATCTGGAGATTCAAAATTTGAATCTCCAGACCCATTAGACACAACGTTCTCTTTGTCCAATAGAGCTATTGCTTTTTCCGTCCTTTCCGGCTTAGTACAGTGCTTTTTCACCTACTTCGGGAAAGCTTTGTGTCCTTGGATGTACCTTTTGTCAGAACGGGAGTCTTAGCAGACGTTATTTGATATTTCCTTGCTTAGCATTCTTTCAGAGAATGCTGGGAACATTCTGCTAAGTCCTTAGACCTTTTAACTGCTGAGATCTTCTAGCAGTCTAGCTTTGTATCCAATTGCTGAGTCCTCAGCAATTGCGTATTCAGCACTTTGATTCTTGATTCCTTATTGCTACAACTTCTAGCAATCTTCTGAGTATTAGTGAATGTTGACTCTTTCAACATTCTGTTTGTTGAAGTATACTGTAAAGCGAACTTTTAAGCAAACTTTGTCATGAACTTAATCTCCTGTAAATAATTGAAACAAACGTTATCACATTGATGCAATCTCATGATTGCATGTATATCCACTTATCTTATATTGTAGACAATGTGGTGGGTGCGTCGTCCCACTAAAGATCGCATTGTTGGGTTCCTTATAAGATATAAAACGTATTCACAACTGAGATAGTTCTGGATAAACTATCGTTTTAGGTTGTAGTATAAACTTGAGATAACTAGTCTTGGTTATTAGTTTATGCTAGTGCGTGGTGTCGCATTGAATGGATCGTGGTGAGATGTGTTCTTCTGTTCTGACTCTATGAAGAACCAAGGTCTCGGCGACTTTGATAATTCTTAACCCTAGATGTGATATTTAGATATATGCAAATGATTGTTTGGTACTTTGACTTACCATGGGTGAGAATCAAAAGGATGATTCAATATGCTCCGTATCTTGGGTAACAACATTATTTGTATGTGTTTATATAGTCACATTAGGGCACCGTGTCCTGGACATCCAGGTTGATGACAACCCCTTAAGGAGCTCATAAGTTTTATCGTATTAAACCCTACAGGTGGAATTTTTTCTGATACGATAATAATGTTGAGCGGGTACTACTTAAGGATTAAGATATTAATTAATTAATGCTGTCAGAACTTTTAATTAATTAATGGATGTGCGTTATCTTAAACACGGGAAATTAATTAAGTCAAATAGAAGCCCTGATTCACATCGGGATAGGATGACAGTTGCAACATTAATTCTCTAGTGGAATTAATTAATGTTATAAGTTCAATTTATATTCTGGGCTGAATATATGTATTTTGACTTATGGGAGACCCAATCCTATACCTTCTAGAGATCTCAGGTCTGGCCCAACAAGAAACCCTAGAAGATGCCTATAAATAGGATCTCATGGTTGAGAGAAAAACCCTAGTTGTCATTTTCATAAGCTCATGTGTTGAGCGACGGTTAGGGTTTAGTTTTCTCAAACATTGTAGATCTAGAGTTTTGGATTGACATCTACGATTCGGAGGATTGCCGTCCACCCGGTATCCGATCGTGGTTCGTGGGACACAGGCTAGAAGATCTCCAGTGGAATCGATCTTCAGATCTGTAAAGATCTATTCGTAATTCTTGATCTCCTTGATTTAATTTAATTAAACCATGTATGTGTACGTTTGGTATCCAACATCGATCGGGGGGACGATCCGCCTTCATCGGCGTGTTCCATCAATTGGTATCAGTGCCTCGTTCGTGGTTGTTGGCTCTGCCTGAAACGTGCAGTTGATTTATTGCATTTTAAATCATTTAAGCATGTTGTCGATGTTTTATATATTTTATGTATTTTATTGTTCCTCGTGGCTCCCGATCTGTTTTTGGTTTTTGGTGCGATGGTTTATTCGCGGTTTATAATCATTTTTCACCACGAGAAAATCCGTGTTTAGTATAGGAAATGATGTAATTTTATTTCCTGTAATTTTCTGTAAATTATGATGTAATTTGCTGCGAAAACAATACCAAGAATCGAAGAACACGATGAACAAACGTCGATAGAAAAATGCCAAATCACAGTCGCGCAGGGGCTGTTCGTGGCTCAGCCACGGCTTATCGGCTTGTCAATCGGGTCGACTGGCCGGTGGGGCTTGAACCTGGGTCGGCGGACATCGCCGCCGCACCACCGACAGTCATGGACAGCGACAGCAGGCTGTGCAGCAGCAGCAGCAAAACACGCGCGCGAAGCTTGCGCAATTTGGGGCTGCGTAGCAGCCTGTCTTCGCAGTGTCCCCGGTGCACGGTTGAGCGGCGATCGGCAATGGCGGTGGTTGGCAGTCGAAGCCCGATGGTAGGCGACCATCGTGATGTGAGCGGCATTCCAGAACTACGGCGGAGCGGCGGCTGTGGTGGCGAGAAATAAGCCACTCGCGTTGATCTTCCTCGTGATAGTTGCACAGCGTGTCTTCATCGCGTCGCCGGCGTCGATTCTGACAAGTATCGTGGGTGCCGGCGGCCTGGAGTTGGTCGTGGTGTTGAGGGCATCAAAGCCCAGGGGTTGAATGGCTGGATCAGTGGCGGATTTGATGGCGGCGAGGGCGTGAAGGTCTGGTGGTCGCGCTATAATTCTGGGAAATTCCAAAATTTTCGTGCGACACTTGTGAGATGCCTGTTTTCTTCGCTCGATCGGTGGCGATCCCGTAGTGGATCGCCGGTGCCGACGAAATTAGCTGCAATCACCGCGTGAAAATAGCTGCACGCAAGAATCTCGTAATTCTGTCTGCGTGTGGGCTGATTTCGTGCGTTGATTGGAGGCTATTTCGGGTCGTATCTGTAATTCCAACAATTTGATCTTACTTTCCATACTAAGGGCTTCAATTCCCATTAGGTTTGGGAGGTTGATGATTGATTATGACGGCGCAATGGGCCAACGAAGTCGGCCCAGTCGCCATAAAACACAAATTTTTTGGGTTGACAGCATTTACGTGGACGTTTTTTCGTAGTCATTTGGAGGCCTTCCATTTATGGATTTCCAGTACTGATGACATGGAATTGTAGTCCTAACCTAGGGTTTAAGGCCCAGTAGGTTACCTGCATGATTGAAGTTGGAATCGATGGGAACGGAGGCGAGAAAAGTGCCATGTGCACTTGTTTTTCGCCCAGGCTGCTCAACTTGCCATTTTCTTCGGCCAATTGGCAGCGATTCGAGCATGAATCTCCAGTCCCGTTGGTTGGAGATGGAAGTCCAAACTTTGGTCTTCAAATCCCATTAGGTTTCGGCCGTTGACTGTGCGTCGTTTGGTAGCAACGGTGGCTCGAAAAGGCCATTTGCAGTAAATTAAAAAGCCCAAATTTGAATTGTTCGAGGCCCGGATCCGATTCGAAGACCCATTTAAAGAGCTGTATATCAAATATTCATGTAATCGAATAGGTAGATATGCAGGTACACATCTTTGGGCCACGAGGACATTTTATTTGTTCTTGCATGAAGTGTGTTTAATTTTCTAAGCATGTTGTATGTTTTACATGTTAGAGCATGCTAGGATTTATTTAATTCTTTATAGCATGCTGTCAAAAACCTTCAATTTAAAATGACTAAGTGAGTTAAAAAAAAAATTATTTATTTATTTAGGCTTCCACAATTGGTCTTATAAGTGATTGTGGATGTTGTTCGCGGGACCCTGGGAGTCTCCCCCTAGAGGATACAACATTCACTGGTTCACTGGATAAGACTTCTAATAAAAATGAATTTTATCTGTAAATGAAGTGCGTGGCACTCGCGGGACCCTGAGATTCTCCCCCTAGAGGATGTGTCATTCATGGTTCATTGGTAAAGATTTAATTCAAGATAACCTTAAGAAATTATTTGCAAGTGATGTAATGTCCTAACGGTAAGGTCATCAATTGTAAAATGATTTTCTTTATTGGTTAAATCGTGGTCATCACTTAGATGTGAATTTCTATATAACTCCCCAACGGAGTCCCTGTTTTAATTCACATGGCCAGTTAAATGGTCCGACTATTATTTCCATTCGTCATAAAGTAGAGGTTGACGTGATATTGGAATTAAAGATAGTTTGTCTGGTCAATAGATATGTGTGTAAACGTCCACCCACCGTGGCTTGCATATATATTTGTTGGGCTGTTAGAGGTTGCATTAAACATTGGTTTTGAAGGTTTCCATGTTTTATGCTTCAATTAATGTGATTTAAATGCTTACGTGTTTGCATTTAATTTATTTCAGTTATCATGTCGTTTAATCTGCTTATGACTGTTCTCTATCATAACAAGCTTATTGGTCCAATTTGTTTGGACTGGAAATAAATCTTGATATAGTACTGGTTGCTAAAGAGTACATATTTGTACTCAAGACACCTACTTGAGGTCTCTTGAACTCTTACTTCCACTTGAAAGTAATCATGGGTAAGAAATAGTACTCTGTTGCTGAGTTTCTTACTGGCTTGATTATAGTGGAGGATCTCACGAGTAAGAGATCACTGGTTCTGGTTTCTTTTGAAGCATCATCTTCTTTGTGTAATGACGGTTAGAAGAAGAAGCTGCAAAAGAAAAGAAACAGTGGGAGCAGTGGGAGCAAATAAGTAATACTTTCTGGTAGTATGACACCTTTTAGTGGTGTCATGAAACTAAAGGGAAAGTGCTACAAATGCAACTGGTCTGGGCATCAAAGATATAATTGTCCCCTCTTAATGAAGGGTAACTCGCCTATGTGTTCTGTTTTAGTTGTGGAAACATGTCTTATGGCTTGTTCTACTATCTCTTGGATAGTAGGTACTGGTGCCACTAATCATGTTTGTTTTTCTCTGCATGGTTTCATGCAGACAAAACAACTAATGAAGGCGAGATTAGCGTAAGCTTGGTAAATGCTACTAGAGTGGTGGTTGTTGCAGTGGGAGATATACACTTAATCTTTTTCCAGATTTTGTTGTAGTATTAAAGGACATTTTAAACGTGCTTAGTTTTCAAAAGAATTTTTTTTCAGCTTTGAAAACTGTTTTTGGATAGATATTCGGTTATTTTTAATAACGATAATGTAATTATGAGAAATAACTCTTTTATCTATTCTGGCATGTTGGAAAACTCCTTATATACTATTACTTGTGTATATCGTTCTGCAACTGAAACTCATGCATATTCATCGTCTAAAATGATAGTTTCTTCTATGTTGAATCAAACATATATTTGGCATCTAAAACCGGGTCATGCTAATCTTACTAGGATCCAAAGACTGATAAGTCGTGGATCATTGGAATTTCTCCAAGTTAAACCATTCTCAGTCTGCGAATCCTAATTGGAGAGTAAGATGCCATTTAAGTCTTTTTAAGGCTATAGGTTTAAAGCCAATGATATGTTGAAAATGATTCAATCTTATTTGTGTGGGCCTATGTCTACTCAAGCAAGAGGTGTTCTTGAGTATTTCGTGACTTTCACGAATGATTACTCATGGTTTGGATATATTTACTTGATCCACCACATGTCTGAATGATTTGACAAGTTCAAAGAATTTAAGGCTGAAGTGGAGAATCTGCAAGGTAAAAGTATCAAGTCACTACGATCTGATCGGGGTGGCTAATACCTCAGTGCTAGCAGAGAGAAGAAATAGAACTCTATTAGATATGGTGAGGTCGATGATGAGTTATGCCACTTTGCCTACTTCGTTTTGGGGTTATGCCTTGGAAACAACGGCTTACCTTCTAAACTTCGTACCTTCTAAATTGGTTCCAAAGACTCCAATAGAATTGTGGACTGGGCGAAAGCCAAGTTTAAACCACATTCGGGTTTGGGGTTGCCCAGCACATGTGCTGGATAAGGAAGCAGATAAGTTGGCACCTAGAACGGAAGTACAGTTGTTTATAGGATATCCTAAAGGTACGAGAGGCGGTAATTTTTATAGTCCCAATGATCAAAGGGTAGTAGTGAGCACCAACGCCCGATTCTTGGAAGAAGACTATATAAGTGAGCATAAATCCAAGAGTGAGATTATTCTCAATGAGTTGAGAGGAGACAATGGTACACCGAGTGTACTAAGTGATATACCACAAGAGGCTACACAACGTGTTGACTCTGGTGTACCTACACAGGTACTGCCTTGTTGTAGTGGGAGAGTTGTTCAAATCTTATCGTTTCATGAATGTGGGAGAGTCTTCAGACTTGAACCACATTGTTGTACATGAAGCAAACGAACCCTGAACTTACAAAGAGGCAGTCCAAGATGTAGATGCAATGTCTTAGCATAAGTCTGTAGATTCTGATATTGAATCTATAGATGCTATGGATGGGTACGACCTTCAGACCTTCCTAAAGGCAATATAGCCATTAGGTGTAAATGGGTCTATAGGTGTAAGAGAGGATCTGACGGAAAGGTCATCGCCTTTATAGCATGGTCCGTGCTAAAGTCGATCTGTATTCTCTAATTTATAGCAAATTACATGGACTTTAAGGTTTGACAAATGGATGTTAGGACATATTTCCTTAATGGAAATCTGGATGAAGACATTTATATGCGGTAACCTGAAGGTTATGTAAGGAAATGCTGAGAGCATCTAGTTTGGAAGTTAAAGAAGTCTCTTTATGGACTTATACAAACTTCTAGATCTTGGAACATTCGTTTTGACGAGGCAATCAAATCCTTGGATTTGAAAAATGTCAAGATGAAAGTTGTGTGTAAAAAAATGAGTAATGGAAACGTGGTGGTATTCTTAGTACTGTACGTAGACGATATCTTCTTATTGGCAACAACTTGAGGGTATTGTCAGACGTATAGGTGTGGCTGTCAAAACAGTAACAGATGAAGGATTTTGGAAATGCTATGTACATTCTTGGTATAAAGATCATTCATGATCAATATAAGAGAATATTGCATTTGTACTAAGCTTCCTAACACTGTTATTGCCCAATATAGCATACAAAACTCCAAGAAAGGATTTTACCTTTGTGACATGGAGTTCATCTATCTAAGGACACGTGTCCTAAAATGCCAGACTAGATAGTGGAGATTGCTAAGGTTCCTTAAGCTACGGCAGTAGGAAGCCTTATGTATGCTATGTTATGTACTAGACATGATATCTATTGTGTAGTTGGCATGATGGCAAGATATCAATCTAACCCGGGTCTGGGGCACTGGACTGTGGTAAAATATGTTCTCAAGTATCTGAAAAGAACTCGAGATTATATGCTGGTTTACCTATTAGAAAGTCTGACCCCTTTCTGTTAATCAGATTCAGATTTTTAAGCTGATCAAGATATGAGAAAGTTAACCTCGAGTTATGTGTTTACCTTGGGAGGCGGAGCCTATTACATGACTGCCTCGGAGGTTGCCAAAGAAGCTGTCTGGCTTAGAAGCTTCTTGTTGGACTTGGGGGTGATTACGAGTATGCCTAAATGTATCACGACATATTGTGACAACACTGGTGCAGTAGCAAACTCGAAAGAACCTAGAGCCCATGTGGCAAGTAAACACATAGAGAGACAGTACCACATTTTACGAGATATCATAAAGAGAGGTGATGTGGCTGTGGAAAATTTATGTCGTTGTATAACCTGGTTGATCCTTTCACGAATACTTTGGAAACTTAGATCTTCGAAAGACATGTAAAGGGTCTTGGTTAAACGATACATTGCAGCTACACTTTAAGTCTAAGTGGGAGATTTGTAATGACATGGTGTATACTAAAAGTTTAGCTTTAGTATAAGTGGGAGATTGTTGGAGTATACTGTAAAGCGAACTTTTAAGCAAGCTTTGTCATGTACTTAATCTCCTGTAAATAACTGAAACGAACGTTATCACATTGATGCAATCTCATGATTGCATGTATATCCACTTATCTTATATTGTAGACAATGTAGTGGGTGCGTCGTCCCACTGAAGATCGCATTGTTGGGTTATTTATAAGATATAAAACATTTTCACAACTGAGATAGTTCTGGATAAACTATTATTTTAGGTTGTCGTATAAACTTGAGATAACTAGTCTTGGTTATTAGTTTATGCTAGTGCATGGTGTCGCATTGAATGGATCGCGGTGAGACGTGTTCTTCTGTTCTGACTCTATGAAGAACCAAGGTCTCGACGACTTTGATAATTCTTAACCCTAAATGTGATATTTAGATATATGAAAATGATTGTTTGTTACTTTGACTTACCATGGGTGAGAATCAAAAGGATGATTCAATATGCTCCGTATCTTGGGTAACAACATTATTTGTATGTGTTTATATAGTCACATTAGGGCACCGTGTCCTGGACATCCAGGTTGATGACATCCCCTTAAGGAGCTCATAAGTTTTATCGTATTAAACCCTACAGGTGGAATTTATTCCGATACGATAATAATGTTGAGCAGGTACTACTTAAGGATTAAGATATTAATTAATTAATGCTTTCAGAGCTTTTAATTAATTAATAGATGTGCGTTATCTTAAACACGGGGAATTAATTAAGTCAAATAGAAGCCCTGATTCACATCGGGATAGGATGGCAGTTGCAACATTAATTCTCTAGTGGAATGAATTAATGTTATAAGTTCAATTTATATTCTGGGTTGAATATATGTATTTGGACTTATGGGAGGGCCAATCCTATACCTTCTAGAGATCCCTGGCCTGGCCCAACTAGAAACCCTAGAAGATGTCTATAAATAGGATCTCATGGTTGAGAGAAAAACCCTAGTTGTCATTTTCATAAGCTCATGTGTTGAGCGACGGTTAGGGTTTAGTTCTCTCAAACAATGTAGATCTAGAGTTTTGGATTGACATCTATGATTCGAAGGATTGTTGTGCACCCGGTATCCGATCGTGGTTCGTGGGACACAGGCTAGAAGATCTCCAGTGGAATCGATCTTCAGATCTGTAAAGATCTATTGGTAATTCTTGATCTCCTTGATTTAATTTAATTAAACCATGTCTGTGTACGTTTGGTATCCAACATCGATCGTGGGGACAATCCGCCTTCACGGGCGTGTTCCTTCACTGCTATCTTTTTACTTCTAACTGCTGAACAAGTATTCCTAGCAGTCGTTTCTTTCAGCATATGACTACCAACTCCTTAGCAGTCACACTTCTTCGCACTTGACTACTACCTCCTTAGTAGTCATTTCTGTCTGCTGACGTCTCTAGCAGCCAACATCTTCCTGGTTGCTGAGAATGCTCCTAGCATCCAGAGTCTTCCGAAGTTGCTTGGAATCTGATTTCCTTCGTTTCAATTGCTGAATCCTTCAGCAATCTTCCACAAGCACTTCTAGTCTATTACAACTCGATATATGGCCTAAACAGGACTTTACAAATGAGTTTCTATACTTTTCTAGACTTCAACAATGATCCACCAAAATAACACTACTACAAAAAAGCTAATAGACAACGCGGAAATCGCGTAGTATATCGAAAATTTCCGCGTTGTCTAATTATGTGTAGTCTATTGATGGACGCTAATAGACAACGCGGAAATCCGCATTGTCTATTGACAGATAGACGACGCGGAATTCGGAGTCGTCTATTGAACTATAGACAACGCAAAAATTCGCGTCATCTATCTGTCAATAGGCAACGCGAATTTTGGCATTGTCTATTGACCTATAGACGACGCGGATTTTTGCGTCGTCTATTAACAAATAGACGACGCGTATTTTTGCGTTGTCTATTGATATATAAACGACGCGGATTTTGTCGTTGTCTATATATCAATAGACAACGCAAAAATCCGCGTCGTCTATTGCTTTTTTTTCTTTTTTTTTCATTTAATTTCGAAAATCCTATAAAAAATGATAAAATAATATTTATAATGTAAAAAACGATTAAAAACAATAAAAAATGACAATTTAATAATTTTAACAATGAAATTAAATCTCAAAATTACATATGTTTTGAAGTAATGTAGTATTAAAACTAACTTCAACTATACAAAATAATCTAAGTACATCAAAAATCTTCTTCACATATGCCTCAAACTAATCCGTGGTCCAAAGCTTGCTGGTCAGACATTCTGAAATGGGACTGCATGAAATCAAGAGGTCATTACTAATAACACAACACATTGAAAAATTGAAATCCTAAACCAATAAGTACACGACAACCACAAACCGCAAACATGAAATCAATAACCATTACTAATTCACAGTCACATAAGTAGCTAGATATATATCATTAACAAAAATTGGGCAGCATAACAGCCTAAATTGGTTCAACCCAAAAATCAACAAACCACAGTTATATAATTCAAATACCATATTGACAATCGAAAAGTATAATAACATCTTAAAATGATTAAACCCAAAAATCAACAAACAATATTGTCACATAATAACGATAACATAACCCTCATACCTCATTTGATTAAGCAAGCTGACCAAATACAATTATATGTACATGAAATCAATATGAACACAAGGGAAGTAAATACTTTAATTATCAATTTCAAAGAGAAGTCATCATTCATATTGCCATACCTGATCTCATATAAAGCTCAACAATTTCACACCATTCTGTACGAACTTCATTGATTTCACGTGTGTTGTACTTTTCTGCATTAAACTAATAAAAATAGTAGCACAAACACAATAAAAAAACTGCAATTAATTAATAAGCTAATGAGTTAGAACTTAATTAAAAATTTGGTAATAAATTGACATATTTAAATTACCATATCTGTCAATGGAATAGAATCACGAATACCATCAATGATGTCTTTCATATATCGGCTAACATAAAAGCCACATTGTTGAGCATCGGGCTGCTGTGGACACTGTATCATCGTATAGTTTAATAGACAGTTAATGCATTAACTTTGAAATTATTAACTGAGACACATACCTTGACGACCTCCCAAGAAATGCGCGAGACTCTTTTTCCTATTGAAGTATTGAATATTTTCATAGCCCTGACATTATATTCAAATTAAAAAGTCAATACACATAAATTTATCTACTTTCTTTAATTTAATTTATAACTTACTTGTCCATAATTTTTTTCCAATCAGCAATATGAATTGGATTTAGCAGAGGATCCATCACATATAACAATAATATATCTTCACTATTAGTTTTTGTGAAGATAATATATCATTCATTATTAATTATTAAAGTTGAATAACTTAATATTTTTTGTTACTTTAGTAATTGTGTTAATAAATGTAGATTACATTATGTAATTTAATTTTTTATGCCCTGTGTAGTTGAGTTTGGGCTTTTTTAGTGCGGAAGGCGCTAGTTAACGGAATAGTTTAAGTCTAAATAGCAATTGATAATTGTCTAGATATGGTGTTACCTATATTATTGAGGCTCTAAAGAAGTTTAAGTCAAAGTCAAAAGCATAGTAATTTTTATTTATTAATATTCTTGTCAGAAAGTATCAATTATAAAAAAAATATGTATGATAGAACTCACAAAAATAATCACAAAGTGCACAAATATTCAGAGCAGGGGACTGTCTCCTACCAGCCAACATGTTCAATTTATGTATTTTTATTAAGTTTGACATATGTGAAATCAACATGACGCAGCTCTTCATAAGTAGAATAGAAAGTAATACAAAACAATTTAATGAGGAGTTAATTAAAATGCAAAATACATCATTAATCCCATTTACTCCACCCACTATTCTTCAACCTTGAAAAGAAAATATACAGACAGATATTAAACTATATATTTTAATTACTACAATACATAAGTTTCAGACTATTAAATCTGGTTTAATTTCATGAATCCTATTTTCTAGAATCACATTAAAATGAAACCATAAATGTGAATAACTTTTTAGTTGCTTCATTCCAAGTTGCCAAATAAACACATAAAGAAGCCAAATAGATTTTCTAAATCATTTACATCAAGCAATTCAGGGAGTAAAAGAATGACCTAGTTATAAAGTGAAAGGTGGGTTAGTGTCATATTAGTTTCCTTAGAGGGGGAGAAGGCCTCATGTTCTAATTTTGATTGCAGACAGGAAAGACGCAGGTCTTCCTCCGAGCTCGTCAGATGGCTGATTAAGATACCCGCAGGGCACTAATACCCGCAGGTCTTCAATTTTTGTTGTTTTCTATAAACTATTAATATTTTCATAATAAGCTTCACTCTGTGTTTTTTTCGTGAAATTCATGTATCCCAACACCGCATTCACTAATCATAACAAACACTGAATGCCACTGTAACTAATAAATTTAACATGAAAGGCTTAATTAAAAAAAAAAATCTTCTAAACTCATCAAAGCCACTAAATCCATGAACATATAAGCACATTACCAAATCATAACCGCACAAAATGAAAACTCAATTCGATTAAAAGATCACGAAAGTGCAAAAAAATAACATTAAAATTTCACCCACAATCATGTAATATGGATTTCAAAATTGATGATTCTAAATGAATAGAAAAGGAAAAGGGCTAAAATAACTATGATTTAGGATTCTTACTTTTGGAATTAGAGAGGAATTGAAGAACCGAAGGCGAAGCTCACCTATAAATTGTAATCGAAATAGCACTAAAATCTTTGTTAGTTGACGCTTGGAAACACCTTTATAACAAAATGATTCAAATAATCAGAACAGCAGAACTTGAGACATTGCATTCATCTCATCTCATGTTTGATTTATATACAGGAACACCAACATATACTCTGAGTTTTGGACGAATTAGGCTTAGCCTTACCAAATCATGAAGAGCTTAAATGTAAACAGAAAATTGATTGATCTGGAAAAACAATAAGACAGACATAACTGATATCCATTTCCAATCAAACCAGAATAATAGCAAAACACACAACAATTTTCAAAACAAGAAACAATTAAGCATAATCCTCTGCTTATTTGGGTGAACTGAATACGAGAAATGGAGTCAAAAGAAAGCAAATCCAATTCCTACCTTGGTCTAAAAAATGGAGTAAATAAAACCTAGAAAATCCAATCAACAATTAAGAATCAAGCAAGCATAACTCCAATCAACCAAATTCTCAAGCTCAACTTCACTTACCTTTTCACCAATAAAAGGTCTCTTTTAATTGCTAATTAATCAAATCAAACATGAGATGAGATGAATGCAATGTCAGAAATATCCGTGAAATAGGATTCGATCACGCCATGAAAATTAATCAATAACTATCCGATTAAACATCACATCTCTCTAGCTAGCTCAAGAGAATAGAACTGATTTTAAAAAAATATATATATACCTGCTCCGCAGAGTGGGGGTCGCCGATGGTTCGTGGGGGCGCTGGAAGTTTTCCAAACACGGCGGCATTCACCGTTGGCGCTTGGTTCATGGTGGCGCAGGCGAACACGACGATGGACGACAGTCTCCGCGGCAAGAAGATAATGCAGGAATACGTCTCAACGAAGGGGGCGGGGGGCAGGTCTCAACGGTGGGGAGGGAGATACACTGGCGCGGGGCAGGGAGATACACCGGCGGGGCAACGAAATTCAGCGGCGTGGCAGAGAGAGATGAAAACAACGGCGGGTACGTAAGGAGATGAATACAGCGGATACGGCGGGGGCAGGTCTCAACGGTGGGGAGGGAGATGAATACGTACAGCAGCGGGATGCGTCGTTCGATTTCGCAATTATAATTAGGGCACGCACAGATATATTACAAAATTTAAAAAAAAAAGAGACGACGCGGCTTTACACATCATCTATATGAATATAGACGACGCGTAAAGCCGCGTCGTCTATTAGCGCGCCCTGAATTAACTACACAAATATAATTTCGCGTTGTCTATTATGATATAGACTACACTTGTGCATTTTTGCGTTGTCTATTTGGTGTAGTCTATTAGCTTTTTTGTAGTAGTGTAACTAAGGCTTTGATTCAACAAAACCTTTACAATTTGATCTAAAGGGAGATTTACAACATAAATCCAGGAATAATTCCAACACCTTAAGAATGGGGATAAACCAAGCTTAAGCAACTTGTTCCTCATAATGTGGTAATAAAGATATAGAGCAATATTTATTCTCTTGTAGAATGAATTAATATAAATTAAATGATTATGTTAAAGGTTGAATATGAAAAGTAATTAATTTATAAGTCATCTTTATCTGGTGTCTGGTCTAGCCCGCATAATGATTAGAGTTTATTACAAATGGGATCTTAATATAATTACACTTCTCCTCTCATAAGAGATATAATTCATAATTCACAAGATGAATACTTAGAGAGAGAAAAGGGGGCCGCCATAGTTAGAGAGAGAAGGTCAATTTTCTCTTGCTTTTTGTGCAATTCCCATTGTAGTTCCTCACCAGATTTCCTAATACAGATCAGAAGATTAGATCTCAAGTGTTTTTCTTTTTCCTTTTCTTCTCTATGTCGATTTTAATATATTATTGAAAATCAAAGACTTAATTCATCGTCTTGTAGGATCAAATCTTTGCGCGAAGAATTCAAAAGCTTTGATTCCTACATGTAAGAATCAGAGATAACTAAATTATCCAATTATTCATATATATTTGCTTAGCATTTAATTTTAATACGAGCATGCTAGAACTCTTAATTAGACAAACTATCAATTTAATTTTTCCATTACTAAAATATTTGAAAAACTATCAATTTTGTTTCAAATACATGTCATACAATCAATTTTGTTTCAAATTTATAATGTGAGTAAAAAATAGGTTGAGAATTTGAAAAAATCACAAAAATTTGCAATATATTTGCATGTTAACTTCTAATATTCTAAAATCGAATGCATTAATTTAAATTTCGCCCACAATCAAATGTATTCATTGAAACTCAAACCCATAATTTATTTGGCATAAGTAAGACGCTTAAATAACTTGTGCCCCGAGTTGAAGTAGACTTGTAGTTTTGTGAAAGGTGAGTGCTGTTTGGTAAGCCACTTCATCATTGTGATGTCAGTTTTTTACTAATGTCATGATTTGAACAAATAATTTGACATACATTTTAGTAATATACAAATTTAATTCTTAATATATTAAAAAATTACAATAACTTGTAATTTTTTTATACTTACAACATTTTCCCTCTTAGTTCTATTTCTCCTTTCCTTTGAATTATAAATAAAATCTAAAATTCAAAAATAAACCCTAAAATTAAATTGAAGGATGCATCTCTCGTAATGTCATCTGAAATAAGCATATTTAAGAGCGATCTCAAGTAACATTGTTTCATATGTGTTTGTTTTATTTAAGAGCAATGCCAATTGTATAATTTAAAGTACTATTTTTCTTATAGTAGTAATAGATTAAAAATGGTTTCCTGACAATAGTTCTTTGTTTTAAAAAAGGCAAAGAAACAAAAGATATTATTGAGTTCTTTTTATGAAAGAAAATATTTTATTTATTTCAATCACACCTAACTTAGGTTGAAATATTTGAAGATAACAATGAAGAGGAAGCTGGCCATTGCCGGCACTCCTCCGCCCGAAATGTCGAAGCACAAAATCAAAGTGAGTTTTTTGTTGTCAGAAATCCATTCTTTGTATACACCAAACATCCAAATTTGAATTGGAACCAATAATTGACTTTTGTTCCCCATTATCCACTCCACTCTCGCTCTTTTCTCATCTCCTCTCTTTATCCAATAACATTTATATTACAGTTAAGTCACAGTCTTCTTCATGTGTATATTTATGATATAATTCAACCACTATCATGTAAATATATGACCTGTAGTCAATAAAATTAAATGATTCTACAGTCCCAAGTCGAGATAGTATATTTCCATCCTCTTTTGACCAAAAAAACTATCGAAATGAATAAATAATACAATCGGAAAGGAAATAACTTTTACTGCACAAAGTGACAATCTGAGATCGATTAAGAACATGTGCATCCCAATTTTTAAATAGGGATCATGACATATCAGTTGAGGCCCATCCGAAGTATAATATGTATACATGAGAAATCATAAAATTTTATTTGTTCAATTGAGCAAATAAATAAAGAGAATTCGAGTATTCATTATCTCAAGTATGAACAAAAGGGTAGTGCTTCCTAAAAAGGGATCTTGATTTTTCAAATGATACGATCCTCGTTGTGTGAATAAAAATTGTAGTCCAGAAATATAGTTGATACGCTGCAAAAGTGAAAAGATATACAAATGATTCGATCTTAGCCTAACCGTACAGGAAACTTACACCAGATTGATGTCACATGCATGCGGAAGCTTAATGAACAAGGTGGTAATTCAACTACTTTGAAGTGAAAGAATTGTAGCCATGGACGAAACGAACCCCTACGTCTCAATAAGCAATTCGCATCGACAACACATAATATAGTTAAGACGCTACGAATGAATGTGAAAGTCCGGTTGATATATCAAGTTCGAATTTCAAGGTAATCCACATAAATTTAGTAACTTCCAAAATTTGAGAAATAACTGACAAAATTATTAAACTGGAACTAAATTAAAACCAAAAATAGCATGCACTATTTATAAATATCTTATTGTAATCGAACTAGGAAATTAAATATAATCCTAATGCACTAGAAAATCAAAAATAAATCTAAATCTATACAAACTTGAAAATAGTAAGGAAAAACTAATTTATAAGGAAAATCAATAATAGAAAGAAAATCAATATACAAGATAAATCAATCTAGAAAGAACAAACAATAAAATTCAAAAAATTTGGAATCTTTTATTTTGGAATCTTTGAATTTAGCCGTCCTGGATCTCCATCGTTGTTCTTCTCTTCAATTGGATATATCCTCAAATCAAAGTCTACACTGGACTTAATGCACCATCTTACAATGACCTTGGTTGGCTAGTTTGGCGCATAATCGTGTTCAAACTACAGCATTTGCTTCTCTTCATGCATCTTCTTTTTCTGAACAATTATTCTTACAAAAAAGAGATTTTGAACTATTTCTCACACTAACTTTTCATGCATTTACTTATTTTGATCCCATGAGCATATGCACTTGATTTGGTACACCCAAAACATGACTAGTAATGATACTGACTGTAGTTGTTGGGGCCTCGATCTATTTATTTTCAGCAATTGAATTCTTAAATGTTCTATCAATTGTCATATTATCATCCTTGGACTCTTGAATTGAAGAACTCATTGACTGAGATTTTATCATCACCAATATAGCAATTGTTATATTATCATCCTTGGTCTCTTGAGTTGAAGCACTCATGGACTCAGATTTAGTTGTCACCAATGTCTTCTCCTCATTTGATTGGAGCTCTTCAATTGAGAAATTACAATTTGAACTTCCACCTAACTTGATTCATACTTATATTTCTACTATTAAACCTCCCTCTCTTTAATTAATCCTCAATATTGATGACCATAATAATCATGACCTCGAGTTGCTCATAATATTGAGCTCCATTCTTTCTTGAATATTCCAATTCAGTCTAGCCAAAAAATGTTTTCATTGTTGCTTTCCTATTCTCATTTATATTGGCTTAACACATTTTTCTTTCATCTCCTTAAAGTTTTCTTCCACACTTTAAGATCCTTACTTCAAATCTTGTAGCTTATTATATAGTTATCGATAACAGTGATTCGGCACAAGGCCTTTCCTTGTGATTTATTTCATCTCAGCCCAACTATCTGTGGGTCGCTCTCCCTTGCGCTTTCTACTCTTCACCAATTGATCTCACCACACAATAACATAATTAGTGAATTCCATTGCTGCTAACTTTGTAGGAACTGAGTCTACAATTGGCGATGTGAATCGCCATTTATTTCTTTAACTCCTAGAACGTTTTATTGAATATCAAAATAAATACCATAACAAATAGTAAATGCCCTATGCATGCTCCTATTTGATTTAATATGATGGATTGAAGGAAAACCTTAACTCCAACGGTTTGAATAACGACAGTAGATGGTTGATTCGTGTTCCTACTGTTGGTCCCTAAGATTAGAGTCGTTGTGGTGATAACTAACCACACACACGAAATGCAGCGGAACATATATTAGCGTTCACTTGCACTTTATATTATTATCAAAGATAGTTTAGCTCAATCTTTACTTAAGATTTACTTGCAGATATACACTAGCAACTTGGTTGCTAGGTTTCAAAACAGACTCAATCAACAAGCAATAAAACAGTAAAAGCACAGTCAAGACACAATATTTATAGTGGTTCGATCAATAGATCTACGTCCACTCCTTAGCCGAAACGCTAAGAATTCACTAAGAAAGTATACGAAATACAAGGAATCACCTTTCAAGTGCAGTAGGCGGTGAACGTTCAAGCCGGCTACTTCACGACTATCCTCCGTTACATGGTAATCCTTAGTCAGCTACAGCTCCAGCCAAGTCAAGGGCGGCACCTTCGTAAAACTTGTCTTTCGCTGATAATGATGGGAGGTTTTAAAGTTCTCTCCTGAACTTATCTGTTTTTGGCAATATGCCTGTCGGAGTCAGTCTCTTTTCAGAGAAATGACGGTTGGATGCTTCCAAGATCGAAAGGTATCCCAATGATTGATCCTTAAAAGGTTTTAATGAACCACTCGAGTGTCAGATCTTGAATGTAGGGGACACTTGGTGGTTGAGAGCTTTAAAGATTCTTCTTGTCTCGTTAATGCTCTCGTGACTACTTTCTCACTTTGTTTTTGTCAAAGGAATCTTGAGATTTGCCTTAGCTTGTGAGTTATGAATGCAGTAAAGGTAGTGAGTGAAGCAGTAGTCCACTCTCTCTTTAGGACTTGTCTTTTATACTTGGAGATTCAAACTTTGAATCTCCATACCCGTCAGACACAACGGTTCCTTCGTTCAAGAGTGGGTAGACTTTATCTGTCCTTTCTGGCTTCGTACAGTACTTTCCGACCTACTTCTGGAAAGTCTTATCTTTGCGTGTACGTCTTGTCAGAACGGTAGTGTAGCAGTTGTTTGATCATTGTCTCGCCTTGCTAAGCCTTCTCTTGAGAATGCTAGAACGATCTGCTAGACCTTCTTAGCAATCTGCTAAACTTTGTGTTCGGACTGCTAACTCCTTAGCAGTTGATCAAATTTAGCACTCGGTTCCTTTGACTCTGGATTGCTAGCTCCTCTAGCAATCTTCTTTCTTAGTATCCGACTCCTTACTCCTTAGCAGTCTTCTCCATCTGCTATTATCTCTAGTAGATGCTATCTGCTAGAAATACTTCTAGCAATCTAGTCTATTATAACTCAAGATTTAACCTATACAAGACATTACAAACAAGTTGCTAGACTATGCTAGTATTCAGCACTTGATCGACCAACTAGTAATGTTTGATCCAACAAAACCTTTTACAAATGATCCTAAGGCAGGAATTTAGGAATAATTTCCCAACACTTGTTGAATCTAAGAGGAAGAATGTCTGAATTTTCAAAAGATATCTAAGATACAAAACATTGTTATCCTAGCAATCTAACCCAGAGTTTATCCATCTTAGTTCTAGCATGATTGGTATTTCAAAAATTCCCCCTTAATAAATGCTTGGAATTATTTCTCGATAAGAAATATAAGTGAAAATGCTCCTTTAGCATTGTGCTAGAATCTAGCACGAAAAATATTAGCAGGCATTTTTCACTTAACCAATCATTCAGCAAGCGTGTTGAATAAAGTCAAGGTGTATCTCAACGTAAACACACGACAAAATATCAGAAATGACAATGAGAAATTGTCCAAATCTGATCTATTTCATTCATTTTGATGTGATCGTTACAATTACAAATGAAAAAGATAGGACCAAAAGGAGAAGATAAAGGACCAAAAGGAGAAGATAAAGCAAGTGAACTCATGAATCAGGAGCGGGCTTCTTGGCCTTGTCATATTCATCGAACTTCCCACTAGTCAACTGCACGAACTTCTCTAAGTATACTTTGCTTGATTCTCGTTCGGCAGCTTCCGTCTCCATTTTCTTCTTCAGATCCTCATTCTCCATTTCAAGAATGTGAATCTTTAATTCCGGCTCCTTTTGTTTCAGCTCTTCAATCGCTTTCCTCTTCTCTTCTTTAGCAGCTTCTCGAGCAACTTCTTCTTTCTTCCACTTTTTAGCTTCAGCAAGACGTTTTTCTTCCCCCTCTTTGAGTGCAGCCAAAAAGGTGGAGGAAAAAGTCTGAACCTATTGCTTCTGCTCTTCAACTTTCTCCGAGAGTACTTCAACAATATGTTTCACAGAGGAAACATCCAGCTTGACCTCAGCAACTTCAGAGTGGACTTCCATCCTAACTTGAGCGATTTCCCTTCTGAGCTTTGTCTTCTCTATCTCAGCACCCTCATTGATGGTAGATATGACGCTTCGTACAACCTTCTGAACTGTTGAGTTCACATAAGATTAGAAATCATAGGAACTTACCGGTCTAGCTTCAAAAGCAGAGGGTGATGAACCTAACACCAGCTCCTATCCTGTTATAGTTGGAAAGCTGCCCTGGCTCTGCTGAGCTCTCCTCATGACTTCATCAAGTGCTCGTTGCTCAACAAAGTAGTGAGTTGCGGCATCTGTTAATGGGTGAGTCGCTGCTAGAGATTGCACAATCTGCAACAGCATGAGCAATCTGAGCTTGAGCCCTACATCTCCACCATTGAGCAGTCTCTACTTCATGGGCTTGCTCCGCTTGAGCAGTTTCGATGGTATCCAGGAGGGCTATGTCCAAGAACATGACAATCAATCTATCTTATCTTTCTAGTTCAGCAGCCTCTTGTTCTGCAACCATCGCTGTCTGTCGGGTTTCCATTCTCTCTTTCTTGAGATGCTCGTATTCTTCTTGCCGACGACGATACTCAGCAACTGCTCTTGCTTGACGTTTAGAAAGTTCAATCCTGGCATCGGAGTAACCGTCGGGGGCAAAGGAAGATGGTGGTACTGATTTGGACTTTGAGAAAAGTCGATGAGCACGGATCGCCTGCAGTCAAGCAATGACTTGCTTATCTGAGTATTGCTTGGATCCGGCTACTTGATCAACCCAATCATTCACCCATCTCTCCTCATTCCTCTAGAAGTTCATACCTTTAGCACCGATGACAAACATTCGCTCTTCAAAACAGAGCTGGAACGACATGTAATCGAACTTCTTCCATCTCCTAAGCTCTTTGGTTAGCAGCTTCCCTTGCTCGTTGGACTCATCGATCTCTGCATAAAATACTTTGGCTAGGTCTCTTTCAACCTCTGTCGTGACGAATTCTTCAATCTCAGTTAAGAAGGATGAAAATCAGCATTTACCTCCTCTTGGATTTGGACCGGTGCACACCACTGAGATATCCTTCTCAATTTGAATCGAGGTCCTGGTAATCCATTGAAAGGTACTCGATGTTGATTACCTTCGCCTTTGTTAATCTTTCTCAGGGTGATTCGTCATAGACATCCTCTGACTCTCCTTCTGAATCAGATTCAGAATCATATTCGGCAGGAGTCTCATTGTTGACCTTCTCCTCATCTTGGGTGCTTTCATTCCTTCCTGAGGTGCTAAAACTTGCTCAGCATCCTGGTTTTCAACAATGTTACCAGTCTGCTCAACATGTTGTTCTTCAGCATTTTCAGCGTGCTGCCCTGCACCAAAAAGACCTTCATCCACATATCTGGGCGGCATCTGCTCAAATTTGGATGGCCGCTCCTCATCTGAGCTACTTCTGCTGTGGGAATCACCTCTGGGCTCACGAATTTGCACACTTTTCCCTTTCTAGTGCTTTGGTGCATTGAACGCTCCGAATTGTAAGAGTTGATCAAGCACTTTATTAGTTATAGTTTCCTCCTCGGGTATGATTGCTCCACTAGCATCCACTTTAGGAATGGTAACAGTGATTCGTCCACCCTCCTTAGCATTCCCTTTCTTAGCAGTCTCAACTGCTATCTTGCATTCCTTAGCTGCCCGTTCTATAATCTCAGCAGCTTCCTTGGCTGCTTGCTCATCAGCGACCTTCTTTTGAGCTTCACGCTCTTCAGCAGATTGCTTGATTTGTTCGAAATTGCGATCTCTCGCTTCGAACGTCATCCTGTCAAGCTCCTTCTTGTATTGCTTCATCTCCTTCATCTTCTTCTCCTCGACACGCTTCCTCTTAATTGCCCTTACTCCCTTTATTCTTTCCTCAAAGGGTTTAGTGGAAAGAGGATCATCTGTCTCTTTCTCAGCAGGCGTGGTAGCAGCAGCCTTCTCTGCCTTCTTCTTCTCTGCCTTTGACTTCTTAGCCTTCTCTCTTGGCTTCCTCTCTTTCTCTACTTCACCAAGATTTGTGACTTCCTTGGAGGGCGTGATCAGAATTCGCCTCCTGGTCTGCTTCTTCTGTGGAGTGGCGTCCTCTATCCTCTTCCTTTTTGGCACAGCAACATCAAGAGGATTTGCTTGAACCTTGAGGGTGGGACAATGACCCAGTTCCAGCTTCTCCATCTCTTCCAGTTCATCGAAACACATAGCAGTCTCGGCCTCCTTCCAAGCATCTGCTATTTCGTCAGAAGTCATAGGAATAGCATGCTCGTTGATAAGCTCATTATTTTTATCGCTTATCTATATTATTTTCTACAATTTTATGAAGTTCTATTGAGTTTATATATATATTCTATGCATGAGTCTATATTAGGTGGTATTATGCGCATTTTGGTGTTTTTGTAGGGTTTTAGGCCTAAGTTCACGAGAAAGCCGTTCCGAAAGCAGTGACGTGTAAGAGTAGCAGTGAAGATTTCTTCCACAAGAGGAATTCGGGCTATTGGCACATGGCAATGGATGATGCATTGAGTTAGCTCTCCAACACAACTGGAATCAGGTCAATTGGAGTTCGGAGGAGGAAGTTATGGCCAAAACCGTGAGACCGCGCAGAAGGGGCGAGAAGCTGCGTCAACAGACGCCAATCAGCATCGATCGACGCCGACCAGGAAGCCACGTCAATCGACGTGGATCAGCCACGATCGACGCGAGCGAGTCTGGTGGAGTGGAAATCTGATAAAAATTGGATTTATTCATATCTTTAGCCTTAGATTTGATAGGATACATATCCACCTCTATAAATACATATGTAAATTTGATTTTTCAGCATTCCTTTTCATAGTTTTCATTCTACAATTTGGTTTTGAGAGTTTGGAGACTTGGGAAACACGAAACCCTTTTATAATCTAGTAAGTTCTTTATGTTTATGCAATTTAATATGTTTTCTTTTGGATTTCTATCTGCGATGAGTGGCTAGA
>JAPKLW010000011.1:1356501-1386236 GCA_026898455.1 Plectranthus barbatus
AGGGTATTTTACACATAGTTCATCTTCATTTTCTCATGCCACTTCTTTTTTCCCATGTTTGCTCCACTGAACTTTGACTAAAGTCACTTGACGACTTCTTAATTTACGAGTTTTTCTATCAAGAATCGCTATAGGTTCTTCTCATTAGTCATATCTTCTTTAAATATGATCTCTTTGTGGTTCACAATATGATTAGGATTAAAAAAAAAAAGTACTTCTCAACATAGAGATGTGAAAAACATTATACACTACGGATAGCATTGGTGGTAATGGTAAGCGATAAGTCACATCATCAATCTTTTCCATGATTTCAAAAGGTCTGATATAGTGAGGTTTCAACTTTCCCCACTCACCAGAACTAAAAATTCCCTTTATTGGAGCTATTTTCAAGAAAATTTAATCTCCAAGCTTAAATGGCAAGTCATTACTGATTTTATCAGCATAAAACTTTTATCGATCTTGAGTTATTTTAATTATATCTCGTAGCTTCTCAACTATTTCGATAGTTCTACTATAAATTCTGGCCCCATTGTCTTTCTCTCTCCAACTTCATCCATACAAGCAGGCGATCTACTCTACCTTCCATAATGTGCTTTATATGGAGTCATGCCAATACTTGAGTGATAACTATTGTTACAGGAGAATTCTACTAAATGTAAATGTCTCAACAACCTCCCCTTAGCATCGATCGATGTCGATCATTTTTTGTTGCGTCGATCGACGATCGACGAACTCTAGCGTCGATCGACGCCAACCACTCTTTTGTGTCGATCGACGTGAATCCACGTCGATCGACGCTGAACTGATATTTACCTATTTCCTGTGCAGGTGCATGAACACGCGAGCCAAAGGAAAAAACACTCGAAGCCTTTGTCCATGAAATTGAAGCAACCTGCAGGAAAATCAAAAAGAAAGGAAAAGAAAAACAACGAGAGATGGCTGAGAATCCTGAAGCACCTCTGCAAAATATGACTCCCGAGGAGCAGAGGCAATTTGTGAATGAAGTACAGCAGCTTAGAGCACAACTGCAAGCAGCCCAGGCTACTCAGGCAGAGCAAGCTGCAAGACTGGCAGAGTTGAACGATAGGCAAGTTGTGATCCCGCAAAGGTCCATCTTGGATCGATTTCTTCCACAGCAAGCAGAGGCGGGACTCAGAGTTGGCATTGACGCCAACAACTTTGAGCTGCGCACAGGCCTCATTCAGATGGTGCAGCAAAACCAGTTTTGGGGGAGAGCTGTAGAAGATCCATATACCCACCTCAACCAATTCATCGAGGTGTGTAACACTGTGAAGCAGAACGGAGTAACCCAAGATGTGATCAGGATGAGACTGTTCTCGTTCTCACTCAGAGACAAGGCACGGTCTTGGTTTGCTAGACTTGATAAGAGTCAGATCGGGACATGGGAGGAGCTTCGAGCAGAGTTCCTTACCAACTACTTCCCACCAAGCCTGCTGCTGAAGAGGAAAGCTGCCATGACTACTTTCAAGCAGATGTATGACGAGTCGCTTTACGAGGCCTGGAAGAGATACAAAGAACTTCTACGACTCTGTCCTAGACATGGCATCGATCTGGAGATGCAAGTGTGTAATTTTTATGAGGGTTTGAACCCTCACATGAAGGAGCTGGTTGATGCATCTGCTGGAGGGATACTGATGAAGAAGAGTGGTACAGAAAGTTTGAGGTTGCTGGCAGACATGGCTCTGAATAGCCACCAATGGGCAACTGATAGGCAGCTACTGGTCAAAGCAGTCGAGACAAAGCCAGAATTCGACGTGGTCGCTGAGGTGAAAAAGCTCCGGGAGAAGATTGAAAAATTGGGCACATCACAAATTGCAGCTGTTGCAGAGCCAAGCATGGCCATAGTACCCGTGGAGGCTGACTACATCAACAGGGGTGCAAGCAGTTCGTCTGGAACTGCCGGTACGGAGGTGAACTACATTGGCGGTGGTTATCACAATAACTACCGAGGGAATCAAGGGTATCAGTACAACCATGGGTGATCTCACCCTGGTTTTTCCTATGCTAACCCTTCTGCTGCAAAACACCCTCCGCCTGGTTTTGATGCAGGTACTGGAGGAGAGATCGTAGAAAGAAAGAAATTCGTGCTAGAGGAGACGCTCGAGAAATTCATCAAGAGCTCAGATACCCGGTTTGGGAAAGTAGAAGCCGAGGTGAAGGGAATGGCCAACCACATGCAGCTGATGACGAAACATCTTCAGATGATGGACACACAATCGGGCCAGATTGCCACCACACTCGGCAACCAACACAAGCCTGGACAGCTTTCGAGCACAACGGAGGTGAACCCAAAAGCCCAAAAAGACTGCAAAGCCGTTACTCTGAGGTCCGGGATGAGTTACAAGGGTCCTGAGATGGCTGTAGACGATTCTGGAGGCGAAAAGGAGCAAAAATGCACAGGAGATGAGTCCACGTCAATCGATGCACCATTCTCGTCGATCGATGCAGAAGACAAAGGCCCGTCGATCGACGCTACCCTATGTCGATCGACGCCAAAGTCTGTTCCAGCCAAAAAGCTGAAGCAGTCTGAAGATCAACCCCCTCCTTTGCCATTCCCACAGAGGTTCGCGAAGCAGAAAGAGGACGAGAAGTTCTCCAGATTTGTGGAGAACCTGAAGAAGGTCAGCATCAACATCCCGCTGATCGAAGCACTGAAGGAAATCTCGGGGTACATGAAGTACCTCCGAAAATTGATGAGTGGAAAGAAACAATTCGTGGAGAACGAGACGGTGAAGATCCACGAGCAGTGCAGCCTGCTACTTCAAAAGCAGATACCCATCAAAAGAAGCGATCCTGGATGGTTCTCTATTCCGGTTGAGATTGGGGGACACACGTTCGAGAGAGTACTTTGCGATACTGGGGCCAGTATCAACCTGATGTCGTACTCCATCTATACATGTTGGTGAGTGCTTTCATCTATACCTTAAACAATTAAGAGTTGAGCGATACACTTCCTGTGAGTTCTTCCACTGTTGATGAATTTCCACAGTTGGAAAATGAAAGTTGTGTTTACCGATTTTGTGTCAGTGGGAGCGTGGTCTTCCTTGCACTATACGTTGATGACATACTCCTATTTGGAAACAACAAGGGAGTGATGTCTGAAATCAAGGTTTGGTTACCGAACAGTTTCAAATGAAGGATTTGGGAGAAGCTGGCTACATTCTTGGGATTAAGGTCTTATGAGATCGTAAGAGAAGAATTTGTAGCTTATCCCAGGCATCCTATGTGGATACTGTGATAGCCCAGTTCAGCATGCAACTCGCCAAGAAAGGCTTGCTACCTTTCAGACATGGCGTTCGTCTTTCTGGTGGGCAGTGTCCTCAGACACAGCGGGAGAAAGACGAAATGAGTCTTGTACCATACGCTTCGGCTGTGGGTAGTCTCATGTTTGCGATGTTGTGTACCAGGCCAGATATCTATTATGCCGTTGGCATGGTAGCAAGATATAAGTCTAACCCTGGACAGGCGCACTGGACTGCTGTAAAGCACATTCTCAAGTATTTGAAAAGAACTAGGAATTTTTGCCTAGTTTATCAAAGTGAGGATTTGTGCCCGGTGGGTAATACAGACTCGGATTTCCAACAGGACCAGGATGAGAAGAAATCGACCTCAGGATATGTGTTTACCATGGGAGGTGGAGCTGTATCTTGGAGGAGCTCACCATGGAGGTGGAATATGACGCCGCCTCCGACGCCTTGAAAGAGGGGGTGTGGCTCCGGAACTACCTTTTAGAGTTAGGCGTGATCCCGAGTCGGCCAAGGAGCATCACAATTTATTGTGATAACTCTGGTGTAGTGGCAAACTCAAAGGAACCGCGGTCTCACAGGGCAAGCAAACACATAGAGAGAAAGTACCATATCATACGAGAAATCGTATCGAGGGGCGATGTGCTGATTAAGAAAATTGACACTGCTGACAATCTTGCTGATCCGTTTACAAAGAGCTTGCCGCAGAAAGTTTATGAAAGACATATTCGTGAGCTGGGTCTGAGGTGGATGCCGACCACTGATAGTGGTTATAGTGACAGCAGACTAGATAGACGGACTGTATACTCTGTAATAGCTTAGTTATGCTTTGAGTATAAATGGGAGATTGATGGGTTTTGTATACTGAAAGCATTTATTACAATGAGTATACAACGGTTTATTTCTCCTATCTATTAACAATCTTACATGTATGAACAATGGTATCCTCTTGTCTCACCGATAAGGACGATCATACGACGTGTTGTAGATCGCAGAAGACAGTATGATCACTTGACCTAGTGAGACATAAACCTGATCACAGCCGAGACAGCGTATGAGGATACGTCTGTTCGGATGGCTGCGGCATTGTCAGAATAAGTAGTCTGTCTTGGTTACTTGACATGCTGGTACGCAGAGGTGGCGTATTGATGGACCGTAGTGAGATGTATTCGTCTGTCTGACATCAGCGAATACAAGATCTCGTTATATTGATTGAGTCCAAACCCTAACGAAGGTTCGGGGGTTTGCACGGGTTGACTGTTGCTTTGACTTGCCATGGTGGAGAGCCTAAGTAACGTGCTTGTATATCCGCATCTTGGGTAACAGCAGTTCGTGTAGTACCGCCTGAGACTGGACTTAGGTATCCATATCCGAGTAATTGGATGGGGACATTCCCTGAGGAGCTCAATAACATTCATCGTGCCAAAGTCCTGCAGGCTGATTAAGTCCAGGCACGAGTGATAAGGTTTGAGTGGTACTACTCAGGAATTATAAGATATTAATTAATTGTAGTTAGAGCTTGTCAGATGCTCCGATTAATTAATGGATGTCCGGTAACCTTAAATATGAGGATTCTAAATTAATGCAGCCCGTTCTCATAACGTGGTAATAAAGGGGTAGGTCAATATTAATTCTGTGGTGAAAAAGAATTAATATTAATTAATTAATTGTGTCCTGGGTTGTGGACATGGGAATTAATTAATTATAGGCCCACTTTATTATTTGCATTAGGTCCCAGGACTGGCCCAATTAAACATGCTGAAAAAAGGCCCAGTAGCCCATTAGGGATAAAACCCTGGGTCTATAAATAGACCATTCTCTCTGAAAACCCTAGCCACTATTGAACACATTCAAATCAGTGAAACCCTAGAGGCAGAGAGAGAGTGGGCGGCGCCTGTAGAGGGGAGAAGAAGGATTTTTCTGCTCCGGCCTACAACACATATCTGTGGAATCCTCACCAGTAGCAAATCTGAGCATCATTGAAACACAGCCCTGAAGATATAATCTGGAGAACAGATTTCTCTTTTCTTCTCTCTTTGTTTTTCGATTTTTTCTAAGAAATTAGATTACTAATTTCTGCTTCTGCAGATTAAATTGAATCGCGTGGTTGAATTGAGTTTTGGAATTCAAATGCGAAAGATCAGTTCAGACTCTACGGAGTTACGGTAAACCCTAAATCCACAAATCTATGTATTAAATTCATAGGAGCATGCTAGGGTTTTGTGAATTTTAATTATGTGCAATAACCATAAATCGATCCTGTTCAAATTGGTTTTGGTGATTCGGTTCACGGAAAAACCCTACAGCAGGATGCTTCCTTCATCCTTGATACGAAAGAGAGTCTAATTTATCCTCCCTTTCTTGAATCCATTAGCTAGCAGAAACTTAGACAGAGTTCTATACCATGCTCTTGGTGCCTACTTCAAGCCGTACAGGGCTTTCATGAGCCTATAGACTTGATTTCCCTGCTCGAAACCTGGTGGTTGCTCAACATATACCTCCTCCTTGAGCTCACCATTGAGAAAGGCACTTTTCACGTCTATTTGCTTGATTGCAAATTCGTGATGAGCAGCATATGCGAGGAATAGCCTAATTTCTTCCAGACGTGCTACCGGAGCAAACGTCTCATCATAATCAATTCCCTCACATTGTCTATACCCCTTTGCTATGAGACGCGCCTTGTTTCTGACCACCATGTCTGTCTCGTCTATCTTGTTCTTGAACACCCACTTGGTGTCAATTACGCTTTGATGTTCTGGCCTGTCTACTAAGTCCCAAATGTGATTACGCGTGAACTCCGCTAGCTCCTCCTGCATAGCGTTCACCCAATCTGGACATTGTAGAACATCTTCGACCTTCGTTGGCTCTTCATGCGATATGTAGCAAGCTAACATCGCATTGCCTTGCCGCGTCAGAATGGGATCGTTGACGTCTCCAAGAAAATCATCTAGAGGATGAGCACGCAACCATACAGGTCTAATAGGAATTGGACCTTCAGCATCTGTCTGGTGCTCAGCATCTTGATTATCAGCAACCTGATCCTCAGCAACGGGAATGTCAGCATCTGGTACTTCAGCATCTGGAATCTCAGTAGCTGGGACTTCAGTATCCAAATGCTCAGCTACGGCTTAGTCTGCTACTGCCTCCAAAGGTTCAGCACTGGTTGTAGCAACATCTGCACCGTCTTTAGCATCCCTTGCTGGATCTGGAGTTCCTTCATCGTCTTCATCATCAAGTGATCCTCAAACTTCAAAATTATCATTAAGATAAATTGGTGTAGCCTCAACATGATCATTAGCATCACTGGCCTTGTCAACAGTCTGGTTACCTGCTGAGTGCGTCTGGATTAGATTGCAATCACTCATAGACTTAGTCGGGTCAATACACATATTTTTGAAAAAATTTAAAATCAATTGACCATGGAAATCATTAGTCTCATGATTTTTATCCATTTTCTCTCTTATAGCTCTGCGCACTAAAGTAGACTCATAAAAAATAACATTGCATGTTATTTCCACAACTCCGGTCGTCTTGCTTAATACTCTATAGCCTTTGTGAGAAGGGTGACCATATCCAAGGAACACACCTTCATCAGACTTAGGCGAGAAAGTATTAAGTTTTGACTTTCCGTTGTTATGAATATAACATGTCGAACCAAAAGTACGGAGATGAGTAATGGAAGGCTTACGACTGTTGTACATTTCATAAGGAGTCTTGTTAAATCTGCCATTGATTGTGCTCCTATTCTGAGTGTAGCAAGCTATCAAGACTGCTTCGCCCAATACTTAGCAGTCATCTCGGAATCGGCTAGCATAGACCTCACTGCTTCTTTCAACGTTCGATTCCTTCTTTCTGCTAGACCATTTTGCTGGGGGGTCCTAGTAGTGGACTTCTCATGCCCGATACCAGCTTTGGCGCAAAAATCCATTAAGATTCCATTGCAAAACTCTGTTCCATTGTCTGATCTAATTCTCTTGACTATAACTTCTTTGCTATTCTGCTCTTTGAGGATTAGCTTTGGTAGAATAAGCTTTACTTCGTCTTTGGTTCTCAGCAATCGAACCCACGCGTACCTGGAGTAGTCATCAACAACCACAAGTGTATATATCTTTTTACTTACAGTGGGTGGAGTGACTGGGCCAAATAGATCCATGTGCAAAAGATCTAGGATCCTTTCTGAAGTGGCCTTCTCCGGGTTGGATCTGAATGATGCTTTGGTCTGCTTCCCATACTGGCAAGCTTTGCATATACCTTCCTTGCGGAAAGTCTCAGCAGGCAGACCTACAACAAGCTTATTCTTGGCTAGATGGTTAATAGTTTTAAAGTTCAAATGATTTAACCTCTTGTGCCATAGCCATGTTGTTTCTTCCTTGTTCAATGCTAGGAAGCACGAATGTTGTTGACCACTTTGCCAGTCAACAATGTATAGGCCACCCTTGCGGATGCCTCTTAGCTTCACTTCTCCTGTAACATTGTCAGCAATAGAACAACCAGTATTGACAAAGGACACAGTATACCCATTCTCGCATAGTTGACTAATGCTTAGCAGGTTGTGTTTGAGATTGGAGACGAGCGCGACATTTACAATCCTTAGTCCATTTCGCTCGATGCATCCTCTTCCCATCACCCTGCCTTTGCTGTTGTCGCCGAACACGACTGTGGGGCCAAAGATTCTTTGAATGTCTGAGAATAGCTTTTCATTCACCGTCATGTGCGCTGAACAGCCACTATCAAGGATCCATTCATTCGATATTCTTGATGTCTTGGCACTTGGATCCTGATCCTGCAAGAGAAATCCGGTTGATTTAGGTACCCGCTTAGCATTGGGTCCTGCAGGATTAGCGTGAATCATGGTTCCTTTTGGAACCCACATCTTGGTGATCTTCAAGATTTTCTTCTTGATCTCACCCTTCACTACCTTCTCGACCTTAGGATGTGTATGCTTTGCTTTATTAGATCTAGGTGTGGTAGTGTGCTTAGCCTTCCTTGTCCTTTGAGATAGAAATGGGTTGGACTCAGGCCTCACATAGGTGTTCCTTCTATGTGGTGTGTACGGCTGGTATGATTCTTACAGTAGTGTATTGAACATGCTTGCCCTTATGAAAGGTAGGATATGCTATCCTTACGTTGTGAACATAACGCTCAACATTCCTTGGTATTGCTGAATGTGGTTTAGCATTTGCTCTCTGATTCCTCTGCTGAGGTCCAGCAAGTACGTGCTTAGCATTCATCCTTTGGATCCTCTGCTGAGGTCCAGCAGATGCATGCTTAGCAGACACTGGTTGGATCCTCTGCTGAGATCTAGCAGACGCTTTCTGCTTATACCCACCCTTCTTCTTAGCATTTAGCTTTGCATTTGAAGGTTCAGTAACTATCTTTCCTGTACCTTTGTCAGCAGTGACATTTCTAGCAGAAACGAACAAGATCAGTTTCTGCTTAGAAGATTTAGCATGAGTACTCAATGTCTTCCTAGAAGAGTCGCCTACGACATTATCACAACCAAGTCCAGGCTTATCCTTATAATGTCTCTGCTGGCTAACAATGGCATTGAGAACTGCCTTGCTGGATGTATAAGTACAAATGCAAACTTCTTTAGGCCTAGTTTTCAAAGCAAGGTTCTTTTTTTCTATGTTTTGAAAATTTTCAGAAAGCTTAGAGAAATTTGCTTTAAGTTTCAAAAACTCCTCACTATCGAACCTTAGTCTTTCGACTTCATTGGTCAAAGATTGAACTTGTAATTTGAGTTAGGTATTCTCTCCAACGATAGCATTCTTAATTTTATACATTTTAGAAAATTCGATCGAAAGTTTTGTCAGATAATCTTCCTAAGAATCTGGAAATGATTCATCCGATTCATGCATGATTGCTATGCTAGGGATGCTAGTAACTTGTACCTCATGTGCGTCAACGGCTAGAGCCGATTCAGCACTCTGCTCAGCATCAGCATCAGCGAATTGATCTTCAACAACATTTGCCATTAACACGAGCAAGGCTTCCTCATCATCTTCTTCTGAGGAGTAGTAATACTCCTCATCATTATCTGGAATATCCGGAGCCTCTTTCCTTGTCAGCAGCGCCCTATTGACTGCTTTCACAACACGTCTTTCGAATCTTTACTTCAGGTATTCTCTCTCTTCTTTGCTGACTTTCGGACATTCGTGCTTAAGGTGATCTGCCAAATCACATTCAAAGCATGTCCTAGGCTTTCGCTCTGCTGAGCGGGTAGATGATGAAGAATGTTTGATTTCCTTGGCCTCTTTCTCAGCTTTGGCCTCTAACATCAACTTCTGAAGCTTCCTCATCTGCTCCTCTAGCTCGCTGATCTTCAAATCAACGAGTTGAGCGTTCAAGGTTGAGACAACCACCTTTGTTGGCGATGCTGGAGCAGACCTCTCATTACGAAAGGGCTTCTTCGTTTCCCATTTGTTGAAATCCTTCTTAGCAAAGTACGCTAAGTCCTCCGAGTTTCTAGCGTTTGATGATGAAGGTTGCACCAAAGCAACCTCGTTCTTCTATGACTGCTGTATTATAAACTCATGAGCTTTAAGTTGAGCAAATACCTCGGATGTTGACATCTTGTTGAGGTCCTTCTCGCTCAGACTTGTCAGTTTCACGAACCAGTCTTCTCTTGGGAAGAGTTTACAAATGATCTTGTTATTCATCTCCCCATTGTCGTTCGTCTTTCCAAGGTTCCGGAGCTCGCCGATTATTGTATTGAATCTCTCTTCCATTGCCAGGATAGTCTCTCCCGCATGCATAGAAAATGATTCATATTTATCTACAGCTACCTGTAGCTTGTTGCGTCTCATTTGCTCAGCCTCCTGGGAACATTCGCACACATAGTCCCACATTTCTTTAGCTGTCTTGAAGTCTAGGGCTCTGTCGTCCATCAAGGGAGGTAGACAGTCCAGGATCAGCTTCATAGCTAGGTATTCCAGCTGGCCTCTTTTCTTTTCTTCCAATGTCCATTCCTCATAAGATTTTGGTACCATTTCTGGACGTGGTTGACCTTCAGCAGGTGGACCAACTGCAGTATTGACCTTCATGATTTGAATGGGTCCTTTGGTTAAGACGTCCCCCATCTCAGGATGAATGCTTTGAAGCTGGATTGTTGCCATCTTCTTCCATGATTCAAATTCTCCTCGTTGTACTTAGGTAGAATATGATTCATCATCTTGCAAGATTGTAGATACATGAGCTAACAGAAAAAAAAAAAGAACAGAGAAGCGCAAGGAAAGGTAGATTTGGTCAAAAGCGACTTAGAAACGGAGAGTCTGTTATGACCTCCGCTCTGATACCACTTGTTGGTCCCTAAGATCAGAGTCATCGTGGTGATAACTAACCACACACACGAAATGTAGCGGAAGATATATAAACGTTCACTTGCACTTTATATTATTATCAAAGATAGTTTAGCTCAATCTTGACTTAAGATTTACTTGCAGATATACACTAGCAACTTGGTTGCTAGGTTACAAAACAGACTTAATCAACAAGCAAAAAAACAGTAAAAGCACAGTCAAGACACAATACTTATAGTGGTTCGATGAATATATCTATGTCCACTCCTTAGCCGAAATGCTAAGAATTCACTAAGAAAGTATACGGAATACAAGGAATCGCCTTTCAAGTCCAGTAGGCGGTGAACTTTCGAGCCGGCTACATCATGACTATCCTCTGTTACTTTGTAATCCTTAGTCAGCGACAGCTCCAGCCAAGTCAAGGGCGACACCTTCGTTAAACTTGTCTTTCACTGATAATGATGGGAGGTTTTAAAGTTCTCGTCCAAGAGTGGGTAGACTTTATTTGTCCTTTCTGGCTTCGTACAGTACTTTCTGACCTACTTCTGGAAAGTCTTGTCTTTGCGTGTACGCCTTGTCAGAACGGTTGTGTAGCAGTCGTTTGATCATTGTCTCGCCTTGCTAAGCCTTCTCTTGAGAATACTAGAACGATCTGCTAGACCTTCTTAGCAATCTGCTAAACTTTGTGTTCGGACTTCTAACTCCTTAACAGTTGCTCAAGTTTAGCACTCGGTTCCTTTGACTCCAGATTGTTAGCTCCTCTAGCAATCTGCTTTCTTAGTATCCAACTGCTTACTCCTTATTAGTCTTCTCCATTTGCTATTATCTCTAGTAGATGCTATCTTCTAGAAATACTTCTAGCGATCTAGTCTATTACAACTCAAGATTTAACCTATACAAGACATTACAAACAAGTTGCTAGACTATGCTAGTATTCAGCACTTGATTGACCAACTAGTAAGGTTTGATCCAACAAAACCTTTAACAAATGATCCTAAGGTAGGAATTTAGGAATAATTTCACAACACCTACAGACCTGATCTTTTGATTTGTTTCCTTGCTCGATCCGGAAATCTTGTGAGGATACACTACCGAATTGAAATTACGCTGGAAGAACTTGATTTCTTGTTTTTCTTCCTACAGCAGTCGTCGCCTCTCCGATTCTCTCAAGGGTTTCAATTTTTAAAAACTATTATCTTATATGTGACTGAGAGAACTGATCTTTTATAGACCCAAAGTGCAGGCTATTATAGTTTAATTATACCTTATTGGGCTCAGAGCGTTTAATGGGCCAGACTAATGATCAAATACAAATAATAAAGTTGGCCTTGTATTAATTAATTTCATGTTCAACCTAGAACATAATCAATTAATAAACGTTAATTCACAACACCAGAGAATTAATGCAGACCTACCCCTTTATTACCACGCTTTTAGGAACTGGTTGCATTGACTCAGTTAATCCCCTTAAGGTTTCAGACATTTATTAATTAATTCAGCATATGACAATTAATTGCAATTAATTAATATTTTATTATTCCTGAGTCATACCACTCAACCCTTATCGCTTACACTTGAATAAGATTCAGCCTGCAAGACTTAGTAAAACGAACCTCATGAGCTTCCCACAGAATTTAACAATCGTGAAACAAATATGGTTATCTAAATCTACCCTAAGGAAATCCAACAGAAATTGCGATCGCCAAAGTTACATATATACGAGAACATGTAAGACTCTGCACTATAGCTACTCTAAGTGACTGTCAACCCATTTGTGCTCCTCAGCTTTCAACAGACTTTAGATCCGACCAAGTTATCGAGATCTTTACTCGTTCATATATGTAGTAGAATGGTCCATCTCACTGTTGATCCTATCAATACATTGAGATGTACCGCTCAAACAAAGTAGCCAAGATAAACCACTTATAGGACTTGTGTGCAGCAACCTAAACCGACAGTCATACCAGAAGCTATCTCATCTATGATAATTGTTTATATCTCGTTAGGTAGAACGATCTATACGATGTTCTGTGATCTCTTACACACCTTATGATCTTCCTATCGATGACATAACTAGATGCGTTTGATCACATCGTATGATTGTTAATTAAGACAGGAGTTGTTTATTTCAAGTCATTAATGATTACCATCATTTCAAACATAATGTTTCCTAATATATCAATCATAATACTTTTATGTATACAATTACAACAATCTCCCACTTATACTTAAAGCATTGTATCATTGCTTTCCAGAGTATAACATGTGTGTACTCTACTCTAGCCATTACATTAGGTCCCAAGGTCGTCGGCATCTACCTCGGCCATAGGCTACGAACATGAGTCTTGTATGCATTCCGAGGTAAGTCCTTTATAAATGGATATGATAGAATATCCTTAATGTTTATCTTATCTATGTGCACGTCGCTCCTTGCTAAGATTTCTCTTATGATGTGGTACTTTCTCTCTATGTGCTTTATCACCTTGTGAGTTCTTGGTTCCTTAGAGTTTGCTACTACACCAACAGTATCAAGCATCTGAAGCTACCACGTAATTAGTATCCATGGTGGAGTCCGTTATACACTTCTATTCCGCACTTCTACATGATTCATCTTTACCTCCCTAGGTGAAAACATAGTTCGAGGTCGATTTCTTCTCATCCTGGTCCACCTGGGAATCTGAATATGTATAACTCACAATGCACAAATTCTCAAACTGATAAACGAGACAATAGTCTCGAGTCATTTTCAGATTCTTGAAAATATGTTTGATAATAGTCAAGTGCACCTGTACTGGGTTAGACTTATATCTGGTCACCATGCTCACGACATAACAAATATTTGACCTGGTACATAGCATCGTATAACAAATAGTTGTTTTAATTGAATTATTGGCCCACGCTAATTTCTTTTGCAGAAGTATATAAAAAAACAAAAAAAACAAATGAAAAATTAATTTAATCAAATAAGGAATAGTGGAGGGAAGTTGAAGAGTCATTTGCACTTTTAATCTTCAAAATTGTCGAACCCTTTCCCCACCCCCCGACTACTCCTAAGTCTTTCACTCTTGCCCGCAATCCTCCCTTCATTGTGCTGCACCACCATCACATCCCTGCGGTCATTGTCCGTGTCTTGACATCACAGATCGATGCTAAATCTGCATACAAATTATAGCCAAGGGCAAATAAATTTATAATAACCCGAAGGTTGTCGAGCCCACACAGATAGTGCAACGAGGGAAATTCATGTACTGAATGTAGTTTTCAAAACCTTTGTTTGGGCAAATCAATTTTAAGGGTTTTGGGTTTTTCAAGATAATTAATTAAAGAGAGAAAATTCAAATATTAAAAAGCACCGATTCTAGGGAAATCTACCAATCTGATCAACATGCAAGAACAAATATTCAAACCCAGAAAAGTTAATTTTGGTGGAAAATCTATTAAGGTGGAATTAATTCCTTGGTCGGGCAAATAAATCCTAAATTATTAACTAGTGGTTATCTCCTCTCGGTCTCAAACACACAATTGAAATCTTCTTGGTCAGACAGATAATCAAAAGTATTAAATCCTAACTTCCTATTAGTAACCTTCACCTCTCGGTCCTTCGATTAATAATTGAAACCTACCTCAATCTTTATCTCTCGATCCTTCGATGAGAATAGATTTAAAATAAAACATAGGATTTAAACAAATTTTATGGGTTGAACATTTGAATCTAAACATGCATCAGAAATGGAGAAACCCTAGAACCTATTTAGGGTTCTAGCCTAACATATTAAAAATAGACATTGCAAGGAAAATTAAAGATTGCATTAAAATGTAAAGATTCAATAAGAAAAGTAAAGAGGAATTCTCCAAAATAACTACAACTTTAATAATCCAAGAGAAAACTAAAATAAAAACTGAAAGGAACTAGTAAAAGGTGCTCAAAACTCGAGCAAAACAAGTATTTATAGAGGTAGAGGTGTATAAATTGGGATCTAGGGCCAAAAATATGATTTAACCATAAGAATCTCGAAAATTCCTTTTCTGGGCCCGTCTTGGTCGACGTGGAGCTTGTGTCGGTTGATGCAGATCCCCTTGCATCGGTCGACATGGACTTCATATCGGTCGAGACAGAGACGTTTTCCCTCTTGCGATCCTTCTGCGCAGTCTCAGGGTTTTGGCCATAACTTTCACTCCCGAACTCCAATTAACCCGATTCCAGTTACATTGGAAAGCTAACTCAAAGATCATTCCAATTCCGTGCTCCATTAGTTCGGCTTCAAACTTTGGAAGTGTCGTGTCTGTTTCTTTGAACATCTACTACTTTTGGTACGGGTTTCCATTGGATTTGGGCCAAAACCTGCAAAAACACACCATGACAAGCATAATACCCCAATAAACTTGAATCATGCTCAATTATTAATTAAAACTTAGATAAATGCAAGAAATCAATAAGAAAACAATGTGATAAGTGGGCTAAAATACGAGCTTATCAACCCCCCAAACATAAACACTTGATTGTCCTCAATCTACAAAAGAATGAATCAAAAGTTGAAGTAGAAGAGAAGTGCAATGCCTCACAAGATTCATCACAATCAAGCTCGTAAATCCACAAAACTTCAACACTTTGTAAGAATCAGAAAATCAGTAAACCATGGAAGACTCACAAGAGAATTGTTTTCACTCATTCACTCAAGTGTTTAGGATAATATGAGATCACACAAGTCATGCAAATCAAGTTCTACCATAGGCTTGAAAATATTCTAAATCTCCACTGCAAATATGTGTACACAAGTCTAAGATCAGATAGGACTTATTCAAGGTTGTAATGTAGGCTTTTTAGTGAAAGGTAGGGAAATATTTGGCCAAGTGACTAAATTCAATCAAGTAATCCTCAATCAATCAAACCACTATCTATTGATATCCACCTATCTCTTATAATATCCAATACAAACCAAGGCTCTTCTATTTATCTCATTTTTTTTTCACACATATCATTTTATGCTCTAAACGATTTTGATTATACATTTGAGCTTATAAGGACTAACAAACGCACATAAATTTTTTTCGTTTTTCTACATTTTTTCTAGAGCCCAACCTTCTCTTTTGTTTTCACCCTTCTAACAATGTCTTATCCTTCCTCAAACAACTCCCAACCCACTCTCATAGACAAGAGTTAATTCCCCTATCTTTTTCCAACTCATAGACAAAGAAAGAAAATTCACAGGCTTAAAAGGGCTGACTAGGGATAAATGTTCAATGAGGACAGTGTATGTGATAAATAGGCTAAACAAAGATGGCCTAAAATCATTTCCTAAACCTGTGCACACTTAGAAGTCTTGAAACAAAAATAAAGCAAGTTCTAGAGATACTCAATAATGCAGTCACACTCACAATCGATTTCAGGCTCAAAAACTCACACTTGGGACAACAATTCTTCCACAGTATACATCAAATCATCATCGAACGTCATGCCTTTGTAAGTTTCAAAACAAGTAATCATGCGGTTTTCTACATTCATAGGCATACTCAACCACAATGACAATCAATGCATAATCAAGTCAATCAATTCAAATCTTGCATTCTTGTTAGGGTTATCTCATAGCTATGCAAATCTTCTCACAAAATCACATTTTTATTTAACAAATGCAATAAAAAATTTTAAACTAGGCAGAAATTTAAACACACTGAAAGCTTTATATAAAAGGGAAGAAATAGTTTCAACTCCAAGTCCTCCTCCCCCCAAACTTATTCGATTGACAGAGAGAATGTTGGAATTATATACTGAAAGCATATATGATTAAGTGTTTTGTACACTGGTCTTCATATATGTTGCCGCAACAATGCTCGCTGTCTGATGGAACAAACATACAACGAACTATAATATCCTATTATCTCGCCTATAGGGATGATCATATGGTGTGTAGTAGATCACAGAGGATTATATGAATCGTTTGACCTAGCGAGATATAAACAGTATCACAGCTGAGACGGTCCCTGGATAGGCTGTCGGTCTAAGCTGCGGCACATCGGTTCATAAGTGGGCTTATCCTAGCTACTTGATGTGTCGGTACATTGTTATGTATTGATGGGATCAACAGTGGGATGTGCCATTCACATTGACATACGAATGAGCCAGATCCCTAACATACTTCCTATGATCTTAAACCTAACTGAAGGATAAGGGGCACACACAGATTGACCACACTTTAATTTACTAGAGTGGCGAGTCTTACATGTACTCTAATACTTGTATTTTGGGTGTTGGCAATTTGTGTGTGGCCTGCTTAGTCTGGACGTTTTGGTAAGCATATCCGTTTCAGGATGGTGACATTCCCTGAGGAGCTCACAAGGTTCATTATGCTAAACCCTGCAGGTTGAATTATTTAATTCAGGCATAAGTGAAAAAGAGTGAGTGGTGTAACTCAGGAAATAAGAGATTAATTAATTGTGGCTAATTGTCATAGGCCAAATTAATTAATGAATGTCTAAAGCCTTAAATATGTGGATCATGTTAGTTTGGTGCAACCCGTTCCTAATAACGTGGTAATAAAGGGGCGAGTCAACATTGTTACCGTGGTGAAGGTTAAAACAATGTTTTATTAATTAATTATGTTCTGGGTTGAACAAGGAAGAATTAATTAATAAAGAGGGCCCACTTTATTATTTGCATCTGATCCCTGGTCTGGCCCATTAACTGCTCAGAGCCCATTAGGGTTAGGGTTTCTCAAAACCCTAACACTATATAAGGCCTTCTCTCCATCAGATCAAGTTAGACTTTCAGTGTAATCAGTAAAAAAAGGGAGAGACGGCGGCGGCTATCCGGAAGGGGAGAAACTTGATCGATTTCTCCAGATCTCGGATTCAACTTGGTAGATAATCCTCACCAGATTTCCAAGGAGCAAGGGAACAGATCAGAAGATCAGATCTGTAGGAACAACCGTTCATCACCGGCGTGCAGATCCAAGATCCAGTCCAGATCCAGATCTATTTCATCGTTGTTATTCTCCGATCTGTCCTGTAGATCAAACGGTGAAATCAGGTATTCTCTAGATCCATCCTATGCAATTAATTTTGTAGGAGCATGCATAGGATTCACATGGTTTATTTAATTAAAATTTATTCCTGGTATCCTAAGAACGACCCTTGGCAAGAAATTCATAATGGCAACTCGTGTTGTCCATCGTAGACTCAAACCCTACAGAGAATAGGTTTGAAGATCAGACTAGGAGTGAAACAGTACCTTGATGTTGCTCTCAGACACCAATTTTTTATCCTGGAACCTTTAGAAATCGCACGACGTAGATTTTGGCTGCTGGAACTCCGCATCGACCAATACGGGCTTGCGTCGGTCGATGTGGAGCCTTCTTGTCGACCCTCCTCACTGGTCGAAGTGCTACACGTCAAGCTTCTTTGCATCGGTCGAAAAAGAGCATTGTTCCTCGATTTTTTTTAATCACCAGCAGAAATAAACAAATTCGAGAACAAGGATGAAAATTGAAAATAAATTGCAGAAAACAAAAATAAGAGGAAATTGAAAAGAAAGCAAGTAAAAATTGGGTTACCTCCCAACCAGTGCTTGATTTAACTTCGCAGCTCAACGATACCTCATCTCACCAAGGTGGTCGAGTCCATACTCGTCGACCCCTTGAATCTATCATGAAGACCCGGTGGTTCTGAATGATGGTGGTATACATTGAATGAGGCAGCTTAATTTTTGATTTCACTTCTTTGTTTCCTCGTTCCCACCGAATGGCTTCTCCTTCTTCTTCCGGTTTCTCATCATCTTCCTCTTCTTTAGTGGTTGTCACATGATTGCATTCCCCCTTCCTCCTTTTCTTGTCAATGCAAAAGGTAATAGACTCCTCATTCCCTCGCAAAGTGATCACCCCCTGCTTGCAGTCGATCAGGACTCCGACTGTATCGAGGAACTCTCTTCCCAAGATCATGGGTGTGTTAGCATATTCCTTCATCTCATGAACAACGAAATCTGCAGGAAAAATCAAGTGACCAACTCTAATAAGTACATCCTCTACAATACCTTTTGGCTTGGACACAGATCGGTCCGCCATTTGAAGGGTGATCGTGGTGGCTCTCATCTCTCCAATCTCCAGTTTCTTGTAAATGGACAAGGGCATCAGATTGATGCTTGCTCCTGTATCACAGAGCACATTTCGGAACTCTTTTCCTCCAATTTCGATGGGAATTGAGAATCATCCTGGGTCAGATCTCTTGATGGGGATTTGCTTCTGTAGAAGTAAGTTGCATTCTTCATGTATCGTCACGGTTTCAATCTCCAGGAACTGCTTCTTCTCACTCATCTACTTTCTTAGGAACTTCATGTATCCTGGTATCTCCCTGAGAGCTTCAACAAGAGGAATGTTAATATTAACCTTTTTTAGATTCTCTACAAACCTTGTGAATTTGGAGTCCTCTTTCTTCTTCGCAAATCTCTGCGGGAATGGCATTGGAGCAACTGGATCAACTCTTCTTTCCTCCTTCCCTTTTTCTTTCTCACCCAGTCTGGGCCTTTGTGTCAACCGGGCTGGCTCCAACTCGGTCATCCTGCCTTCAGTCTGTGTCGACCGACACAAGGCTGCATCGGTCGACATGGATCCTGCTGCGTCGCCTATTTTTGCCTTCTTTCGACCTTCTGCGTCGACCGAGACAAAGGCTGTCTCGGTCAAAACAGAGGGCTCTTCCACGAGAATTTTCTCATTTTCTCCTTCAGATTCATCTCTCGGACTGCTCGGACCTTCATACTTCCTTTTGGATCGTAGCGAGATGGCATTAATTAATTTCTCCTTTGCTGGATTTGTCTCTGTTGTGCTCGAAAATTGCCCCGGCTTGTGCTGGTTGCCAAGAGTAGCGGCTATCTAGCTCAACTAGATGTCCAACATCTGAAGATGCTTCGTCATCAACTGCATATGATTGGCCATGCCCTTCACCTCAGTTTCCACCTTGCCAAATCGGTTGTCCGAGCTCTTAATAAATTTCTCCAATGTCTCATCCAGCACGGACTTTTTTCTCTTTACAATCTCGCCTCCTGTACCTACATCAAAACCAGGTGGAGGGTGTTCTGCAGCAGTTGGGTCAGCATAAGAAAAACCAGGGTGAGATCGCCCATGGTTATAGTGATACCCCTGATTACCTCGGTAGTTATTGAGATAACCACCGCCTATGTAATTTACCTCCGAATTTGCAGCTCCAGATGAACTGGTTACTCCCCGGTTGATGTAGTCAGCCTCCACCGGAACAATCACCATGCTTGGCTCAGTAGTAACAGCTGCAACCTTAGCAATTCCCAGCTTCTCAATTTCATCTCGGAGCTTCTTCACCTCCGCAACCACATCAATTTCTTGCTTGGATTCCACAGCTTTGACTGGAATCTGTCTTTCAATTGGCCATTGATGACTGTTCAGTGCCATGTCTGCTAGCAGCCTCATACTCTCTGCACCGCTCTTTTTCATCAGGATCCTGCCAGTTGATGCATCCACCATCTCCTTCATGTGAGGATTCAGACCCTCATAGAAATGGCAAAGCTGCATCTCGAGATCAATTCCATGTCCAGGGCAGAGTCGCAGGAGTTCCTTGTACCTCTTCCAGACTTCATGTAGGGATTCATCATACAACTACTTGAATGTAGTGATGGCAGCTTTCCTCTTCAGCAGTAGGCTCGGTGGGAAGTAGTTGGTGAGGAATTCTGCTCGCAGCTCCTTCCATGTCCCAATTTGGCTTTTGTCAAGCCCAACATACCAAGACCTCACCTCGTCTCTGAGTGAGAATGCGAAGAGTCTCATCCTGATGACGTCCTGGGGGACTCCATTTTGCTCCACAGTATCGCACACCTGGATGAACAAGTTGTGGTGGGCGTATGGATCTTCAACGGCTCTCTCCCCAAACTGATTCTGTTGCACCATCTGTATCAGCCTTGTGCGCAACTCAAAGTTGTTAGCATTGATGCCAACCCTAAATCCAGCCTCCTCCTGCTGTGGTAGAAATCGGTCCAGAATAGACCTCTGTGGTAGGATCTGTCTGTTATTCAGTTCTGCCAGTCTCGCGGCTTGCTCCGCTTGGGTGGCTTGGGCTGCAAGAAGTTGCGCCCTCAATTGTTGCACTTCATTGACAAACTGCCTCTGCTCATCCGGTGTCATGTTCTGAAGCGGGGCTTCTGGGTTTGCTTCCATATCAAAGATCAATCTTTTTTCTTTCTTTATGTTCTTCCTGCAGGCTGCTTCAATCTCTGGTATGAAGGGCTCGAGTATCTTTCCTTTGTTCCGCGTGTTCATGCACCTGCAAGGAAAACTAGACAGAATTCAGTGCACGTCGACCGACACAGGGCATGTGTCGACCGACGTGAAAATTCCTACGTCGACCGACGTGAGTACTCCGTCAGTCGATACAGACCCTCAGAACAACACACACGCACGCTAAAAAAAACAGAACAGACTCCAAAAATAAAGAAAAAGAACACCAACTTGCAAAATATTAAAAAATAAGAAAAATAATACCCAATCCAGAAGTCTTTAAACAAGACAGTAATGATTCGCCATCTGACTATCCCCGGCAACAGCGCCAATTTGATCAATGCTAAATCTGCATACAAATTATAGCAAAGGGCAAATAAATTTATAATAACGAGAAGGTGGTCGAGCCCACAGGGATAGTGCAACGAGGGAAAATCATGTACTAAATGTAGTTTTCAAAACCTTTGTTTGGGCAAATCAATTTTAAGGGTTTTGGGTTTTTCAAGATAATTAATTAAAGCGAGAAAATTCAAATATTAAAAAGCACCGATTCTAGGGAAATCTACCAATCTGATCAACATGCAAGAACAAATATTCAAACCCATAAAAGTTAATTTTGGTGGAAAATCTGTTAAGGTGGAATTAATTCCTTGGTCGGACAATTAAATCCTAAATTATTATCTAGTGGTTATCTCCTCTCGATCTCAAACACACAAAGTTAATTAATTTCAATAAAGATTAGACTTATCCTACAATTGAAATCTTCATGGTCAGACAGATAATCAAAAGTATTAAATCCTAACTTCCAATTACTAACCTTCACCTCTCGGTCCTTCGATTAATAACTGAAACCTACCTCAATCTTTATCTCTCGATCCTTCAATGAGAATAGATTTAAAATAAAACTTAGGATTTAAACCAATTTTAAGGGTTGAACAATTGAATCTAATCATGCATCACAGATGGAGAAACCTTAGAACCTGTTTAGGGTTCTAGCATAACATATTAAAAATAGACATTGCAAGGAAAATTAAAGATTGCATTAAAATGTAAAGATTCAACAAGAAAAGTAAAGAGGAATTCTCCAAAATAACTAAAACTTTAATAATCCAAGAGAAAACTAAAATAAAAACTGAAAGGAACTGGTAAAAGGTGCTCAAAAATCGAGCAAAACAAGTATTTATAGAGGTAAAGGTGTATAAATTTGGATCTAGGGCCAAAAATATGATTTAATCATAAAAATCTCGAAAATTCCTTTTCTGGGCCCATCTTGGTCGACGTGGAGCTTGCATCGGTCGATGCGGATCCCCTTGCATCGATCAACGTGGACTTCATATCGGTCGAGACAGAGACGTTTTCCCTCTTGCGATCCTTCTGCGCAGTCTCACAGTTTTGGCCATAACTTTCACTCCCGAACTCCAATTGACCCGATTCTAGTTGCATTGGATAGATAACTCAAAGATCTTTCCAATTCCATGCTCTATTAGCTCGGATTCCAGCGGTGGAAGAAGTAGTCACTATTTCTTTGAACATATGCTACTTTTGGTATGGGTTTCCATTGGATTTGGGCAAAACCTGCAAAAACACACCATGACAAGCATAATATCCCAATAAACTTGACTCATGCTCGATTATTATATAAAAATTAGATAAATGCAAGAAATCAATAAGAAAACAATGTGATAAGTGAGGCCAAAATACGAGCTTATCAATCACTAACCAGGTACGAATTTTGTGTCCCTTTCTTCTAAGCATGATTCGGGTCTGGTCCCACTGCCGATGTGCACGTTTTGAGTGTCGGTTCAGTAGTTGAGTACTATTTTTGTGTGTTTCGTCTTCGTGTTGTGTGGATTTAGCGGATGAGTGTTTTTCTGTGCTTAGTTCTTGATTTTCGGGTTTGGGTGTTGATGTTAGTTTCATTATGATTTCCTTGCATCTTCTTGCTCTCATATCCTTGTTGCTTACTGTATCGTGTCTTGACATTTTGGGAGTCGGTCCTCTGAATGTTGAAATTTTCACAAATGTTTGCTGGAAATTTAGTGATTCCTTCTTTGTTTGTTGTGTGGCTGCACTAGTACTACTTTGTTCTTTGTTCCTGGGTTGTCTTAATTTGTGATACTTCTGCTCGCTTGGGTATGCTTGTTTGGTTTATTGTTTTATTCTGAAATCATGTGGCTCGCGCACACTCTACTTGTCTTCCACTTTTAATCTTGTTGTGCTGGAAAGCCGGATGCTGTATTATTGCACTTATTCACCTTTTGGCCTGTGTCTGTACGCTGGGGAAGAGGGATTCCTTGTTGCTTTACGTATCTGGGTTTGTTTGACTGGGTTCTATTTCATATAGAGTACTATGACATGTTAGGCTACAGCCTGTTATACTTGGGTGTTTCGAGCGCAACCTGGTTGCATACTTCGTTTCTTTCCTGCTGAACTTAGAACTGGGACTCCTTGTCTATTACTGCTGCTTCCTATATGCTCAATTGGTGTATTTTTTATGTGCAAGCAACCAGAGATGGCTCCGAAGAAGGCTTCAAAGCTTGCTGCTCCAAGTAAGGGCAAGAGCAAGACCATGAGCACGGGCAAGGCTAAATCTCCACAGCCTGCTCAAGACCCACCCTCATCTACTTCACCATCATCCACCTCTACCACTAGTGCTCAGTTGACCCGAACTTCTGCGGCATCGGTTTTGGTGTAGCTTCAAACTACACCCACTGAAATTCCTGCACCATTACCTCCCACTACAAAACCTTCTGCAACCAAAAAGACCGCCACTTCCAAGAAATAGAAAACCTCCATCCCTGTTCCACCTGACCCTTCTGCACCTACAAAAACTCCACCCCAGGCCCCAGAAAGTTCCATTACCGCGGATCCTATTCCTTCACCGCCCCCTATCCAAGAACAAACACCTGTGACTACTGATGCTTCTCACGATGCTCCAGCATCCCCTGAACCTACTCCATCACTTGCTCCTGTTTCTGAAAAAGGGAAAAACAAGGCTACTGCATTCGATTATAGTCCACCTTCCACTAATCCAATTGCTGATACTAGTGTTGCAGCAACGTCTGAGCCCATAGCCGAACCGCTGCTCCATCAAAAAAGCGCACCAAAAAAGTGGCCAAGAAGAAATTTTCGAGGAAAAAGTAAAAACTCACCGTTGATCCCCTATTAATTTCTCAGGATGAATTCAATGCTATTCCCAAGCGAGCTGATTATGTGTCTGACACCCGATGGACTGTCTTTATGAAGAAATTGCTGGTTTTGGAAAAAGGCTTTGATGTGGATTCAGAGTTGTTGCCCGACTTTGTTGAATATGTGATTACCTTCCAAGGTTGGAAAGAGTTTTCTAGGCCACAACCTGCTCCAGTGCTCGATGTTGTTCGGAAATTCTATGCCAACCTTAATCAAGAGCAGGAGGATGTTGTCGAGTCCTTGGTGCGCGGTGTCTTGGTCGGGTTAGACGTTGAGGATGTTTACTCCACTTATCTGATCAATCGTAGCGATTCCTGGAATTCTTTGAGAATCTGCAAGACCCCTCTCACGAGTTGCTGCATGAGGCTCTTGCGGTGGCTGCAAAACATGGGACTTCTTGGACGATCCCTACTGGCCCTGCTGGGCATATCCTTGGTAAAGAAATAACTGGTGATGCACATATTTGGATGCATTTTGTGAAAATCTGAATCTTGCTGATGACCCACGACACTTTGGCCATGAAGGATAGGGTCATCGTTGTTGCTACTTTGCTAAAACCTGAACCGGTGAATGTGGCTCCGGTAATTCTATCTTCTATCATTTGTTGTGGTCACCGGGAGACCCAAGGTCCTCTATTTTTTCCGTCTTTGATTACACAGGTCTTCCAGAGTGCGAATATTGGATGTTGAAGCAAAGGATCTATGAGCTACTGACATCAACATCGTCCGTCCTCAGCGCCGCCATGCCAATCATGATGTCCCTGCCTAGCCTCCAAAATCTTCATCTCGTTGTGTCCCTGCAGCCCCTTCTGCCCACTCCCCACCAGCCGATGATGATGACAATGCTGATCTGGTTCTGGTTGAGCTTCGGCTCCTACGGGAGGAGGTTAGCTCTGTTCAGGCTGCTTGCTCCAAGAATGCGTGGTTGATCAAACTTCTGGATGACCGGTTGGTGAAATTTCTAAAGAAAGTGACCTAGGAGTTCCTCCCACCGGGAAATAGCTTTTTGTGGTTTATCCTTCCACCTTAATCCTTTTAAAACTTGGGTTCTTTTTCTACACTTTATTTTATTTTCTGTTGGGTCTGTACCTAATTTCTCTCTTGCTACTCTGGTATTGTTGGTGTTGGTTGTTGGTGTTCTGCTGTGGTTAAGTGGGTAGATACTTGTTCACATTTATTGTCTCTCTTTAAATGTCTCTATGTGTTGGTTTTTTTATCTCAGCTGCTCTGCTCTGTTTCGATGATGATTTCTTTTTGTTTGAATGCTGCTTGTGGATTTCATTATTGATTAGTTGATTCTCATCTCTCGATTCTTCCTTAGGTTTAAAATTTTACTTCTTGATGTGTTTTCCATCTGATCTCGTGGTCTGAAAATCCTTGTTTTGAAAACTTCAATACATGCCCGATCGATTGATTTTTATCAGTTTCCTATTCTGGTTTTGCAATTGTGAATGCTTACCTTCGATTACTTGTAATTGCCTTAAAGCGAAATTTGATTTTATACCACTTTGGATATGATTTGGGCCATTGTTCTTTTATTTTGAGCCTTTATTTTTCCTTTCAATTTTAATTAACATTTGCACCTTATTTGAGCTTTAGCTTTGATTTCCTTCTTTCCCTATCTTTTTAGACCTTATTATCCTTTATTTTATTATTTTGACCCTTATCGTGAGCACCTTAGTGAGTTCGGCCTTTCGACATTGAGGACAATGTCGGTCCTTAAGTTTGGGGGTGTGCTCCCGTTTTGGGTTTGTTTCGGGTTAGGTTTTGGGTTTGTTTTATTTTCGAATCCAGCATCTCAATTCTTTTTATTGTGGGCGTGCATCTAGTGTTTCATTCCTTTGTATTTTGGTGGTTTCGGTGCGCATAAAAAAATCAAAAAAATGGAAAGGAAATAAAAAAAATAAAAACAGAAAAGAAGGAAAAAGAGAGAAACAACGTACGAAAAAAAAAGAAGAGAGAAAATAAGGTTGGAATTTTTGTTTTTGTCATTTTATTTTGTGTAATAATAGGGGCACTCTTTTTCTCACTTTGGGTAGTAGTTCATAGGTTTAATTTCTCTCAAATAAGGGGTAGAACTCACTAGTGCTCTCGATTTAGTCACTCTATCAAAATATTCCCGACCTAACCTTAGCCCACATTACAAGCCAATAAATTCTTTTTGATCCTTTGTGGCGTAATTCCCATTAGTGGAGAGGTTGCTATGAGTAGTTTGAAGTCAAAATAAGTAAGCATGATGATCATGAGCATTACTTGAGTTATGGAGCTTATTTTGATCAAGTTGACTTGGAGATTGTAATGATGTGTTGTGCTTTTTTTAGATTCAGATGTTGAAGCATGATAGAAATGAGATGATAAACTAGTAGGAAGAGTCTTGAGATGATTTGATGCTACTTTGATGATTGAATCCCAAGTCTTTTCAAAATGTGCTGAGAGTTGCAAGAGCATGAGCTAGCATGATTGGGAATTCCAACTTGTTCGTTTGTTTTGAGTCTTCTTTTCTCTTTTTGTTGCTCAAGGACGATCAACGAGCTAAGTTTGCAGGGTGATAACTCTTGTAAAAGAGTTATATTCTCTTAACTTTAGTTCGTTTCGAAGAGCATTTCGTTTATGTTTAGTCAAGTAAATGTCGTTTTGGTATAGTATTTAGGTGTTAGAGTCTTTTCATATTTATTTACTATTTTTGACTAAATAATGTTGTTTTTGGAGGAGTTGGAGTTGAAAATCCCGTGCAGGAATCTCCCCTGTTTCTAAAGCTTTTGTTGGAGCAAAGAAAATGATATTATAGCATTGTGAGCTGGGCGAGTTCTTAATCAACTCGAGTCAAGGCAGCGGGATGATGTGGAGAATTAACTTAGCTGAGCTGGGAAGAGCGAAAAGAGCTGAATTTCATCCACTCTCTCCAAGGACAGTTTGGGAATATAGCTAAAAGAGGAAACCTAAAAATTGGGGAGAGGTATAAAAGCTAGAGTTGAAAAAGAAAATGGGGGTATTCATTCATTTTTGGGGAACACACTTTGGCAGAGAGAGATACCAGCTGAGGAGAAATCTTGAAGGAGAAGAAGAGAGGATCGAGTTGCAGCTTAACACTGAGAGAAATCAGCTGGAAGTCGAGGAATCGTTCCTCTTGTTGATCGATCGAAGGGGGAACATTTTCCTTGTCCTCTTTATCTTTGATTTCAATTTTTAATTATGAATTCTAAGTTCCAATAAATGTTTTCAGCTCAATCATTTGTAAATGTTTTGCTTGGGCTATGGATGATGTTTGTTTGAGCTTAAACTTTATGTGAAGTATCGTTGATGGTGCAGAGTTTGAATATTTGGAGGTTTAGTTTATTAATCACAGCTCTTGTGGGAACTTGAAGTTGTTGATTTATGCTTAGTTCAGATTTGGGAAAATTAAGGCTAAGAGTAAAAGCCTCAAATATTACACAATACATGCATAGGGATATGTGGGTTTGTGTTTGCTAAAATGCCTAAGAGAGTTGTCAATGGTGTTGGATCTAATTTAAATTTGGACATAGGAATATGTGGAATTAAATTAGGAAAAGCTATCTCATCTATTTTGGGAAATCTAGTTGAGAACATAAATTTGGCTGTAATTTACTCTATGTTGTTGCGATGCTATAGCATATCATTCTGAAGCAAGCTAATTCCCTAGCCTATGTCGTTCTATCACTTGATTAAAAGAATTTGTTAAATCTTGTTCTCTTGTTACTCCTCTGTTTCTCTACACCACCTGTTCATATGGTCTTCGTTAATTTCCATTTAAATCATGCCTAGATTTAAACCAACCAACTTATTTGTTTTCATCAATTAAATCAAGTTGAGTGTTTGTGCACCTTACCCCTTCCCTGTGGATCGATACTCGGAGGGTACTCCATTTTATTATTACTTGTCCACAGTGTGCACTTGCACTAGTGTGTTACATACACAACAGTGTAGAAGCTCAAGAAGTCGATGTATGGACTCAAGGAAGCTTCACGGTCATGGAACTTACGTTTTGATGAAGTGATTAAATCATATGGAATTTCACAATGCTCAAACAAGAGTAGTGTGTATTGTTCGTGTATCAATGGAAGCGTGGTGTTCCTTGCACTTTATGTAGATGATATTCTCCTAATTGGCGACAATGTGGATGTATTGTCGGGCGTGATAAGTTTATTATTTTACTCACTTATTCATATTATTTTCAATTATTTTATGTAGTTTTCTTAAGTTTATATATAAGTATCATGAATGAGACTATATTATGTGGTGTTACGCTTGTCATGGTGCGTTTTTGCAAGATTAAGGTTAAATTCACTAGAAAACCGTTCCAAAAGCAGTGACGTGCAAGCGTAGCAGTGAAGGATTCTTCAACACAAGGATTTCAGGCTATTGGCGCATGGAAATGGATTGAGCTTTGATTTAGCTTTCCAACGTAACTAGAATCGGGTCAATCGGAGTTCGGGAGTGAAAGTTATGGCCAAAACCATGAGACCGTGCAGATCGACATCGATCAAGACGAGATCAACCTCGATTGATGGGTGAAGAGATGTGCATCGATCGATGTAGAGCCACGTTGATCAAAATGCGGGCAAATCTGGCAAAAATTGGTTAAATTCGAATCAAATCTGATTTCTAGCCCTAGACTTGATAGGATACACATCCACTCCTATAAATAGCCCTTAATTTTGAGTTTTATTCATCCTGGATCATACTTTACAACTTTCAACATTCAGCATACTTTATTTTTCCAGCACGAACCTTTATTTTCTTATAAGTTATTTTTATGCACTTTAATAATACGTTTAGTTTTGGTTTTCTATCTGCCATGTGTGGCTAGAAACCCTAGCGGGTTCTGGGGCAACGAATTTCAATCAAATGCATGTTTAATTGATTAACATTGATTTGCTTGGTTTCGAATTCATGTTTGAATTATTAGGATTTAGAATTAATCAGATCGAGAGATAGAATTAATTCTTGGTTTATAGTTGTTAATTGAAGGACTGAAAGGAAAAAATTAATAACAGGTTAAGGAATTTGAATACAATTAGAATATCTGTCCTAGGGGAAGATAGTAATTGTAGGGTTAATCCGTGGATTTATAAAAGGCTGATTAGGATTGTGTTTTTGAGGCCGACAAAGCATATACATTCACATGCTAGTAACTGATCGCGTATATTTTCAACCCGCGACTTAGAAAAGCTAATACTATAGCGGCAAATTAAATTATCGATCCCACGAGGAAAGGAAAAACAAAAAATTCTAAGTACTAACTTAAAAGTTCTTAAAGTACTGGATATGTAGAATTAAAAATAAAGGGTTTTGAAGTTTAATTACCTAAAGAAAACAATTATGAAAATAAACTTATTTTGAAAAACCTAAAGGATAAGAAGTACAAATTCTAGGTTTTTCTCCTTATCAAGTATGACATGCATAAACAAATTGATTATTTTCCAATTTTAATTCCTCTACACAGTGAAACATCAGAAAGCTATTATGAACTTCTTTTTTGGACAATTCATAAAGTGGATTAATTAATTATCTATCTCCTGTCGGTCTCAAGATTAATTAACTAACTCCTAAAGTTCTACAGATTTATTCCTACAATCTATTCCCTTCAGTTACGACAAGAAATCAGATTATATTGTGAAAATCTCTTTCGATTGAAAACTATTACAGTTACGTCTCTAGTTTTCAACTAGTAATCCTAAGTTAGTGGCCAACATACCCAAGATTAAGAATAAAACCAGATTTCACAAACTG
>JAPKLW010000011.1:1399137-1414066 GCA_026898455.1 Plectranthus barbatus
TTTTACAAACAAGTCCTAAGGGAGATTTTAGGGATAATTTCCCAACAATTTCCCCCTTTTTGGTGCGATCAAAGCTTACTATCATTTGCTGACCATAAGTGGAAGAATGTCTGTGTTTTACAAGTCTATGCTATTCTATCAATCTGACACAGAGTTTTTCCAACTAGGTTCAAGCAACAAAAATGATTGAAATCAAATTCCCCCTCAACAGGTGCTGGGGAATATTTCTCGATTAAATATGAATAAATGTTTGCAACGAAGCAATATGCTAGAAATTCTAGCACTCATCAAATCAGCAAGCATTCATCAATCAAAATATAATTTTCATGTCCACATGCAAATTTGTTGAGTACACCAGAAGTGTAGGTCAACTAGAGCACACCAGTAAAATTCAGAAGTGGACAAAGAGATTTTGTCTAAGTCTGATCCAATTTTATACTCCCTCTGTCCCATCCGATTAGGTACTTTTCATTTTGGCATATGAATTTCGGAGCTAGTGTTTAGTAGCTAATTGTGGTCGGTAATAAAATTGGCAATCACAATTTACTTCTATAAGACTTAAACAAGTTAATGACGATTGCAAATTTTATTAACAACCACAATTAACTAATAAACACTAGCTCCGAAATTCATGTGCCGAAATAAAAAGTACCTAATCAAATGGGACGGAGGGAGTATATGATATTGCAGGTTTAAGTACAAATTGGATTCAGAAAGAAAAAAAAATTAAATTGGACCTTGTCGTTCATGAGCCGGGTGCTGGTTTGTCCTTTTCACTGTCCGCTGAATTGTTCTTCTGAATATCAGCAAACTTCTCCATGGTGAATTTCATGAAGTTCTCAAGAAGAGCTGCTCCTGTCTCTCTTTGAGCAGCCTCACGCTCCAGTACTTTAGCCAGCTTCTCCTGCTCCATAGCAATCTTTTGTAGTTGAAGTTCATGTTCCTTCCTTTGCAATTCTAATTTAGCTTCATGTTCCTTTCTTTGCAATTCTAATTGAGCTTCTAGCTCTTTCGTCTTAACTCCTCCTTCGCTTCTTCTTTTTTTCTCCTTATTTCCTCTTTCCTTGCGGCTAACTCCTCCTCATTTTTCTTTCTTCTTTTCTGGTCAGTCTTTCTTCTTTCTTCCCCCTCTTTGATTGCAGCCAAAAAGTTTGTACCATAGGCCACAACCGTGTCTTCTAGGGTGGTCCTTGTGTCTGCTAAATCCTTTTGAACAACCTCAAGACTTGTCCTATTCTCAGAAATAGCCAACTTGTTTTCAGCGATCTCTGATTGGACATGAGATACATCTCCCCGTATCTCATCAACTTCTCTTCTCAGATGAGTGGTAGCTGCTTCTACTCTTCCATCAATGGCTGATTGCAAATAAGAGTTGAAGGCTTCAGCTATTTCCGCAGTCAATGGAAAGGGTATCTGCAGTGAGGTTATGGGAGTGGCATTGAAGGAAGTAGTCGTAACGAGTTCTTGACTCGTTGGAATAGACGGTTGCTGTGTGCGACTAGTACTCGCAGCAACATACTCCTGATAGCATAATTCCTCATGCATTATCCGATCAGCAGCATTTAGAATTTGTGTGGTCTTCTAGACAATCTGAGCTTCAGCTTTCTAAGCTTCTTTCACTATGTAATGAATATCAATGTTCAGGAACTTAGCCAACTGCATATCTCGGTAATCAAATTCCAGAGCAGCACACTCAGTGGCCTGTGCCGCTACTCGAGCTTTGAGTTTCTCTGCCTATTGAATTTTAAACTCCATCTGTCATTTCCTGTAAGCGACAGCAGCTCTTGCTTGACGCTTAGACAGTTCAACTCTGGCATCAGAGTATCCGTCGGGTACGAAGGTGGATTTAGGTAGCCCTGCAGTCTTTGAGAGAAAACGGTGTTCTCGGATGGCTTGAAGTCTGCACATCACCTGTTTATCAGAGAACTGTTTCATCCCCGGAACTTGATCAATCCAATCAAAACACCAGCGTTCCTCACGTCTCCAAAAGTTTAAGCCCTTAGCAGCAAAAACCAGTGCTTTCTCTTCAAAACTGAGTTGATGCATAATATAGTCACACTTCTTCCATCGTCGGAATTCTTCTGCTAACAAGCGTCCTTCCGGTGTTGATTCATCCAATTCTGTATGGAATAAATCAGCAATGGCTCTTTCTGTTTCGGATCGTACGAACAATTAGATCTCTTCAGCCATAGGGGTGAGATCTGAGTTGGGCCTTTCTTCAGGGTAGACCGATGCACACCATTGACCGATTCTTCGTAGATGATAACATGGTCCAGGCAGCCCATTGAGAGGCACTCGGAGAGGAGTGTCTGATCCAGATGGTACCTTCCTCAGGTATTTGGCATTAAAAATCTCCTCAGATTCTCCATCAGAGTCAGAAATGCAAGATTCAACATCAATGAGCAGAGAAACGTTCTCTTCTACAGGCGAATGTAAATCATGAAGAAGTGAATCGACCTGTTCTTCAGCATCTCTTCCTCTACTCGATTCTGCATCAGTGAAGGCTCCAGACCTCCATAATTGTGAGAATGCTTTATCTGATAGTCCTTCTTCTGCTAGGTTTATCTGCGATTCAGAGGAGATATTGAGAATGATTTCCTCTTCTGAAGTAGCTTTCCCTTTTCCTCGTTTTGTGGCCTCGTCTGCTAGGCATTGCAGTTCATCAGTAGGAGCTTCATCATCATTTATCATGGTGATATCTGCTAGAATGTCTGCCATTTCCTCCTCCTCTGCTGGAGTTGGATTTCCTTCAGCAACATTCGCCTTGGCTAGTGTGTGTTCCTCGTGTACTGCATCTCCTATGGTGTTTTCCTTTTGTTTGATAGGCTGTGCTTCCAATTGGATCTGCTTAGCATTGCGCTTCTGGGCCATCAATTCTTCAGTAGCAGATTTGACTCGTTCAAAGTTTCTATCTCTGGCTTCGAATGTTAGGTTACTGATGAACCTTTGGTAGTCTCTTTTCTCGAGTTCTTTCTGAGTAGCTATTCGCTTCCTCTTTGCTTTCCTTGTTTCCGGACTGTGCTTTTTAACAATTCTGAGAGACTTAGGGATGTAATCTGGATCAGCGGTGTCCTCAGTAACATTCTCTGTAGAGTCCTTTTCTGCTGTATCAGTTCCTTCAGCAGCTTTAGCAGTCTTGCTTTCTGCTTCTGCTTTCTCTAATGCTTCCTTATCAGTAAGTAGTTCCAACTTTCTCCTGGTCTTCTTCTTTGCCTTAGTCACAGGAGGAGTTGTTGCGGTTCTTTTGTAGGGTTGAATAGGTAAAGCCCGTGCCCCAAGAGTAGTTGGAAGCTATTCTGCTTCCTTCAAAGTCATTATATCGTTGAACTGATCAACTGGTAGGTTTCCTAATTTCTCAATTTCCTCAAGATTTTTGAAACACTGATCTGTTTCTGCACTCCTCTTCAACACTGCTAATTCTGCTTCTGTTATGGGAATGGAGTGTTGGAGTGTGGGTTCTGCTAAACTTGCTTCATCTGGTTCCTTTGGGGATGTTGGTTTAGCCTTGTCCACATTGGATTTCCCGGTTAACTTCCTAGGATTTCTAGCATTGACCGGCTTAGGCTTGTTTCTTGTGACAGGAATGTAGTCTGTGGAAAGGAGTGCAACTCCACGATCCACGCCTGTGTTGGTAAACAAAATCTCCAAGAATTTACTAATCTTCAGCCCAAAGTTTACATTCGAGGAGAATGTACCGTCGATTTCCATGTGAGCATTCTTCTTGGCATGCTTTGCCCATCGTTCAAATATGAACTCAGCCCAATTCCCTTTAACATTATCGTTTAATGCCATCATCACGGCATACTTCTTAGCAGAGAGCTCCGAGTATGAACCAGCATCGCATTGGAGCATCTTTATCACAATCTCTGCAAGTAGTTTGTATTCATCTGTCAGAGTGTTGATCGAGGTGTTAACCTTAAACGTACTTGGTTGCCCTTTCTCTCCTGACTTCTTCCAGAGGTTCCACCGTCTTTCCATTTCGGCTATATCATTCACCTTATACTGAGAGATTTTGGTTCCAAAGTTTCGAAGTCCAAAGGTACGAGATAGCAACTCAGCATTCACTTCTACAATATTCCCATATACACATGTCTTGAATGACTTCTGATCATTACTCATAACAGCTCTAGCATAGAATTCAGCAACCTTGTGCGGATGAAATTGATCAGGTTCAGCAGTGAGATACTTTACCAGCAGTTCGGAATCAAGGAGATTTAATATCCATTTGGGGAAGTGTTTGTTGGCGAGAGGCATGTACAGAATCCTGTCTTTCATGATTTGGGCCACTCGTCTCCGTTCCGCCGAATGAGTGGACAGCTTCTTCTGTCGGGCCATGGCCACCAATGTGCAGTAAGGAATAGACTCATCAATGTCCTCTTTCTTCTCAATTCCAGTGAACTCGGGTGCATGTCGAACATGCAGGGGTGAGCAGGTAGTGGCTGGATAGATGAATGTGGGTCGTTGAAATTGAGTTGTGTCTAGGTTTTCTGAAGGTGGAGATTCAGGATTTAGAGATTGATCTGTGTCTTGTTGTGAGGAGGTTGAAGAACTTTGATTTGAAGACATGGTTGGACAATTCTCTGAGAGTTTGGAGAGGGTTTTACAGAGATGGAGGTGAAGGGTTTCTGAAGATTGGTAGGGATTTGAAATCTAATTATGGTGTAGAAGATTTTGGAGTACGAGGAGAAATTGATGACGAGGATTGAAAACACTTTAAATTCAATCAACGGTTGGGGTTGAGAGTTAGATCGTGGGTATATCTACGTCCTTCGGAGCTTGAGTGTGGATGACATGGCACAATCCAATTTGTCGTCGTCGTATGGATGCATTAAATGTTTCTCTGTATTGAAAAGCAAACATCCCACGTCTGATTTGAAATTTTCAGCAGCCAAGATTAAATGAATCAAGCAGAAGCTACCACGTATTTCAAGGTATCATCATATTAACCTCCGGCATTGCTTTTCATGCGAGATCATAATCTCTTCCGATTTGACCTTTTCATTAATGAATTTCTTCATTCTACTCAGCGACCCTTCAACTTCAGAGATGAGCAGTTACCAAAGGCTTTTCTATAAATAGCATAAGCAGGCGATGCATTTGATACGACTTCTTGCGACTCTTGTTCTTCTTCTCACAAAATTCACTAATACTGAAATATGGAGCCAATTCAAACTGTCTTCGTTCCGCGGCACAGAATCCTCTATGATTCTGGTTTGTATGAAGAGTACGAAATAGAGTACCACGTAGCAGAGTGGATTATGTCTAGTCTTCATGCCAGTGGTGTGGCCAAGTTCATTTCTCTGACGCCTCATTCGTTCCACATGGAACATCTTCAGAACTTCGTTCGAAAAAGTGAAGCCATTGGAGACTCCATTGTTGGTGTCTTCAGGAATCAGTTGGTGAGGTGGACCGTGGACACTTTTGCTTCGGAGTTTGGCTTACCGAGGGGTCCAATTTCTGTGATGGAGTATCGCAACAATGAAATAGCTCCAGAGTGGTCTTCATGGATGAAATGGAGGCGTTCTTCTGAGCTTGAGTTTTCTCCAACTCCGTCAGCATACCACCTACAGCCTCGTTACCAGGTCCTATTTGAACTTGTCTGTGGTATAATCGTCGGTGAGAATCCTGACAATATGATCTTCTCTCGTGAAATCTGGAAGGTCATGATGGTGATTGATGATCGAGCAGAGGTTGACTGGGCGGCTTTCGTCTTTCAAAGGATGCGACAGAGTGTTCAGCAGTTCCCTCAACTTCACCTTCCCTATGGGATGCCGTTAAGTTGGCTGCTAGAACATAGATTCCCCGTGCTTACCCTAGGTCCCTCAAACCTTCGAGGAATAGATTTTTATCCTTTTGTGCCTTTGTCGCCTTTCTAAGTTGGTTGAATCCTCTGCTTATGTAATTATTTTTGTTGATCTATATAAGAAGATGTCTATGTTTTAATTTAGACAATCCCATATATATATGCGCTCAATATCAAACATCTGCTTGATAATATCCTTGATAATCAAATATGTAGTAATTCTGCTGTGTATGCTTCTGCTAAGATCGTAGCAGATATATGTTATGCTTAAAAACATAGCAGATACCGCTTTAGAAAGCAGTTAGCAGAGCCCTTGTCTTTTAGCAGAAATATCATTTTTAGCAGAATATCCATCATCTAGCAGAGATATCAAATCTAGCAGAATATCCATCCTCTAGCATAGACCTTATTCATTAGCAGAGATCTCATTCGCTAGCAGAGGCCTTATCTCTAGCAGAGGCTTCATCTCTAGCAGAGACTTCATCTCTAGCAGAGATCTCATCTCTTAGTAGATGGAACGACGATCTTTAGTGGAAGCTTCTCTCCAAGCGTCGATTACTTTTTCCAAGACACATTTTGACCGATCTGATGTGGCGTCTATCTATTCGTTGTGTATCAGATGATCATTAACTCTGAATCGAATCGATTTTTACGAACAGAGTTATGATTCTTACCCTATAAATGCCCTTCTTGTGTGTATCTTTATTATCACAAGAATTCTTTTCTGAGCATTTTTCTTTTTCTCGTTCAGAGAATTTTCAAGCAAATGGATTCTCCTGGTCAATCCTTGGAATTGTGCCGAAACCAGATCCTTCATGAGGCTGGTTTGAACTCCCTGTATGATAATAATCCAAGAGTGGCAGATATCGTCATGTCGAAGTTGAATCGTAGTGGATTGACCCAATTCATTACTGCTACTCCAAAACGTTTCCAAGGCGATGTTCTTCGAGAATTCATCGATGACTGTTCTGTGGAGGGAGATGGCATTTATGGTTCCTTCCGCGGCAAGCTCATATATTGGTCACCGAACGTCTTTTCTCATCGATTCGGTCTTCCTAGAGGTCCTGGGTCTGTCTTCAATCACCGTGTGACGGACATTGCTCCTGAATGGTCCGCGTGGCAGAAATGGAGACGAACTCCTTCGTCTGAATTTTCCCTTTCTGTCTCAGCATACGATCTGCGCACTCTTTATTGGGTGCTCTTTCGTATTGCTAACAATATATTGATGGGAGAGGACTGTGATGACACTTTCTTCTCAAAAGAAACGTGGCAGATCATGATGTCCATTGACGATGGAGCCGAGGTAGACTGGGCAAAATATATCTACAATAGCGTTCGAGACTGTGTCCAGTATTATCCGGCAGTGCCTCTGCTGAATGGAATGCAATTTAGTTGGCTGCTGGAGCAGAGTTTTCCTCAGATAGCAGAAGGACCAACGAATCTTGTAAATACGGACTTTTTCCCGTTTAGGCCTTCTTCCCCCTAGAATATCGATCATGTTGTTGTTTTCAATTCTCCTCTTTTCCTTTGTAATGACATCTTGTCGATGAATGAAAAGATATATGAAAACTGCACAACTATGTTTTGTTGTCTGGCATCTGTTAACAGAATTTTCAACCAATTTCTGCTCGACATTTTCAATATTAGCAGAGAGCTATGATGAATATTCCTCAGCAGATGTAATCATCCTCCAGAATACGTAACGATGTCTTCAAGAAATCCAAGATATAAGGATAAAAATAACATCTCTTCTGATACTCTGTTTCTGATATGCTTGCATCATAGTCTCAGCAAACTATCTTTGGAATGTGTTGAATGTCTGCAGCAACCTTCCTGTGTCTGATGTGAGCTACTATTTTCCACACAAGGTCATCAAGTGCTATCATTTAAGACGGCAGATTTCTGTCTTAATCAAAGGATTTGGAATATCCTTTGGTGTCTTCTTTAAGCATTCGTTGAAAAGAACACCATAATACTCAGGTAGGTCGACTTGCCGTAAGTAACCTTTTTAAGACAAGTGGCATTTCCCCTTTTGTCGAGACTCCTCGACTTCTGCTCTTCTGAGTTCTAAATTCATTTGATAGGACACTTTTGGGAGAGTTTTCCCATTATGGATAGAGCCATGATCTTGCTATAAATAACGTCTCACTTGTGTTCTTTGAACTTCATCTTTTCACTCCACTTTGCATAGCATTTCCTCCTTCACGAGTTTCAAAATGCATCATATCACCATTGCTCCAAGTGATTTACCTGTCACTCGCAACCAGATTCTTCATGAATCAGGGTTGTATTTTGAGTATGGTAACAACTGTCGTATTGCAAACTTTGTTATGGGAGCTCTTCATGAGAGTTGCCTAACCCAATTTCTGACTACAATGCCAACACGTTATCACAAACGAGATCTTCAGAGCTTTATCTTCAAGTGTGAAACCACTGATGACGCCATTTGGGGTTGCTTTGACAATCAAGTGGTTTGTTGGACTCCGGCCTTCCTCTCTCAGAAGTTTGGTCTTCCTCGAGGTCCCACTCGCGTTATGGATGTCTATCGCCATTTGACTGCTCCAGAGTTCGGCTACTGGAATAAGTGGAGGCAGTCGGACAACTATGAATTTTCACCTACTCCATCATGCTTGGGGTTGAAAGAAGAGTATAGAGTCATTTTTGACATTGTTAGCAATGTCACTTTTGGAGTCCCTGCTGACAACTATGTTTTCAACCCAAGGATTTGGAGGGCCATGATGGCCATTGATTCGGAGATGAAGGACGTTGATTGGGCGGAGTTCTTCTTTGATGGAGTGAAGAGATGCATCGATCTCTTTCCTCAGTTTCCTCTGCCAACTGCCATGCAGTTAAGTTGGTTGCTTGAGCAGACGTTCCCTCATCTTGCTTCTGAAGGTATCCCTTTGATGGGATTCGACTTTTATCCTTTGAGGGCTCACTTTCCTAACTGTGGTTGAAGAATGCTCCGAGCTCTCCTCCCTTTTGCGTCCACAAAAGTATTGTTAGATTTGTAGCACCCAATAGTGTAGAGTTGGATGTATCTGATTGCTTTTGAAGTCTGTTGCCCTTCTGTTGAATGAATATGCTAATTTTAGATTCCTTCTTTTCAACTATTTTCATGACATTGTTCAGCATTTCGTAGTGTAGTAATGTCAAGATATCTTCAACAGGTCGAAGAAATAGCAATCAGAATATAATAATTATCAAACAAATTTCACGAATATTCTTATTGGAAGAATGAGAGCTAGGACTCATTCATCCACATTTGTATCTAATTCCATCAATCCCAGTTTCAAGCATAACTCTTTAAATCTGGTTTCTGAAAGAGGCTTTGTAAATATGTCTGCTATCTGATCTTCGGTGCTTATATAGCGAACATCGATATCTCTCTTCTCCTGATGGTCTCGTATGAAGTGATGATGGATATCGATATGCTTGGTCCGAGAGTGATGAACAGGATTCTTTGTGATGCACATGGCACTATTGTTGTCGCAATAGATGGGTACACATTCAGGCAAAATCCCGTAATCTTGTAATTGTTGCTTTATCCATAGAATTTGCGAACAACAGCTAGCAGCAGCTACATACTCTGCTTCAGTGGTGGAGATAGCAACAGAGTGCTGCTTTTTGCTGAACCAGCTAATGAGCTTCTGTCCCCTAAATTGACATGTGCCGCTTGTGCTTTTCCTGTCGATCTTGCATCCTCCAAAATCAGAATCTTAATATCCACTCAGAGCGAGACTATCTTCTCTGGGATACCAAATTCCTAGTCCTTCTGTACACTTCAGATAGCGAACAATTCTCTTGGCAGTCTCAAAGTGAACCTTCTTAGGCTTGGCTTGATATCTAGCACATAATCCCACGGCATACGAGATATCTGGTCTGCTAGCGGTGAGATATAGTAGTGAACCTATGATCCCTCTGTAAAGAGTAGGATTCACATCATCTCCTTCTTTTTCAAGAGCAGCAATGCATGTTGTGCTGATAAGTATGCGCAAACTCTTGGTCTTCTCCGGACAGTATTTAGCGATTAAGTCACGAGCATACTTCTTCTGATGGATGAATATTCCTTCTTTGGATTGATGAACTTGTAGTCCAAGAAAATAAGACATCTTCCCCATCATGCTCATTTGGAAATGGCTAGTCATGAGATCAGAGAACCTATCACATAGATCTTGATTCTTTGATCCAAAGATTATGTCATCAACATATATTTGAACTAGCAGAATGCTGTCTCCATCTTTAATGCGAAAGAGAGTTTGATCTATCCTCCCTTTCTGAAATCCATTATTCAATAGAAACTTAGACAAAGTTCCATACCAGGCTCGTGGTGCTTGCTTCAGACCATATAATGCTTTCTTGAGCTTGTAGACTTGATTGCCGTGCTCAAATCCCGGAGGTTGCTCGACATAAACTTCCTCCTTGAGCTCGCCATTAAGGAAGGCGCTCTTCACGTCCATCTGCATTACATCAAACTCATGGTACGCAGCATATGCCAAGAATAGACGGATAGCCTCTAGTCTTGCTACTGGGGCGAATGTTACATCATAATCTATGCCTTCACATTGTCTATACCCTTTGGCCACAAGACGTGCCTTGTTCCTGACTACAGCACCTGATTCATCTTTCTTGTTTTTGAATACCCACTTAGTGCCTATAACACTTTGATGTTCTGGTCTATCGACTAGTTCCCACACATTGTTGCGTGTGAACTCTGCAAGCTCCTCTTGCATGGCATTCACCCAATCCGCATCTAGCAGTGCTTCTTCTACTTTCTTGGGTTCTTCATTAGATATGTAACAAGTTAACATGGCATTGCCGTTCCCATGTCTGGTTAGGATAGGATCATTTTCGCTTCCAAGAACACTGTCTAAAGGATGCGCACGTAGCCATGAAGGTCTGATACGTCCTGAAATTTCAGCATCTGATTCTCCTTCTTGATGAGTATTATTTTGATTAGCTTCTACTTCATTCTCCTGGGGTTCAACAACTGGGACAACTGGTACTCCTTCTTCATCTGCTTCTGGATCTTCATGAACAGGATCGGCATGAGCAGGTATGACAGCAGGTGGAGCTCCAGCAACAGGTTCCTCTAGGATTGGATTCTTAGCAACTCCTTTGCTAAGAACCTCAGTAGATCCTTCATCACCTTGATCATCAAGAATTCCAGTAACATCTAAATTCTCATTTAGATATATAGAAGATGGGGCCTCAGCATGATCAATAGCATCACTGGCCTGGTTAGCAGTCTAGTCACCTGCTGAGTGCGATGCCTCTGGGGTGACATCAGTCTTAGACCTAATCGGATCAATACTCATATTTTCGAAAGAATTTTGTAAAGATTGATCATAGATATCATTGGTCTCATGATTGTCATCCTTATCATCTTTGTTAGACCTGCGCACTAAAGTAGACTCATCACAAATAACATTACATGTTATTTCCACAAGTCGAGTAGTCATGTTTAAACTCGATAACCTTTGTGAGATGGGTGTCCATATCCCAGGAAAACACCTTCATCAGACTTAGGTGAAAAAGTGTTAAGTCTAGACTTCCCATTGTTATGGATATAACATGTTGAACCGAAAGCACGAAAGTGTTTAATAGAAGGCTTACGACTATTATACACTTCATAAGGAGTTTTGTTGAATCTGCCATTAACCGCACTCCTATTCTGAGTGTAGCAAGCAGTCATGATAGCTTCTCCCCAATATTTTCCATTGAGTCCTGAATCAGCAAGCATAGACCTTGCTGCTTCCTTTAAGGTTCTGTTTTTTCGTTCTGCTATCCCGTTCTGTTGTGGTGTTCTAGCAGTGGATTTTTCATGATGAATACCAGCTTCAGCACAGAAGTTCATCAAAATTCCATTACAGAATTCTGTTCCATTATCTGATCTAATCCTTTTAACTGTAAACTCCTTGTTGTTCTGCTCTTTGAGGATCAGCTCAGGTAGCAGGGTCTTTACTTCGTCTTTAGTCTTTAATAGTTGAACCCACATATACCTGGAGAAATCATCAACAACCACAAGTGTATATATTTTCTTATTGACTGTGGGTGGTGTGACAGGACCAAACAGATCCATGTGTAGGAGTTCGAGAATTCTCCCTGAGGTATCCTTTTCTGGATTTGATTTGAAAGATGCCTTTGTTTGTTTGCCTTGTTGGCACGCTTTGCACACTCCTTCCTTTTGGAAAGATTCAGCAGGCAGTCCTTCGACTAGCTTGTGTTTGGCTAGATGATTGATCGTCTTGAAGTTCAAGTGATTTAATCTTTTATGCCATAGCCAATTTGTTTCCTCTTTGTTAAATGCCACGAAGCATGAGTCCTGTTGGCCACTTTGCCAATCGACCACATATAGACCACCCTTGCGGATGCCTCTAAGCTTCACTTCACCTGTAACTTTATCAACAATATCACAGCCAGAGTCAATGAAATAAACGTTATATCCATTCTCACATAGTTGGCTGATGCTCATCAAATTGTGTTTAAGGTTTGAAACGAGAGCAGCATTAACAATTCGGATTCCATCTTGTTCTACACATCCTCTTCCAATGACTCTTCCTCTGCTGTTATCAGCAAAAATAACTGAGGATCCATAAACGCTTTGTAAATCTGAGAATAAGTCTGCTCTTCCAGTCATGTGTCCTGAGCAGCCGCTATCAAGAATCCATTCATCTGGTGATCTTGACTCCTTCACTCTTAGATTCTGCTTCTGCAAGACAATTAAGAGAATGATTTAGGTACCCGTTTAGTCTCGGGACCTGCAGGATTAGCAAGTGTCATTGTTCCTTTTGGAATCCACATTTGAGAGATCTTCAAAATTTTCTTCTTGACATCACTCTTTATACCTTTCTCAACCTTAGGATAAGTAAATCTTGCATACTTAGATTGAGGATGAGGTGTGGTAGTGTGTCGAGCCTTCACTGTCTTTTTGAAAGAATTTGGTTTGGACTCAGGCTTTACATAGGTGATCCGCCTATGTGGTGTGTAAGTATTATATGAAGACCTTACAGCATTGTAATTAACATATTTGCTTGTATGAAATGAAGATCTTGTTGTCCTGGCAGTATATACATACTGCTCGACATTCCTTCTAGACTCTGTTGTTCTTGGTTGCGAAGCATATATTCTCGTATTCTGCTTGAATTTATCATTCCTCTGTTGAGGTTTCATAGCAGACACTCGAGTATTTTGCTGAGATTTAACGTACCTCTGCTGTGCTTCCCTAGCATATATTCTAGGATTCTGATGGGATATATCGTGCCTCTGCTGAGGTTCCCTAGCAGATGTTCTAGTATTCTGCTGAGGTTTCACAGATTCGCTAATGAATGTTTCAGCAGATTCCTTTTCTTTCAGTTTTTCTCCAAGGATGAATTTTCCAGCAGAGATAAACTGAATAGTCTTCTGCTTGGAAGATTCTCCTTTATCATAGCGATCAAAACCAACACCAGCTCTATCTTTGTGGTGCTTTTGTTGATTAATTGCGGCATTCAAAACAGCTTGACTGGTCGTGTAAGTACAAATGCAATTTTCTTTTGGTTTATTCTTTAGCAAAGTGTTTTCTTTTTCAAGAACTTTGAAATTTTTAGAAAGTTTTGAAAATTCAGCGTTTAGTTTTGAAAGTTCCTCACCAGCAGACCTTAGTCTTTCGACTTCCTCGGTCAAATTCGAAACTTCTAACTTCAGTGAGGTGTTTTCACTTACAATGATATTTTTTATTTCATACATCTTAGAGAATTCTTCATTTAGCTTCGTGAGATAGTCTTCCTCATAATCTAAAATGAAATCCTCGCAATCATCAAAGGTTGTAAATCTAGGTATGTTTACCGAAATTACCTCGTTGTTCTCGGCTGCTAGAGCCGTTTCAGCATTCTGATCAGCATCTGCATCAGCAAATTGATCTTCCACGATGTCTGCCATCAGAACTAGCATGGCTTCATCATCCTCTTCTTCTGAAGATAGATAGTATTCTTCATCATTTTCTGGAATATCCTGTGTTTCTGTCCTGGTTAAGAGCGCTTTCTTGACTGCATTGCCTGCACGTCTTTCAAATCTCTGCTTCAGACGCTCCCTTTCTTCTTTGCTGACTTTCGGACAATCATGTTTCAAGTGGTCAGGGGATCCACACTCAAAACAAGTCCTAGGCTTTCGCTCTGCTGAGCGGGCATGAGATGGTGACGGTTGTGCTTCCTTTGTCTCCTTTTCAGCTTTAGCCTCCATCAACATCTTTTGAAGCTTTTTCATCTGTTCTTCTAATTCACTGATCTTGAGATCAGCAGGATGGGATCCTGAGGTTGTAGCAACCTCTTTTGTTAGTGATACAGGAATAGATCTATCTTGATTATGATAGAAATTTTTTGGTTTGAATTTGTTGAAATCCTTTTTAGCATAATATGCTAAATCATATGTACTAGCAGTAGATTGCACTACCGCAGCTTCATTCCTTTTTGATTGTTGTATTATGAACTCATGTGATTTTAGCTGAGCAAATACCTCGGATGTTGTCATTTTGCTGAGGTCTTTTTCACTTAGACTAGTCATTTTAACAAACTAGTCGTCTCTGGGATATAATTTAGAGATAATCTTATGATTCATCTCCCCATTTTCATATTTCTTACCAAGATTATTCAATTCTCCAACGATGGTATTGAAATGTTCTTCCATAGCTTGTATGGATTCTCCTGCATTCATAGAAAAAGACTCATATTTGTCAACAGCTACCTGCAGTTTGTTGCGTTTCATCTGGTCCGTCTCCTGAGATGATTCGCACACCTAGGTCCACATTTCTTTAGCTGTATCGAACTCCAAAGCCTTTTGTGCCATCAGCTTAGGTAGAGAGTCAAGGATTAACTTCTTTGCAACATGCTCCAGCTGAGCTCTTTTCTTGTCTTCACTTGTATATTCCTCAAAAGGTTTTTCAACTATTTGGGGTCTCCGTGGCCTTGGGGGTCTAGGTTGATCTCCTTCATCAGCTCCTTCAGCGGGTTCGGGTACAGGTCCTATAAAAGTGTTAGCTTTCATAATCTTAATGGAACCTCTTTCAAGTACCTCAACCATTTCTGGGTGTATGCTCTGAAGCTGTATTAAGGCCATCTTTTTCCATGTTGTGAAGTTCTCCCTGTTGTA
>JAPKLW010000011.1:1429066-1463466 GCA_026898455.1 Plectranthus barbatus
ATTAATTAATTAATTATATTCTGGGTTGAATATGGGAATTAATTAATGGAGTTTTATCGATTCAGGACCTGAAAGATAGTTTAATTGTCAATTCATGACCCGAAAGATTAATTGTCAATTCAGGACCTGAAAGATCACAAAAATTCTCAATCCAGGACCCGAAAGATCATACGATTCTCAATCCAGGACCTCAATATCAGGTCCTGAATTGAGAATTATTTGATCTTTCGGGTCCTAGATTGAAAAATCATCTTTCGGGTCCTGAATTGACAATTAAACTATCTTTTGGGTCCTGGATCGACAATTCTCCTTAATTAATTGATAGGCCTTATTTGCTATTTGCATTCTGGTCCCTGTTCTGGCCCATGATAACTCAAGCCCAATAGGAGCCTAGAATTTCCTATAAATAGGCCTCAGTTCCTCAGATCTAAAAAGAACACACACCACACAAGATCATAAGTTGCACACAGCAAACCAGTATTTGGGAGCTGTAAGTGATCGACTAAGATCTGAGAACGAGGAGGAAATTCTGCTTCTCAACCGGGCAAAGGATCTGATAGACAATCTTCACCAGATTTTCAGATCGAGTTGGGATACAGATCAGAAGATCAGATCAGGAGGATTTTTCTTCTTCTCTCTCCTCTTATTTTCTAAAATATTTACTTATTTTCTATAGATTAATTTCCTCAATCTGTTAGGAAGTTAAATCTTGGTGCGTGGGAAAGATCAAAGGGCATCTCCGCGCACGCGTTCTTCAGAGTTCATCGATCCAGGTATTCCGCATAACCTTCTTATGCATAATAATATAGGAGCATGCTAGGATTGTTCATAGGCATAGCAATTTATTTTGATATTCCAATTAACGATCCTTGGCAAACGGACTTCGTGATTCAGTTCACGAATCCCTTCAACCACTCCCCCCAAACTTAGTCAAGTGAGACTAAGTTTGTAAAAAGGTACCCAATGCGCTCGCACTCCCTTTAGTCAGCCTGTAGGGGTAGATGGTCGAGCAAAGAAATAGCCAAAACTGTACGGGGACCATCATTCACATAGTACGGTTTAGCTCGATGTCCATTAATCTTAAAGGATGGTCCATTATCCCGTGTTAATTCCAAAGTGCCATTATCAAAAACTTGCTTTACCACAAAAGGTCCCGACCATCTTGAACGAAACTTGCCAGGCATCAACTTGAGCCTAGAATTAAGCAGGAGCACCAAATCACCAGGATTAAAAATCTTACCACGGATATGCATATCATGAAACCTCTTGGTTCGCTCCTTATAAATCTTTGAATTTTCATATGCCTCATTGCGAAACTCATCCATCGCATTCAGATGTAAAGCTCGATCCCCTTGGGCTTTCCTCCAATTAATATTAACAATCTTCAAGGCCCAATAAGCCTTGTGCTCCAATTCCACCGGTAAGTGACACGAATTCCCAAATACCAATTGGTAAGGAGACATTCCAATCAGAGTTTTAAAAGCCGTACGATATGCCCATAAGGCATCATCCAGCCGCTTTGACCAATCTTTCCTAGAAGCACCAGTTTTCTCCAAAATAGACTTAATCTCCCTATTGGCAAGCTCTGTCTGCCCATTGGCTTAAGGGTGATAAGGAGTAGTTATTCTGTGCTTAACTCCATATCGTGCCAATAAATTTTCCAATATCTTATTGCAAAAGTGGCTGCCCCCATCACTAATTAGAGCTCTAGGAATTCCAAACCGGGTTACCAAACCTTGCAAAAATTTCATCACAACTTTAGCATCATTAGTAACCGTTGGAATAGCTTCCACCCAACGGGAAACATAGTCCACTGCAAGAAAAATGCATTAATAACCACAAGATGAGGGAAAAGGTCCCATAAAATCAATCCCCCAAACATCAAATAAATCTACTTCAATAAAGAGTTTAGAAGGCATTTCATCTCGACGAGTAATCGACCCTGTTTTCTGACACTTATCACAAGCTTTTACAAAGTTCATGCAGTCACGGTAAATAGAAGGCCAATAAAAACCACATGATAATACCTTCAACGTCGTTCTATTAGCTGCAAAGTGACCTCCACTCTCAGAAGCATGACATTCTTCTATTATCTGTCGCCACTCCCCTTGGTGCACACATCTTCGAATGATACCATCTGCACACCTTCGAAACAAGAAAGGTTCTTCCCAATAATAAAATCTCACATCCTTAAGGAATTTCTTCCTTTGATGGTACTTCAAATCAGGAGGAAACACTCCCGCAACAAGAAAATTAGAGAAATCCGCATACCAAGGAGTGTTATAAGCAACATAAAATACTTGTTCATCTGGAAAGGAATCATTGATACATAGTTTAGTGTCATCTCCCTTTATAGGTTCCTCTAACCTAGATAAATGATCAGCTATCACATTTTCACAACCTTTCCTATCTCTTATTTCAATGTCAAATTCTTGTAACAAAAGAATCCATCTGATAAGCCTAGGTTTTGCATCCGGCTTTTTAAACAAATAACGAATAGCTGCATGATCCGTATAAACAATTGATTTAACTCCCACTAGATAAGAACGAAATTTATCATATGCATAAACCAAAGCTAGAAATTCTTTCTCCGTAACAGTATAATTGCATTAAGTTGGATTCAAAGTCTTACTAGCATAAGCAATTACCCTAAAAACTTTGTCCCTAACTTGTCCAAGAGCAACCCCTGGCGCAACATCACTTGCATCACACATCAACACAAACTCCTCATTCCAATTAAGAGAAATGAGCACTGGAGCTGTCACCAAAGCCATTTTCAATCTCTCAAATGCGGAAACACAAGCTTCATCAAACACAAATTTCACATCCTTCTCAAGCAAACTACATAAAGGTTTAGTTATCTTTGAAAAATCTTGAATGAATCTCCTATAAAATCCGGCATGTCCTAAAAAACTTCTCACCCCTTTCACAGTCTTCGGAATAGGTAATTGTTCAATAGCAACAATCTTAGCCTTATCTACTTCTAAACCTTTACTTTAGATTTTATGTCCTAACACCACCCCTTCGCAAACCATAAAATGACATTTTTTCCAATTAAGCACTAAATTCGTCTCTTCACATCTATTCAAAACAGTTTCTAAATTTTTCAGACATGTATCAAAAGAATTACCAAATACCGAAAAATCATCCATGAATACCACCATAATTTCCTCAATAAGTCCATGGAAAATAGCCATCATGCACCTTTGAAAAGTCGTCGGTGCATTGCAAAGTCCGAAAGGCATCCTTCGGTAAGCAAAAACCCCGTAAGGACATGTAAAAGCTGTTTTATGTTGATCCTCCGGTGCCACCATGATTTGATTGTAACCTGAATAGCCATCCAAGAAACAATAATGAGAGTGCCCTGCAAGACGATCAAGCATTTGATCAATAAATGGTAATGGAAAATGATCTTTACGTGTTGCTAGATTTAAAGCACGGTAATCAATGCAAAACCGCCATCTGTTAGTTGGTCTCTCCATCACTTTTTCCCTATTTTCCTTTAACACTTTTTCAAAACCCTCCTTTTTGGGTACCATATGTGTCGGGCTCACCCACTCACTATCACTTGGAACATAAATGATGTTATTATCCAACAACTTAAGGACTTCTTTCTTCACAACCTACTGCATCATTGGGTTCAATCTTCTTTGAGGTTGCCTCTTTGGTTTACATGTCTCTTCAAGAAGTATTTTGTGCATACAAATGGCTGGGCTTATCCCCTTTATATCAGACAATTGCCACCCAATAGCCGACCTATGTATCCTCAAAACCCGAAGTAACTTCTCAACTTCACAACTAGAAAGCTTTGTAGATATGATTACTGGATAAGTCTCATCCTCACCCAAGAAAGCATATTTTAAATGATCCGGCAACTTTTTCAATTCAACTTCTGGAGCTTTATTCTTAACTTCCATCTTCTTTCGTTTAGCTTCATCTTCCTCCTCCTTAGTTCGCAATTCCAAGAACTTCACTTCCCCGTTCAACATCTCTAGGGGAAAATTATCGAGGATTCGAACATACTCAACAATGTCTTCCTTTATTTCTTCATCCCTACTAACATCTTTTGAATAGTAAGAATTTTGCAATATCTCTTCCAATGGCTCACTTTCAACTCTTTTTGTAAAATCCGGATATTTCATTACCTCTACCATGCTACAATTCTCTTCACCATCATCTTCCATACTTCTCTTCATCGCTTCCGGAAAAGAGAAAGTAATCTTCCTATCATCAAATTGAAAAGTTAGCTGCCCATGCTTCATATAAAATAATGCTCCTCCGGTAGATAAAAATGGTCTCCCTAATATCAAAGGAACATCACCATCATCCTCCATATCTAGTATCACAAAATCAGCCGAAAATATAAAATCGCGCACTTTAACCAACACATCTTCTACAATCCCTTTTGGATACGATAAAGAACGATCCGCCATTTGAAGGGTCATAGTAGTTGGTTTAATTTCGCCTATTTCCAATTTCTTGAACAATGAGTAAGTCATCAAGTTGATGCTAGCCCCCGAATCTCATAAAGCTCGCGTCACTTCCATTCCCCTAATTATGCATGAAATTGTAAAACTCTCGGGATCTTGTTGTTTAAAAGTTATCTTCCTTTGAATTACGGCAATACATTCCTCAAAAAGATTTACCGTCTCATATTCTCCTATGTCGTACTTACTCTTTTGAGTAAACATTTCTTTCAACATCTTCATGTACCCCGGCATTTCTTTCAACACTTATAATAAAGGAAGATTTATTTGGATCTTGCTCATGTGCTCTAAGAATCGAGCAAACTTCCTATTCTTCCTGCTCTTCTCGAATCGTTGAGGAAAAGGTATACGAGGTGAGGTTTCTTTATCCACATATTTCTCCCCCATTGCCTCTTTCTCCTTCACCACCTTTGGAATGACTTCTTCTTCCTCCTTGAAAGTAACTCTCTTTTTAGTGCCTACTTCAATCTTATTTTTTTCTGCTTCATATTCCTTTTGTTTCGGTCCTTCATAAGAATGTCCACTCCTTGTTGTGATGGCTCTACACTTTTCCTCAAAAAGACTCTTTTCATCCTTACTTAATTGATTCATGATACACGAAACTTGTGTTTTGATATCCTCCAACATTTCTACATTTTTCTCACCCTGCCATTCTTTTCTCTCAATTTCTGGTATTCTTTCCTCTTCTCCCAAGTACATCCTTTTTTGTTCATTCCAATAAATTTGTGAAGGTAGAATAGACTCTCGCCGTGAATTCATTTCACTTTCCCCACTATATGGCTCATACTATCGACACTCTTTCCACTAGTCCTCTTTAAAAGGTACATTTCTTCTATACCCATGTACCTTTCCTTCCAATTTGTTCATCAACTTGTCCATTTTTTCTTGCATAGAAGCCATTTGTTCTCTTAACGCCTCTATCTCGTTTTCCTTTCTTACTGATTTCACCACCTTACACTCCATTCCTCCTCTTGACCATTGACAATTATTAGCAGTTATTCTCTAAATCATCCTCCATGCTTCTTCTTCTTCTAGATCTAAAAACACTCCCCCGGACGATGCATCCAATAAGACTTTTGACTCATATTCCGTCCCTCCATAAAATTGACAAATTAATTGACTTTGCTTGAAACCATGTCTTGGACATTTCCGAATTAGCTCACGGAACCTATCCCATGCCTCGTATAGAGCTTCATCGTATCTTTGCCCAAACGATGTGATATCAGCTCTTCTTTTCAAAGTCAAACTTGGTGGAAAAAACTTGAATAGAAACTTCTCTCTCAACTCTTCCCAAGTGACAATATTTGATTTGTCCAAGCCTTCAAACCAATTCCTAGCACCATCTCTCAAAGAGAATGAGAATAACCGCAGTCGTATTTGATCTTGAGGCACTTGATTGATCTTTTTAGTATCCGTAATCTCCAAAAATCGAGAAATATGAACATTTGGATCCTGGATTAAATGCCCCCCAAATTGGTTGTTTTGTATCATTTGGACCAACTGTGGCTTTATCTCGAATTGTGTAGCATTTACTCCTAACCGAAAACCTCCCGTTAACGGTTCACCTTGAGGTCTAAAAAGATTTTGTAATGGTCTCCTCGGACCATTCCTCTTATTGATCATGGCCTTCATCAACTCGAGTTGCCTTTCCCACTCTTCTATCCTAACCGTGTCTTCCCCATGATTAGCCATCTCAAAATCAATTTGAATATTTGCTCTTCTTTCTTGTAGTTTCCTTGCCTCAAGCTCTCTAGCCTTTGATCGAGTGATCATAAACTACCCAGGAAAAATCCACAAAACCAATTACAAGTAAACACTTCAACAAAAACAAACAAACACAAAGAACAACAAAACAATGTTAGTAAGAATATTCACACAAGTATTTCCTCAAACACCTAGCTTACCACACTTCAACTTTCAATAATTCCACAAAACCTACTAAAAGATTCCCCGGCAACGGCGCCAAAAATGTGACCGTCGTGTGAAGTGACACAAAATTCTCATGTCAAATTATCAATCCAAGATCTTTTCTATTCGCTCTCGTGGAAACTATCTACTCGTAAGAAGATGCATCAATAGCTAGGCAATACAATAGTCGTTGGTTTTCTTTATCTATCTAGCTATGAATTGCAAACTACACTACAAATTGCATATAATCAAACATTCAACAATTTGCTTAATTCACCAATCACTTATTTTTATCAAAAGTTTGGGTAGATTAGAGTAAACAGTCCAACAATCTTAGCGTGAGTGAGTGTTTGTAAACTTCAATTGAGCCAAATTAAACCGAGCTATGTTGTAAACGATTTTGATTCCTATGAAGTTGATCAATCGACACTATTCAAGTCAATCCCCTTTGTACCGGTGAATTGTCCGTAGATGAAATTAGAAATCTCAAACTGCTACGTTATCGATCCCTAACTCACTCCAAATCGACCGTCGATTATTGCCCTATAATCCTAGCTCCGCATGGATTGGAACTAACATTATATGATTATGCACTTATCACGACGTTTCCGTCCGCGTATTCGCTGCAACGGTCACATCATCTACCTATAGATTGGCTATTACCTACATCTAATAGGTATGAACAAGTTCAAGTGCAAATCAAGACTTCATAGAAAAGTAAACAAACATAGAAGGTTCAATCCATCTCAATATCCATATTACAACACTCACTTAAGAATATAGCTCCTCATACCTTGAATTTGAAGCAATACAAATTGAAAGATAAGAATTGACATTACAAAGCTTCAAGGTCAAAATTGATCTTCTAGGATTGCCTTCGTTGAATCCAATCCACCTAATCTCTCTCTTCTAATGTCACCAAGTTGATGGAATGATCATTGGTTCTCCTTGATTCAAGTGGGGAAGGAGGTGTAGAGATGAATCAAGAGGGAAGTTAGTGACGGTTATTTCTCAATTTGGCAAAAAGTTCTTCATTTAATTGATTTTCCCCCTTTTATAGACGAGCTGGCAGGGCCTCAGATCACCCGAGCCAAACACGGCTCGCCCGAGCCATCCTGGGAACCACAGAAATCTGAGAAAACACGTTCTGGCTCAGCCGAGCCAGAACCGCTCGACCGAGCCTGCTCTCTGTCAGCCAGGCTCGATCGAGCCTACACTGCTCGATCGAGCGAAGCCTCTGCCCGGTTCAGCTCGGCCGAGCCTACTTCGCTCGGCCGAACGAGTCCTCCAAGCTTCCGAAACCATCCTTTCGTTCTGCTCGGGTGAGCCTAACCTCCTCGGACTCCAAACTCGGGCAATTTTCCTCCACAACTTCCCAAAATACGTGGTATTATGCTCAAAACGTATCCTAAATCATTTCAAACACGAAAACAAGACAAAAGAACAACAAAAACATATGATATGAGGGTAAAATGGTCACAAACATGCACGCTCACACATCGAAAAATAAGTCATTTTACACACATATCAGGGAGAAAGTACAAGCCGCAGCCCAGCAATGAGGGATTCATTATTAGCATCGACGCTAATAATTTTGAACTTAAAATCGGGCTGATTCAGATGGTTCAGCAGAACTAATTTGGAGGCAGAGCCACAGAGGACCCATACAGGCATCTAAGGATTTCTGTGGAGGTTTGCGACACCATCAAGCAAAACGGTGTCGGAAAGGATGTCATCAGATTAAGGTTGTTCCCATTTTCTCTGCGAGATCAAGCCCGTGCTTGGCTGACCGAATTGGACTGCAGCAAAATCCAAACTTGGGAGGAACTGCGAGCTGAGTTCCTCTTTAATTTCTTCCCACCCTCTGTCATCATACAGAGAAAGATGGATATTCTGCAATTCCATCAGTGGGTGGATGAGTCTCTGTTTGAAGCCTGGAGTAGGTTCAATGAACTGCTCAAGAGCTATCCCAGCCATGGAGTCGATACTGAAGAACAGGCTCACATTTTCTACAGGGGCATGACTGAAAGGACTCAAGAGTCCGTGGACAATGCAGTTGTGGGGTCCATTATGAGCAAGTCCGCGGAGAAAGCTCTGAAACTTTTTAAGAAGACGGCGTTGCGCAATCAAAAGTGGGCAAACCCAAGGAGGCCACTGATAAAGGTTGTGGATAAGATCGAGACTGAAGATCCTCTCAAGACTGAGGTCGAGAAGCTGAGAGAGGAGATGGATAAGTTGTCTGCGGGAGCTTTAACTGCTACGATTGCACAGGTGCAACCCGAAGCCCCTGCGGAGGTGAATTTCATGAACAGGGGAGGATACCCCTACCCAAATCAGCAAAGGACTGGGGGATATCAATATCCACCGAGAAACCACTATGGTTTATCCTATTCTCACCCGGAGGCAGCCGAGCTACCACCACCAGGATTTGAAGTTCAGAATGGAGAAGTGGTGGAAAAGAAGAAGGACAGCTTGGATGATCTGTTGGCCAAATTCATCAAGGCCTCAGACCAGCGGTTTGGGAAGTTGGAGCAGGAAATGGCTGGAGTACACACTAAAGTGGATCGGATAAGAAAGCACTTACGGATGGTTGAAACACAGGACAGTCAAATTGCCAACACGATTGGGGCTCACCACAAGCAAGGATAGCTGTCGAGAACAACCAAGGTGAACCCAAGGGTTCAAAAAGATTGCAAGGCTGTCACACTGAGATCCGGGACAAGTTACAAGGGTCTTGAGATGGTTCGGGAGAGTCTAAAGCTGAAGAGGCACAGAATCGTGCCACTGGAGGCTCGACTTCGATCGACACACGTCCCATGTCGATCAAAGTTGAGGAGTTTGGAGGAGAGTGAAGCGACGAAGAAGGCTTGACTTTGATCAACGCAGTTGGCATCGATCAAAGTGCGTAGAAGTCAACCTCGACCGAGGCGCCCCTGCGTCGGTCGAAGTCAAGGCCCACCTCAGGCTAAATTCCAGCAAAATCTGAAGATCCTGTTCCGCCTATGTCATTCCCTCAGAGGTTCGCGAAGCAAAAGGAGAACTCCAAGTTCGCGAGATTTGTGATCGAGGCATTGGAGAAGATCTTGCGGTACATGAAGTACCTCTGGAAACTGATGATTGGGAAGAAAAAGTTCGTGGAGAACGAAACTGTGAAGATCCATGAGCAGTGCAGCCTGCTACTGCTAAAGTAGGTGTCCATCAAGAGAAGCGACCCTGGATGCTTCTCTATCCCGGTGGAGATTGGAGTATGCAAGTTCAAGCGAGTATTGTGCGATACTGGGGCCAGTATCAACCTGATGCCATACTCTATTTACAAGCGCCACAACATCGGAGAGATGAGGCCCACTACTATTACTCTGCAGATGGCGGACCGGTCCTTGTCCCGCTCAAAGGGAATTCTAGAAGATGTGCTCATTTGAGTGGGCCATCTGATCTTCCTAGCAGACTTCATGGTGCACAACATAAAGGAGGACGAGAACATGCCCATGATCTTGGGGCATGAAATTTTCGATACTAATGCTGCTCTCATTGACTGCCGAGGCAGCGAGATTACACTCCGAGCCAATGAGGAAAAGATCACCTTTGTGATCGCTAAAAGCAAGAGAAAAGTGAAGTGCAACCGGATCACCACCACGGAAGAGGATGAGTCCGAAGAAGAAGAAGCCGCAGCTATAGAGTGGGAGCACGGGAATGAGGGGGTGAAATTATCAATTAAGCCTCCTCAGTCCGAGCTCACCACCATTATCAAATATCGGAAGGTGTACATGGTGGACACCAAGGGTTGGAGAGTCTGGACCCGACCTCCCTGGTTTTGATTCGAGGTATCGTCAAGCTACGACGTTAAACAAAGCACTTGTACCTTTTCAATAGTTTTCCTTTTTAATTTTCATTTTTCATTTTATTTTATTTTATTTCGAATTTTGTTTGCACTAATTTTGTTTTGCATCATAAAAAAGAAAAAAAAGAAGAATGAAGGATTGCTCGACTTCGATCGACGTAGCCTGGCATCGATCGAAGTTGAGACCATGGTGTGATGAACTTCGACCTCGAGCATAGATCAACTTAGAAGGCTTCACGTCGATCGACGCAAGCTTGCATCGGTTGACGCGAAGTGCTAGATGACCTAATTTCACGCCGCGCGAGCTTGATGTCTTCTAAGGATAAAAAAGTTGATGTCTGAGATCAACTATCAGGTATTATTCCTCCCCTTTGTCTGATTCTCAAACTTTTTCCCACTCTTGATTTGGAAATAAGTTTGGGGGAATGTGGACAAAAGGAGAAATATTTTATCTTTATTTTCGCTTTCAGTAATTTAATTTTTGCATTTACATGTTTTTTAATTTTATTCTATTTTGTGGGGAAATTTTTTATCTTTGAAATAATCTGAATGAGATTGTGAGAATAAAATTGATTGAGGGCTGAGTTTGAATTGATAGGGATTGTGATTAGATGCCTATGAATGTATAATACCGCATGATAGGGTTAGTTAGAAACTAATACTTGCATACTGATTAAGTTGGATTGAAGTTAATTGTGTAAGAAATTTTAAACCCATGTGTGAGACTTGAGCCTTAATTTGTTTGATGTAAGATTCTCATGTGTGTTTTAATTTCTCTAGAACTTGCTTATTTTCTTTGTTGAGACTGCATTAGTGTGCACAAGTTTAGGAAATGATCTTAGGCCATCTTTGTTAGCCCAATTTCCTAAATTTTGTCCCTTCACATGACAATTTTCCCTAATTAGCCACTTTGAGCCTATACAATTTTCTTTCCTTGTCTATGAGAATAAGAAAAGTATTGTCTCACTCGTGTCTTGAGTTGTGGTATATGGGGTGAATTGGAAGTGATTCGAGATAAGAAACGAAAAATTAGTGGTGAAAAAGATGTGTGAAAAAGAAGCTCAAATAATAATTAGAATTCTCATAAGCTCTATGAAAGAAAAAGAAAAAATAATATGTGAAAGAGCATAAGAGATTCAAAATGAGCTAGAAAAAGTTGTGTGTTGATATATATGAGGAAATGAGGTGGATGAAGTTAGATGGTGAGTCAAGACTTATTGAGAGTAATTAACTCAGTTTATTTTTAGTCACTTGGCCAAATTTTCCTACCCCTCAGAAAAAGCCTACATTACAACCTATTAAAAGTCCTTTTTTATTCTAGACTTGTGTGTTCATTCTAGCAGTGGAGATAGTAGAAAATTTGCAAGCCTATGGTAGAAATTCATTCATACATGTGTTGAGTGATTTCATCTTTATCCTATACACTTGTGAGTTGAGCAATACACTTCCCGCGAATTCTTCTACTATTAATGGATTTTCTGTCTCTTTCAAACTGCTTGTAGATAGTGGATTTTTTACCCTTGACTGCAATGAATCTTGTGAGACATTGCACTTTAACTACATGACTTTTCGATTTCTTTCTTGCCTATTGATTGAGGACAATCAAACGTTCAAGTTTGGGGGATTTGATAAGTTCATTATTTTACTCACTTATCTATATTATTTTCAATTATCTTATGTAGTTTTCTTAAGTTTATATATATATATATATATATTTCATGCATGATTCAATATTATTTGGTGTTACGCTGGTCATGGTGCGTTTTAGCAGGATTAAGGTTAAATTCACTACAAAATCGTTTCGAAAGTAGTGACGTGCAAGAGTAGCAGTGAAAGATTCTTCCACACAAGGAATTCAAGCTATTGGCGCATGGAAATGGATAGAGCTTTGAGTTAGCTTTCCTATGCAACTAGAATCGGGTCAATCGGAGTTTAGGAGTGAAACTTAAGGCCAAAACCATGAGACCGCGCAGATCAACATTGATCGAGGCAAGATCGACCTCGATCGATGGGTGAAGAGATGCGCGTCGATCGACGTAGAGCCCCGTCGATCGAAATATGGGCAAATTTGGCAAAAATTGGTTAAATTTGGCAAAAATTGGATACACATCCACTCCTATAAATATCCCTTAATTTTGAGTTTTATTTATCCTCGATCATACTTTACAACTTTCAACATTCAGCATACTTTATTTTTCCAGCATGAACCTTTATTTTATTGTAAGTTATTTTTATGCACTTTAATAATATATTTAGTTTTGGTTTTCTAACTGCGATGTGTGGCTAGAAACCCTAGCGGGTTCTAAGGCAACGAATTTCAATCAAATGCATGTTTAATTTATTAGCATTGAATTGCTTGGTTTTGAATACCTATTTGAATTAGTAAGATTTAGAATTAAACAGATCGAGAGATAGAATTAATTCTAGATTTATAGTTCTTAATTGAATGACTGAATGGAGAAAATTTATAACAGGAAAAGGAATTTGAATAAAATTAGAATATCTGTCCTAGGGGGAGATAGTAATTGTAGGGTTAATCCGTGGATTTATAAAAGGTTGATTAGTATTATGTTTTTGAGGTCGACAAAGCATATAAATTCACATGCTAGTAACCTAGGCTATAATTGTCGGACCAAGAAGTTATAGTATATTATGATTTCCCACCAATGCAAGTTAATTAATTTATGTGTATTTTGATTGATAGTTCGCCCTAGAGTCTGTGTCCCTTTAATTTTATTTCCCAAACTCTTTAATTTTCCGCATTGTTATCTTTAGTTTTTAAACTCAAAACCCCTGATTTTCTGTTTACTCAAACAATAGATTATAGGATAATGGCTAGTACATGAAATAATTTCGTTATACAATTCCTTTGGGTTTGACAACCTTATGGTACTCTTATAAATTTATTTGCCATTGTGTCTGCAATTAATCTGTAGAAATTTACAGTGATCAGGGCCTAAAGGGGTGGTTATCCAAGCAGTTTCATATGAAGGATCTTGGGAATGCGTGGTACATCCTTGGGATAAAAGTTTTGGGGTGCGCAGGAAAAGGATGTTAGCATTGTCTCTGGATTCATATGTGGATACTGTGATTGCCCGTTTCAGCATGCAAACTGCAAGAAAGGGGTGGTACCCTTTAGGCATGGTATACATCTTTCTAAGAAACAGTGTCCTGAGACACAAAAAGAGAAAGATGAGATGAGCAAGGTGTCGTATGTATCGGCCGTAGGAAGTCTCTTGTATGAAATGATATGTATGAGGCCAAGTATCTATTTTGTGGTAGGCATGGTAGCAAGATATCAGTCTCGCCCTGGACAGGAGCATTGGACCGCGGTAAAGCACATACTTACTACTTGAAAAAGACTAGAGACTATTGTCTAGACTATTAGTGTGAGGTGTTGTGCCATGTGGGTTATGCGGATTCGGATTTCCTAGCAGACTAGGATGAAAAAAAAGTCCACCTCTAGCTATGTGTTTACATTGGGAGGTGGGGACATAACATGGAGGAGTGCAAAGCAGAAGTGCATTGCCGACTCCACCATGGAAGCAGAATACATGGCAGCTTCTGAAGCTTCAAAAGAAGCAGTATGGTTGAGAAACTTCTTTCTGGAGTTGGACGTGATTCCTAAGTGTCCTAAGACTATCACAGTGTATTGTGATAACTCTGGTGCTATGTCAAATTCAAAGGAACCACGAACTCACAGAGCAACAATACACATTGAAAGGAAGTACAATATCATACGAGAAATTGTGTCTAGGGGTAAGGTGCTGGTAGATGATAAGCTCATTACTCGCTTATCTATATTATTTTCTACTATTTTATGTAGTTTTAATGAGTTTACATATATATTTTATGCATGAGTCTATATTGGGTGGAATTATGTGTGCTTTGGTGTGATTATACAGGTTTTAGGCCAGATTCACCGGAAAACCGTTCAAAAGCAGTGAAGTGCAAGAGTAGCAGTGAAGCGTTCTTCCAAAAGAGGAATTCGGGATATTGGTGCATGGAAATGGATAGAGATTCGAGTAAGCTTTATAACGCAACTGGAATTGGGTCAATCGGAGTTCGGGAGAGGAAGTTATGGCCAAAATCGTGAGATCGCGCAGAAGGGGGCGAGACAGAACCACATCGATCGATGTGGAATCCACATCTATCGATGCCAAAGATAGAGCCACGTCGATCGATGCACTTCCCACGTCGATCGATGTGAGTTTGCTGGCACGGAAATTCGATCAAAATTGGATTTTATCATATCTTTAGCCCTATATTTGATAGGATACACATCCACCTCTATAAATAGCCTAGTAAATTCGACTTTTTGAAGAACCCCTTCATATTTTTCATATCTCTTTTCATATTTTCATTCTGTAATTTAATTTTTAGAGTTTTCAGAGTTGGGAAACACAAAACCCTTTTATTTTCTAGTAAGTTCTTTATGTTTATGCAATTTAATATATTTTCTTGTGGATTTCTATTTGCGATGAGTGGCATGAAACCCTAGTGGGTTCTAAGGTTTGATATTATTATGGATGCATGTTAGTATTAATTAATTAGGTTCATGATTCCTATGTTTATTTTCTAATTCTAGATTAATTCAAGGACCAAAAGATGACGGTTAATTTAGATGTCTAGCTATTGATAGAAGGACCGAGAGGTGAATATTGATAGTGGGATTAGGAATGCATGATACACTCTATACTGTCTAATGAGATGTATTAGACTGTAAGAATTGAATTGATTTGCTTATCAGATTGACTAATTTGGTGTTCTTGAGACCGAGCGGAGATAGTCACTAATTAGTAATCTAGGTTATATTTGCCCAACCAAGGAAATATAGCATTATTGCAGTATTCCACCTGTTAAATTAATTGGTTCTTACATGTTATCCATAATAAGATTTCTTCCCCAGAATATGTGTTCCTTTAAATTTGATTTTAAAACCTCTTTAATTTTCAAGTATTGTCATCTTTATTTTCCAAATAAAATGCTGATTTTCTGTTTCCTCAAACAATGAATCTTAAGATCATAGTTAGTACATAGGATAATTTCGTTATACAATTCCCCTGGATTCGATAACCTTAGGGTTTTTTATAAATTTATTTGCCACTGTTGCTATAATTAATCTGTAGATTTTACAGTGATCGAATTGGCGTCGTTGCCGGGGAATTGTTAGATTTTATCTTGTTACTAGTTCGTCTAGGATTTGCTGGATTGAGTTTTATTTTTCTATACGTGTGCGTGTGTGAGTATTCGTGTCTGCATCCCGCGTCGATCGACACCCACCTTGCATCAATCGACGTCGATCATTTTTGCTGCGTCGATTGATGCACACCTTGCATCGATCGATACCGACCACTCTCTTGCATAGATCAACATGGAATCCACGTCGATCGATGTCGAACTGATATTTATCTATTTTCTGGGCATGTGCATGAACACGCGAGCCAAAGGAAAAACACTCAAAGCTTTTGTCCCTGAAATTGAAGCAACCTACAGGAAAATCAAATAGTAAGGAAAAGACAAACAACGAGAGATGGCAGAGAATCCTGAAGCACCTCTGCAAAATATGACTCCCGAGGAGCAGAGGCAATTTGTGAATGAAGTACAGAAGCTGAGAGAATAACTACAAGCAGCCCAGGCTACTCAGGCAGAACAAGCTGCAAGACTGACAGAGTTGAACAACAGACAAATAGTGGTTCCACAAAGGTCCATCTTAGATCAATTTCTTCCACAGCAATTGGAGGCCGGATTCAGAGTTGGCATCGAAGCCAACAATATTGAGCTGTGCACGGGCCTTATTCAGATGGTGCTGCAAAATCAGTTTGCGGGGAGAGCTGTAGAAGATCCATATGCCCACCTCAACTAGTTCATTGAGGTGTGTGACACTGTGAAGCAGAATGGAGTAACCCAGGATGTAATCAGAATGAGACTGTTCTCGTTCTCACTCAGAGACGAGGCGAGGTCTTGGTTTGCCGGATTGGATAAGAGTTTGATAGGGACATGGGAGGAACTTCGATCAGAATTCCTCACCAACTACTTCCCGCCGAGCCTACTGCTGAAGAGGAAAGCTGCTATCACTCATTTTAAACAGATGTATGATGAATCACTACATGAGGCCTGAAAGAGGTACAAGGAGCTCTTGCAGCTCTGTCCTGGGCATGGGATTGATTTAGAGATGCAGGTCTGTCATTTCTACGAAGGGCTGACTCCACACATGAAGGAGTTGGTTGATGCATCTACTGGTGGAATCCTAATGAAGAAGAGAGAAGCCGAGGGAATGAGACTCCTGGCAGATATGGCTCATAATAGCCATCAGTGGCCGATTGAGAGGCAGCTACAAGTCAAAGCAGTCGAGACAAAGCCAGAATTTGATGTGGTTGCTGAAGTGAAAAAGCTCCGGGAAGACATTGCAAATTTGGAAGCAGCAAAAGACACAGCTACCACTGCAGCAGAGCCAAGCATTGCCATAGTACCCGTTGAGGCTGACTACATCAATCGAGGGGCGAGCAGTGTAGGGTTTTTCAGTTAACCGAATCACCAAAACCAATTTGAACCGGATCGATTTATGGTTATTGCACATAATTAAAATTCACAAAACCCTAGCATGCTCCTATGAATTTAATACATAGATTTGTGGATTTAAGGTTTACCGTAACTCCGTCGAATCTGAACTGATCTTTCGCGTTTGAATTCCAAAATTCAATTCAACCACGCGATTCGATTTAATCTGCGGAAGCAGAAATTAGTAATCTAATTTCTTAGAAAAAATCGAAAAACAAAGAGAGAAGAAAAGAGAAATATGTTCTCCGGATTAGATCTTCAGGGCTGTGTCCCAATGCTGCTCAGATCTGCTACTGGTGAGGATTCCACAGATCTGTGTTGTAAGCCGGAGCAGAAAAATCCTTCTTCTCCCCTCTACAGGCGCCGCCCACTCTCTCTCTGCCTCTAGGGTTTCACTGATTTGAATGTGTTCAATAGTGGCTAGGGTTTCCAAAGAGAATGGTCTATTTATAGATCCAGGGTTTTATCCTTAATGGGCTACTGGGCCCTTTTTCAGCATGTTTAATTGGGCCAATCCTGGGACCTAATGCAAATAATAAAGTGGGCCCATGTCCACAACCCAGGACACAATTAATTAATAAATATTATTTTTTTTTCACCACAGAATTAATACTGACCTACCCATTTATTACCACGTTATGAGAACGGGCTGCAATAATTGAGAATCCCCATATTTAAGGTTACCGGACATCCATTAATTAATTGGAGCCTCTGACAAGCTCTAACTACAATTAATTAATATCTTATAATTCTTGAGTAGTACCACTCAAAACTTATCACTTGTGCCTGAACTTAATCAGCCTGCAAGACTTTGGCACGATGAATGTTATTGAGCTCCTCAGGGAATGTCCCCATCCTATTACTCGGATATGGATACCTAAGTCCAGTCTCAGGCGGTACTACACGAACTGATGTTACCCAAGATGCGGATATACGTGCACATTACTTAGGCTCTCCACCATGGCAAGTCAAAGCAACAGTTAACACGTGCAAACCCCTGAACCTTCGTTAGGGTTTGGACTCAATCAATATAACGAGATCTTGTATTTGCTGATGTCAGACAGACGAATATATCTCACTGCAGTCCATCAATACGCCACCTCTGCGTACCAGCATGTCAAGTAACCAAGACAGACTACTTATTCCGACAATGCCGCAGCCATCGGGACAGACGTATCCTCATACGCTGTCTCGGCTGTGATCAGGTTTATGTCTCACTAGGTCAAGTGATCATACTATCTTTTGCGATCTACAACACGCCGTATGATCGTCCCTATCGGTGAGACAAGAGGATACTATTGTTCATACATGTACGATTGTTAACAAATAGGAGAAATAAATCGTTGTATACTCATTGTAATAAATGCTTTCAGTATACAAAACCCATCAATCTCCCACTTATACTCAAAGCATAACTAAGCTATTACGGAGTATACAGTCTGTCTATCTAGTCTGCTGTCACTTTAACCACTATCAGTGGTCGGCATCCACCTCAGACCCAGCTCACGAATATGTCTTTTGTAAACTTTCTACGGCAAGCTCTTTGTAAACGGATCAGCAAGATTGTCAGCAGTGTCAATCTTCTTAATCAGCACATCGCCCCTCGATACAATTTCTCGTATGATATGGTACTTTCTCTCTATGTGTTTGCTTGCCCTGTGAGGCCGCGGTTCCTTTGATTTTGCCACTGCACCAGAGTTATCACAATAAATTGTGATGCTCCTTGGCAAACTCAGGATCACGCCCAACTCTAAAAGGTAGTTCTGGAGCCAACCCCCTCTTTCGAGGCGTCGGAGGCGGCGACATATTCCGCCTTCATGGTGGAGTCAGCAATGCATTTCTGCTTTGAGCTCCTCCAAGATACAGCTCCACCTCACAGGGTAAACACATATCCTGAGGTCGATTTCTTCTCATCCTGGTCCCCTTGGAAATCCGAGTCTGTATAACCCACAGGGCACAAATCCTCACTTTGATAAACTAGGCAGAAATTCCCAGTTCTTTTCAAATACTTAAGGATGTGCTTTACAGCAGTCCAGTGCGCCTGTCCAGGGTTAGACTGATATCTTGCTACCATGCCAACGGCATAACAGATATCTGGCCTAGTACACAGCATCGCATACATGAGACTACCCACAGCCGAAGCGTATGGTACAAGACTCATTTCGTCATTCTCCCGCTGTGTCTGAGGACACTGCCCAACAGAAAGACGAACGCCATGTCTGAAAGGTAGCAAGCCTTTCTTGGCGAGTTGCATGCTGAACCGGGCTATCACAGTATCCACATAGGATGCCTGGGATAAGCTCAACATTCTTCTCTTACGATCTCGTAAGACCTTAATCCCAAGAATGTAGCCAGCTTCTCCCAGATCCTTCATTTGGAACTGTTTGGACAACCAAACTTTGATTTCGGACATGTTTCCAAATAGGAGTATGTCATCAACGTATAGTGCAAGGAAGACCACGCTCCCACTGACACAAAGTCGGTAAACACAACTTTTGTTTTCCAACTGTGCAAATCCATAGGATTTAATCACATCGTTGAAACGTTAGTTCCACGACCTTGAAGCTTGCTTAAGTTCATACAAGGACTTCCTAAGCTTCCAGAAAAGATGTTCTTCGCCCTTTCTTATGTAACCCTCGGGTTGCTGCATATAGATGTCCCTACCTTCTTCAAGGTAACCGTTTAGAAAAGCGGTTTTGACATCCATCTGCCAGATCTCAAGGTCCATATGCGCAGCTATGGCAAGGAGTATCCGGATGGATTTGAGCATGGCTACGGGTGAAAAGGTATCGTCATAGTCAATGCCCTCTTTCAGACTATAACCCTTTGCCACCAGCCTGGCTTTAAAAGCCATGATTTTTCCATCCGCCCCTTTCTTTCTCTTGTATACCCATTTGCACCCTATGGCCCTAAAGCCATTCGGCAAATCAATTTTCTGGTATACATCCATAGCAGTTATGGATTCAATTTCAGAATCCATGGCGACACGCCATTTGGCAACATCCTTGTCTTGCACTGCCTCTTCGTAAGTCAGTGGGTCAGAGTCCTCATGTCCATCTTCCGGGCTCAAGTCCGAAGACTCACCCATGAACATGTACCTTTCCGGCTGGAAAATAACTCTCCCACTACGACGAGGCATCGGTGCCGTGTCAGTAGTAGGTGCAGTGACTTGTGGTCCTGCACCATGCACTGAAGAACGTGTCTGTGGTGCTATACCTCTCACAGGTGCACCCACATCTACACATTCCCCTTCCCTTGGAATTGCATTTTCGTTCTCAATTTCTTGAAGAACGATATCACTCCTTGACCTATGATTACTCGCATACTCGTCCTCCAAGAATCTAGCGTTGGTGCTAACAACGACCCTTTGACTCTCAGGACAGTAAAAGTAACCACCTTTCGTTTGCCTTGGATACCCTATGAACAGCATTACTTTTGACCTGCTTTCTAACTTATCAGATTCCTTCGACAGTACGTGTGCCGGATAGCCCCATACTCTAAACTTGCACAAACTAGGTTTGCGACCAAGGAAGAGCTCAGAAGGTGTCTTAGGAACTGATTTAGAAGGCACCACATTAAGCACGTAAGCTGTTGTTTCCAATGCGTAGCCCCAAAACGAAATTGGTAAGTTTGCATAACTCATCATTGATCTTACCATCTCTAGAAGAGTCCTATTTCTTATTTCAGCTACACCGTTTTGCTGGGGAGTACCCGGTGCAGTCCACTGGGATGTAATCCCATTTTCTGACAAATATTGCAGGAACTCGTTGCCGAGGTATTCGCCACTGCGGTCAGATAGTAGCGACTTGATAGTTTTCCCGACCTTCTTTTCTACTTCAGCCTTGAACTCTTTGAATTTCTCAAAGCATTCAGACTTGTAGCAAAGCAGGTAAACGTATCCGTACCTTGAGTAGTCATCAATGAAAGTGACGAAGTACTCGTACCCTCCACGAGCCTGCGTGGACATCGGTCCACATAAGTCAGAATGGATCAATTCCAACACTTCCTCTGCTCGAGACTGACTAGCCTTGAAAGGCCTAGTTGACATCTTGCCCTTGATGCAGGATTCGCAGACTTGATAAGGTACAGCCCGGACTAGGTCCAATGTACCCTCATCTGCATGTCTTTGAATCCGCTTCAAGCTGATGTGACCCAGTCTCAAGTGCCAGAGATATGTAAGATCCTCATCAGAAGAAGTAAGTTTTCTCTTTCTAGGATTATCAATTACGGATGAATTACATGCAATATAAAAGACATGTTTGATCGAAGTAACATAGAGATTGTAAATCAACATTCCATAATGGATAACATTGTTACTACCAATGATAAATCATAAATAACAGATATCCATAAAGTTGATAAAATTTGTCCTGCCGATAAACCACGTCCCACAAATAAATTCTCAAATGTACTTTAATTTATCAAAACATAAAGAAAAGAAAACTCCATGAAGCTCCGTCATAAAACGTTACCTTCATCCAGTTTGGTATCTTCTTGCCATTACTCACCAGCCTTGTCGGCACGGTCCCCTGCAAAGTATAACAACATGATCAACAAGTCAGCGCTTACAGCTATTGGAAGAGCAACGCCGTACTCTAATCATGCTTCAGTTATACATGCAAATGGCATACCCTGTCTAGCCCCTGTGGCCCTGACAATCTTTCCTCCAATGTCCTTTCTTACCACACCTGAAAACACTTGTCCTCGAAGTTTCCGCCATAGGCTTATTAACAGCTCCCACGTCCTTCGCAGTTACCTTTCCAGCCTTCTTCTTAATCGCTCTTTTCGGCTTTATACCTTTCGATACAGCAGAGTGATTACCAGAAGTAGCTAAGGCAACCTTCTAAAGATTCATAACCGATTCCGCTGCCATCAAGTCACTGAGCAACTCGTTAAGAGTATACTCCTTCTTGTTCATGACAACAATCAGTCTGAAACTCTCAAAGGATTTGGGTAGAGAGTTTAGTATGATATCGACCTTAGCCTCAGTGTCGATACCTCCACTGTGCACAGTTAGCTCATCCATGAGGTGAGTCATGGAAACTACGTGCTCTCTCACTCGTTGTAATAGTCTACTTCCTCTTGCGAGGATTCAGTAGTGGGCACTTATAGGACAAAGCACTTGTAGAACGAACATGTGTTCTTCCGCAATCAGGATGTATTCAAGGTTGTGTTTCCAATCCAGGATGTTTGGACCAGTTAGAGTGTTTTGTGCGAGAATTTTGATCACATTAGACATAGACATATCTGCGAACAAATGAAATCTTAAATAAGAACATACATGTTGAACTTCGAAAACAAATGCATTGAAAACCTTTTAATATATCAAATACAAATGTTTTCCACTAATTGCCCAAGAGTTCCCACCGCAAGCTACACTCGTAGATGTTTATGATGTCACCCTCAACCAGAACTGCGGGTTTTAAGCCCCAATCCATTTAATTTCACTACCATGTCAGGAAGCTTTTGACACTAGAAATTAATAATTAGTGAAAACCTTAGACCAAGCCATCTCTCAAGAACAGGGATGCAATTCTTGCATTATATTCTAGGATGCTTCTAAGCAATTAACCATAAATTTAACTCCGGCCAAAAGAGACAGTTTAGCATGGCACGTAACCATACCGCACAACCCTTAAAGCTTTTGTTATCTATAATTTAAATCAATCCTAGAATACTTGTGAAAGAGATCTACGCAAGCTACACTCGTAGACGTTTACGCAAAGCCCTCCCACTATTCACATGATTTAAATTGTTTGTCTAGAAATCCCAACAACCGTACCCATGCACCTCTAGGAACTAGCAAGCTACACTCGTAAACGTTTACTAGAATGAGAGATACACTTACAGCCTAGGACCGCTTTGTGGAGGTCTATTTACTTTAATTAAAAATTCTTCTTAGTATTTTTCTTTTAAAAGGTTTCTTTATGCGCACACATAATTTCTTTGTTATTATATTTCCCAAATTTTTGCATGTAATTAAACAAGCCTAAAAATTCCCAAAATATAATCCAACAAAAGAAATTAATCACATAAGCATGCTTGAAAAGCTGTAAATAATAAAAGCGATAAAACATGCTTTTCCTATTATCTACACATGCTTAATTGCGCACATAAATAAGTCACATATCATAAGAGGATAATTAAGGCAAACAAAAATTCCTCGTGGCCCCAAAAAATAGAAAAAAATAAATTCTATCTATTACAAATTTGAATTTTGAATTAATTTGGATAAATCCAAATCTTTTCAAATCTTCCAAATCTTCAAGGGCCTTCAAAACTGGATACACCAAATCTTTTGGATTTTTAGGTCTTTGTGATCTGATGATTTGCCCAAACTCTAATGCAAACCATAGGGTTTACACAGGATTGTGCAAACCACCAAACACGAGCCACCGCGACGGGACAGCAGCAGCCGATGACAGCCGCAGTCGCCGCCGACCACCGCCCGCCGCCGCCGCGCCCAGCACGCCAGGCGCTCGCGCGCGCGCACCCCGCAGGCTGCCGTGCCTCGTGTTGTGCGCCCGCGCCCTGCCGCGCCCGCGCCTGCCTTGTGTGCGCACAGGCCGCACACCATGGGTGCTGCCCGCGCACGCCGTGAGCGCGCTGCACGCCCCGTGCGCGCGCCTGCCGTCACTCGCCGTCGTCTTTGTCGGCCCTGCATCGGCTCCATCTTCGTCCTCGACCCGTCCAAATACAAAATTTGAAAAATTACAGAAATCTATTCTACTACAATTTTTCAAATCTACACTAATTATGGATTTTCTAGTGATTTTACAAAAACAATTCAGCCCTACACGGATAAACCATCGCGGGCTGAATCAATGGGTTGCCACGAGGAACAAAAACCAAACATCCACAAAATAATAAATTCATACATGCATATCGAATTTAATTATGAACAACAGAGCCATAAATCAGAAACCTGGCTCTGATACCAATTGTAGGGTTTTTCCGTGAACCGAATCACCAAAACCAATTTGAACCGGATCGATTTATGGTTATTGCACATAATTAAAATTCACAAAACCCTAGCATGCTCCTATGAATTTAATATATAGATTTGTGGATTTAGGGTTTACCGTAACTCCGTCGAGTCTGAACTGATCTTTTGCGTTTGAATTCCAAAACTCAATTCAACCACGCGATTCGATTTAATCTGCGGAAGCAGAAATTAGTAATCTAATTTCTTAGAAAAAATCGAAAAACAAAGAGAGAAGAAAAGAGAAATTTGTTCTCCAGATTAGATCTTCAGGGTTGTGTCCCAATGCTGCTCAGATCTGCTACTGGTGAGGATTCCACAGATCTGTGTTGTAGGCCGGAGCAGAAAAATCCTTCTTCTCCCCTCTACAGGCGCCGCCCACTCTCTCTCTGCCTCTAGGGTTTCACTGATTTGAATGTGTTCAATAGTGGCTAGGGTTTCCAGAGTGAATGGTCTATTTATAGACCCAGGGTTTTATCCCTAATGGGCTACTGGGCCCTTTTTCAGCATCTTTAATTGGGCCAGTTTTAGGACCTAATGCAAATAATAAAATGGGCCTATAATTAATTAATTCCCATGTCCACAACCCAGGACACAATTAATTAATTAATATTAATTCTTTTTCACCACAGAATTAATACTGACCTACCCCTTTATTACCACGTTATGAGAGCAGGCTGCATTAATTGAGAATCCCCATATTTAAGATTACCGGACATCCATTAATTAATCGGAGCCTCTGAGCTCTAACTACAATTAATTAATATCTTATAATTCCTGAGTAGTACCACTCAAACCTTATCAGTCGTGCGTGAACTTAATCAGCCTGCAGGACTTTGGCACGATGAATGTTATTGAGCTCCTTAGGGAATGTCCCCATCCTATTACTAGGATATGGATACCTAAGTCCAGTCTAAGGCGGTACTACACGAACTACTGTTACCCAAGATGCGGATATACGAGCACGTTACTTAGGCTCTCCACCATGGCAAGTCAAAGCAACAGTCAACCCGTGCAAACCCCTGAACCTTCGTTAGGGTTTGGACTCAATCAATATAACGAGATCTTGTATTCGCTGATGTCAGACAGATGAATATATCTCACTGCGGTCCATCAATACGCCACCTCTGCGTACCAGCATGTCAAGTAACCAAGACAGACTACTTATTCCGACAATGCTGCAGCCATCCGGACAGACGTATCCTCATACGCTGTCTCGATTGTGATCAGGTTTATGTCTCACTAGGTCAAGTGATCATACTGTCTTCTGCGATCTACAACACACCGTATGATCGTCCCTATCGGTGAGACAAGAGGATACCATTGTTCATACATGTACGATTGTTAACATATAGGAGAAATAAACCGTTGTATACTCATTGGAATAAATGCTTTCAGTATACAAAACCCAACAAGCAGTTCATCTGGAGCTGCTGGAGCAGAAGTAAACTATATTGGAGGTGGTTATCAGAATAACTACCGAGGAGGCAATCAGGGGTATCACTACAACCATGGGAGAACTCACCCTAGTTTTGCATATTCTAACCCCTCTACAGCAGAGCACCCTCCACCCGGTTTTGATGTAGGTACTGGAGGAGAGATTGTGGAATGAAAGAAGTCTGTGTTGGAGGAGACGCTCGAGAAATTCATCAAGAGCTCTTATAATCAGTTTGGGAAAGTAGAAACCGAAGTGAAGGGGATGGCCAACCACATGCAGCTGATGACAAAACATCTTCAGATGTTGGACACCCAACTGAGCCAAATCGCCACTATTCTCAGCAATCATCATAAGTAGGGACAGCTTCCAAATACAACAGAGGTGAACCCGGCAAAGGAAAAGTCAATGAATGCCATTACTCTGAGGTCTGGGACGAGCAACAAGGGTCCCGAGATGGTTGTGAACGACTTTGGAGGCAAAAAGAAGCAAAATTGCGCAGGAGATGAAGCCACATCGATCGACGCACAACTTGCGTTGATGGATGCCTAGTATGGGTCGTCGAGCGAGGAAGAAGAGAGCTCGAAGAAGAAGATGTCGACCGACGGATGCACGTCAATCGACGCTGCACCCTGCATTGATCGACGCACACACAGGGCCACGTCGATCGACGCAACCCCGCGTTGATCGATGCCGAAGCCCAGTCCCGGAAAAAATCCGGGGCAGCAGTCTGAAGATCAACCTCCTCTTATGCTGTTCCCTCAGCAGTTCGTGAAGCAGAAGGAGGACTCGAAGTTCTCCAGATTTGTTGAGAATTTGAAGAAGGTCAGCATCAACATCCCGCTGATCGAAACACTGAAGGAGATCCTGGGGTACATAAAGTACCTCCGAAAATTGATGAGTGGGAAGAAGCAATTCGTGGAGATCGAGACGGTGAAGATCCACGAGCAGTGCAACCTGCTACTTCAAAAGCAGGTGCCCATCAAGAGAAGCGATCCTGGATACTTCTCTATTCCGGTTGAGATCGGGGGACACACGTTCGAGAGAGTACTATGTGATACTGAGGCCAGTATCAACCAGATGTTGTACTCCATCTACAAGCGTCTCAACATCGGAGAGATGAGGCCCACGACGATCACCCTGCAGATGGCGGATCGGTCTGTGTCCCACCCAAAAGGTATACTAGAGGATGTGATCATTCGCGTGGGCCATCTCATTTTTCCTGTAGATTTTGTGGTGCACGAGATGAAGGAGGACGAGAACATGCCCATGATCTTGGGGCATGAGTTTTTCGACACCAGCGCCGCTCTCATTGAATGTCGAGATGGTGAGATCACACTCCGAGCAAACAACGAGAAGATCACCTTTGTGATCGACAAGAGCAAGAAGAAGGCGGAGTGCAATCGGATCTCCACTACTGAAGAAGGAGATGAATGTGAGGAGGAGGAAGCAGCTGCCATTGAGTGGGAGCGACGAAACGGAGGAGTAAAAGTGTCAACTACGCCGCCTTTTTCAGCGCTCACCACCATTGTTAAAGACCAGAAGTTTTACATGGTGGATGCCAAAGGTCGGCGAGTCTGGACCCGACCTCCTGGCGGTGAATTGAGGTATCATCGAGCTGCGACGTTAAATCAAGCACTTGTTGGGAGGTAACCCAACCTTTTATGTGTTTCCTTTTCTATTTATGCAGCCTTGCATCGATCGACGCCAAGCAGCCCGGCGTGATACACTTGATCCGAGGAGAGGGTCACAAGAAGGCTTCACATCAGTCAACGCCATCTTACGCCGATCGACGCGAAGTTCCAACAGCCACTATTTTACGTCGTGCAATGTTCGAAGACTCTGGGGGATGAAAAGTTGATGTCTGAGATCAACTACCAGGTATCGTTCCCGCTTTTGTCTGATTTTCAAACTTATTTCACTCTACGAGCTGGAAATAAGTTTGGGGATGTGGACAAGTGATGGAACGTTCTATCTTTTATTTATTCTACTATCTGCCTTTGATTTTTTTTAAGTTGTATGCTATTTTGTGGGGAAAATTTTGAGTTTTGATATAACCCGAATGAGATTGTGAGATTAGAATTGATTGAGGGTTGAGTTTGAATTGATTGTGATTGTGGTTAGATGCCTATGAATGTAGAATACCGCATAACAGGATTGATTTGACACTTACACTTGCATGCCGATTGAGCTGATTTGAAATTGCCTGTGGAAGAAAATTTTAAACCCTTGTGTGAGATTTTGAGCCTTATTTTGTTTGATGTGAGATTCACATGTGTGTTTTTAGTTCTCTAGAACTTGCCTATTTTCTGTGTTGAGACTGCATAGTGTGCACAAGTTTACGAAATGATCTTAGGCCATCTTTGATAGCCCGATTCCCTAAACACTGTCCCTTCACATTGAATTTTTCCTAGTTAGCCACTTTTGAGCCTATACAAAAATTTTCTTTCCTTGTCTATGAGATTAAGAAGTATATGGGGTGGAATGATTGTGAGATGGAGATAAGAAAATATAAATTAGTGGTGAAAAAGATATGTGAAAAAGAAGCTCAAAGAAATAATTAGAATTCTCATAAGCTCTCTGAAAAAGAAAAGAATACAATATTATGTAAAGAGCATAAGAGATTCAAAATGAGCTAGAAGAACGTTGTGTGTCGTTGATATATTTGAGGAGATGAGGTGGATGATGATTGAGAGTGGTTGTAGTTTGTTGAGTTGGCCACTTAATGGATTCTAGTCACTTGACCATATTTCCCTACCTTATCAGAAAAAGCCTACATTACAACCTATTAAAAGTCCTTTTTGATTCTAGGCTTATGTGCACATTCTAGCAGTGGAGATATTAGAAAATTTGCAAGCCTATGGTAGAAATTTCTTCATACATGTTGTTGAGTGCTTTCATCTATATCTTAGACACTTGAGAGTTGAGCGATACACTTCCTGTGAGTTCTTCCACAATTGATGGATTTTCTGTCTCTGTCAAATTGTTTGTGTGTAGTTGATATTTTACCCTTGACTGTGATGAATCTTGTGAGGCATTGCACTTTAATCGCATGATCTTATGATTCTTTCTTGCCTATTGATTGAGGACAATCAAACGTTCAAGTTTTGGGGGTTTGATAAGCTCATTATTTTACTCGCTTATCAATATTATTTTCTACTATTTTATGTAGTTTTATTGATTTTACATATATATTTTATGCACGAGTCTATATTGGGTAGTATTATGGGTGCTTTGGTGTGTTTATACAGGTTATAGGCCAGATTCACCGGAAAACCATTTCGAAAGCAGTGACGTGCAAGAGTAGGAGTGACGCGTTCTTTCACAAGAGGAATTCGGGCTATTGGCGCATGGAAATGGATAGAGCTTCGAGTTAGCTTTCCAATGCAACTGGAATCGGGTCAATCTTACACTCGGGCCATTCCAATGCAGAATGGGGCGAGTGTAAGAATCGAGTCTACAATAGACAACACGAATTGCCACTTTAATTTGCCAAGGATCGTTCTTAGGATGTCGAAAATAAATATAAATTAAATAAATCTGGCGAACCTAAGCATGCTCCTACAAAATTAATTGCAAAGGGATGGATCTACGGAATGCCTTAACTCCAGCGACTGATCTACAGATCTAGATCGATGACAGAGACTTGTTCCAAAAGATCTAATCTTCTGATATGTTCCCTTGCTCGATCCGGAAATCTGGTGAGGATACTCTATCGGATCTACAGCCGCCCACTCTCTCTAAATCTCTCTAGGGTTTCTAATTTTGAAACTTCAAACTTATGTGGGAAAATGAGAGATTTATCTATTTATAAAGATCTGGAGAATGGGCTATTAGGGTTTAATAAACCCTACTCGGCTCTGAGCAGTGTTGGGCCAGACCAGGGATCAAATGCAAATAATAAAGTGGGCCTCCTATTAATTAATTTCATGTTCAACCCAGAACATAATTAATTAATAAACATTAATTCATGCCACCAGAGAATTAATGTTGACCTACCCCTTTATTACCACGTTATTAGGAACGGGTTGCATTGACTTGGTTAACCCCCATATTTAAGGTTTCTGATATTCATTAATTAATTCAGCGTATGAAAATTAGCTGTAATTAATTAATCTCTTATTATTCCTAAGTATTACCACTCAACCCTTATCGCTTATGCTTGAATCAATGATTCAGCCTGCAGGACTTAGCATATCGAACCTCGTGAGCTTCCCAGGGAATGTCACCATCCTCAAATGGATATGGTTATCTAAATTCAGCCTGAGGAAACCCCACACAAGCTACCATCACCCAAGATGCAGATATACGAGTACATGTAAGACTCTCCACCATAGCAAGTCAAAGTGACAGTCAACCCATGTGTGCCCCTCAGCTTTTAATAGACTTTAGATCCGACCAAGTTACCGAGATCTTTACTCATTCATATGTCAAGTAGAATGATTCATCTCACTGTTGATCCTATCAATACATTGAGATGTACCGGTCACACAAAGCAGTCAAGATAAACTACTTATGGACTTGTGTGTCGCAGCCTAAACCGTCAGCCAAACCAGAAACTGTCTCTGCTGTGATAACTGTTTATATCTCGCTAGGTCGAATGATCTATACGATCTTCTATGATCTCTTACACACCGTATGATCTCCCTATCGACGAGATAACTGGATGTGTTTGTTTGCATCGTATGATTGTTAATTCAGACAGGAGTTGTTTATTGCAAGTCATTAATGATTACCAGTATATTAAACATAATGTTTCCCAATATACCAATCATAATGCTTTTATGTATACAATTCCAACAATCTCGCACTTATACTTAAAGCATTATACCATTACTCTCCAGAGTATAACATGTGTCTATTCTAATCTAGCTATTACATTTGGTCACCAGGTGGTCGGCATCTACCTCAGCCGTAGGCTACGAACATGACCTTCATATGCCTTCTGAGGTAAGCCCTTTGTAATTAGATCTGCTAAATTATCCTTAATGTTTATCTTATCTATTAGCACATCGCCCCTCGCTACGATTTCTCGTATGATGTGGTAATTTCTCTCTATGTGTTTAGATTCCTTGTGAGTTCTTGGTTCCTTAGAGTTTGCTACTTCACCAGCATTATCACAATATACCGTGATAGTCTTGGGCAAACTCAGATAAATATCTAACTCTTGGAGGTAGTTCAGGAGCTATACTGCTTCTTAGAAGCTTCTGAAGCTGCCACATACTCAGCTTCCATGGTGGAGTCCGCAATACATTTCTGTTTCGCACTCCTCCATGATACAGCTCCACCTCCCAAGGTGAACACATAGCCCGAGGTCGATCTCTTCTCATCCTAATTCGCCTGGAAATTCGAATTCGTATAACCCATGGGGCACAAATTCTCACACTGATAAACAAGACAATAGTCTCGAGTTCTTTTCAGATACTTGAGAATATGTTTGACAGCAGTCCAGTGCGCCTGTCCAGGGTTAGACTGATATCTGGCCACCATGCCCACGGCGTAACAGAGACTTCCCACTGCCAAAGCATATGGTACTTTAGCCATCTCATCCTTCTCCTCTTCTGTTGCAGGGCATTGTGCCTTAGAAAGAGGAACACCAAGTCTTAAAGGTAGCAATCCTTTCTTGGCGTTTTGCATGCTAAAACGAGCAATTACAGTATCAATATAAGCGGTCTGAGACAAGCTAAACATCCTCTTCTTGCGATCACGCAAGACTTTAATCCTAAGGATGTATCCAGCGTCTCCTAGGTCCTTCATTTCAAATTGTTCAGATAACCATCTCTTTATGTCTGACAACACCTTCACATCGTTGCCGAATAGAAGAATGTCATCTACATAAAGTGCGAGGAATACCACGCTTCCGCTGATGTATAATCGGTACACACAACTTTCGGTCTCACACTGTGAAAATCCATAGGGTTTAATCATATCATCGAAACATTTGTTCCATGACCGTGAAGCTTGTTTAAGTCCATACAAGGACTTCCTTAGCTTCCAGCAAGATGCTCTTCACCATCCTTCACATAACCCTCTGGCTGCTGCATATAGAAACCACGACCTTCTTCAAGGTACACATTTAAAAACGCGGTTTGACATCCATCTGCCAGATTTCTAGGTCCATATGTGCTGCTATGGATAGAAGAATTTGAATGGATTTGAGCATGGCTACCGGTGAGAAGGTCTCATCATAGTCAATGCCCTCCTTTTGACTATAACCCTTTGCCACCAACCTGGCTTTAAAAGCCGTTATTTCTCCTTTCGAGCCTTTCTTCCATTTGCATACCCACTTGCAACCTATGGCCCGAAAGCCATCTGGTAGCGCAGACTTCTGGTATACATCCATAGAGGTAATTGATTCAATTTCTGAATCCATGGCTTTATGCCATTTTTCCGTATCTTTGCCATTTACTGCTTCATCGTATGTCCATGGGTCAGTATCATCTAGTCCGTCTTCCGGGATCAAGTTCGAAGACTCTTCCAGGTACCCTCCCACTACGACGGAGTACTGGTACTGCGTCAGCAGTTGGTGCAGTTACTTGTGGATCAAATCCTTGCACTGGCGACCGTGCCATTGGTTCCATACCTTCGAGAGGTACACTCAATCTGCCATGGGGTTTTCCCAATGGAAGCGCATCATCGTCTCCAATTTCTTGGAGAATGATATCACTTTTGGATTTGTGGTTTTTCACAAACTCGTCCACCAAGAATCTTGCGTTGGAGCTAACAACAATCTTCAGATCCTCAGGATAGTAGAAATAACCACCTTTCGTTTGTCTGGGGTATCCCACAAACAACATTAGCTTGGACCTACCTTCTAACTTATCAGGTTCCTTCGACAAAATATGTGTCGGACAACCCCACACTCTTATCTTTGACACACTGGGCTTTTGCCCATGCCAGAGTTCCGAGGGTGTTTTAGGAACTGACTTAGAAGGTACCAGGTTCAGCGGGTACGCCGCTGTTAGTAACGCGTGGCCCCAAAACAAAACAGGCAAGTTCGCATAACTCATCATAGATCTAACCATTTCAAGAAGAGTTATATTTCTTCTTTCCGCCACACCATTCTGCTGAGGGGTGCCCGGTGGGGTCCATTGGGATGTAGTCCCATGCTCTAATAAAAGCTGCAAGAACTCGTCATTGAGATACTCACCACCACGATCAGATCGTAATGACTTAATGGTCTTGTTTAACTTCTTATCTACTTCCGCCTTGAATTCCTTGAATTTCTCAAAGCATTCTGACATATAGTGAAGTAAGTAAGCATACCCGTATCTCGAGTAATCGTCAATAAAAGTGACGAAATACTTAAATCCTCCATGAGCTTGCATAGACATCAGTCCACATAAGTCAGAGTGGATCAGTTCCAACACATCACTTGCTCGAGACTGACTTGCCTTGAAAGGCCTGGTCGTCATCTTTCCCTCTATACAGGATTCAAAAACTCGATGTGGAACTACCTGGATTGAATCCAACGTTCCATCATCCACGAGTCTCTTGATCCTCTTTAGATTGATGTGACCTAGTCTCAGATGCCAAAGATATGTAAGATCCTCATCAGAAGATAAAAACTTTCTCTTCTTATGTTTAAATGAGTTATATGCAGCATTCACGAAAGATTTATGCAAACAAGTTACTATATAAAGAGAGTCTTTCTGTATCCCACGACAGATAACACCGTTATTGCCATTGATAGTAACATGACTATCAAAAATAACTGAAAATCCATCATTTATTAAACAGGAAACATAAATAAGGTTCTGCCGAAAATTCGGCACAAACAAAACATCTCTTAAAATCAAAACATTGTCTTGAAAGCGTAATGTAACATCTCCAACTGCTACTGCAGACACACGAGAAGCATTACCCATGGAGATTGTCACCTCGTCATCATTCAGCTGCCTTGTCGGCCTGAATCCCTGTAAAGTGTAACAAACATGATCAGTAGTTCCAGTATCCACTACCCACGAATGGGTAGAAAAAGATGCTAAGCATGTTTCCGTTACAAATGCTAATGACGTACTTTGTCCAACCTGCTTGGTCAGACAATCCTTCTTCCAGTGACCAGTTTTGCCACAACGGAAACACTTGCCCTTCTTCTTCCCCGGTGTCACAGTCTTCTTTTTCCCAGAACTTTTGCTTCCAAAGGCTGTCTTCTTGTATTTCATTCAATCACCCCTTTAGCACCTTTCGATGAAGCAGGGCGACTATCGGAAGAAACCAAGACTGCCTTTTCAGGTTGCATGACTGATTCAGCCGCCATGAGGTCACTAAGTAACTCATTAAGAGTGTACTCCTTTTTACTCATGACAACATTCAGCCTAAAGTTCTCAAAAGACTTTGGAACTGAGTTGAGTATGATATTGATAACTCTCATAAAGAGTTATCTTTTGATCTCTTTTCATGAACTTTAGATGTTGTTTTGAATAAGATGCTTAGCAATCGAAGTCTTTTTTGCTTGTTTAAGTTCATTTACAATTAAGTCATAGTATTTTAAATTGTGCAAGCTTTAATAAGTTTCTACAAGCATTTGGTGAAGTTTTGACCAGGTTCTGGACGCTAGAGCTTCCCTGCCGCATGCTGATTGAAGATATTCTCGAGCTTGGGAAACGCATGATAAGTAGGAAGGAGAATTTCTCTCTCCGGGACCACTCAAAGACAAGGATAAAGGTCCTTTTTGATTTTGTCTGCAGAGAAGACAGGTGGCACTGAAGGAAGTCGATCCCTTGTCTGAAGGAAACAATGACATATGCACACGTGGATGCATCATGGAAAAAAGAAAGAGATCAACGGCTATTAAAAAGGAAAATATATGAAACAAAGGATGGGCAAAAGAAAGGGATAACAACAATTTTCCAGAACAGCACGAACGGAGAGCAGAGGTGCCGAGATGTAGAGCTTGGAGAAGAAGTAACTGGAGCACGAAGGATCATCGTCTATAGTTTGATTTTAGATTTTCAAGCTGTATTTCTGAATGATGAATGATCTTATGCTCTTATTTCTTTTATTTCCGAGTATGAACTAATTTCATTTACACTTGGGTTGTGGAACAAAGTACCATTTGCTTGAATATATGTTAGAGTCAAGTTTTGCATGACTGAACTTATCTTTAATCCTGTTTTCAACCGTTTCTTGAGCATGACATTGAATGGAAACCCATCACCTATGGAGACTGAAAGGTGAAATAGGCCG
>JAPKLW010000011.1:1483466-1538216 GCA_026898455.1 Plectranthus barbatus
TTACCGAGATCTTTACTCATTTATATGTCAAGTAGAATGGTTCATCTTACTGTTGATCCTATCAATACATTAAGATGTACCGGTCACACAAAGCAGTCAAGATAAACCACTTATGGACTTGTGTGCCGCAACCTAAACCGACAGCCAAACCAGAAACTGTCTCAGCTGTGATAAATGTTTATATCTCGCTAGGTCGAATTATTTATACGATCTTCTGTGATCTCTTACACACCGTACAATCTCCCTATCGACGAGATAACTGGATGTGTTTGTTCGGATCGTATTATTGTTAATGCAGACATGAGTTGTTTATTGCAAGTCATTAATGATTATCAGTATATCAAACATAATATTTCCCACTATACCAATCATAATGCTTTTATGTATACTATTCCAACAATCTCCCACTTATACTCAAAGCATTAAACCATTACTCTCCAGAGTATAACATGTGTCTATTCTAGTCTAGCTATTACATTTGGTCACCAGGTGGCCGGCATCTACCTCAGTCCTAGGCTACGAACGTGACCCTCGTATGCCTTTTGTGGTAAGCCCTTTGTAAATGGATCCGCTAGATTATCCTTCGTGTCAATCTTCTCTATTAGCACATCGCCCCTCGCTACGATTTCTCGTATGATGTGGTACTTTCTCTCTATATGCTTTGACACCTTGTGAGTTCTTGGTTCCTTAGAGTTTGCTACTTCACCAGCATTATCACAATATACCGTGATAGTCTTGGGCAAACTCAGAACAATATCTAACTCTTGGAGGTAGTTCCAGAGCCATACTTCTACTTCAGAAGCTTCTGAAGCTGCCACATACTCAGCTTCCATGGTGGAGTCCGCAATACAAAACTGTTTCACTCTCCTCCATAATAGAGCTCCACCTCCCAAGGTGAACACATAGCCCGAGGTCGATCTCTTCTCATCCTGATCCGCCTGGAAATCCGAATCCGTATAACCCATGGGGCACAAATTCTCACACTGATAAACAAGACAATAGACTCAAGTTCTTTTCAGATACTTGAGAATATGTTTGACAGCAGTCCAGTGTGCCTGTCCAAAGATAGACTGATATCTAGCCACCATGCCCACGGCATAACAGATATTTGGCCTCGTACATAGCATCGCATACATGAGACTTCCCACTGCCGAAGCATATGGTACTTTAGCCATCGCATCCTTCTCCTCTTCTGTTGCAGGGCATTGTGCCTTATACAGAGGAATACCATGTCTGAAAGGTAGCAATCCTTTCTTGGAGTTTCGCATGCTATAACGAGCAATTAAAGTATCAATATAAGCGGCCTGAGACAAGCTTAACATCCACTTCTTGCGATCACGCAAGACTTTAATCCTAAGGATGTATCCAACGTCTCCTAGGTCCTTCAATTGAAACTGTTCGGATAACCATCTCTTTATGCCTGACAACACCTTCACATCGTTGCCGAATAGAAGAATGTCATCTACATAAAGTGCAAGGAATACCATGCTTCTGCTGACGTATAATTGGTACACACAACTTTCGGTCTCGCACTATGAAAATCCATAGGATTTAATCATATCATCGAAACGTTTGTTCCATGACCGTGAAGCTTGTTTAAGACCATACAAGGACTTCCTTAGTTTCAGACAAGATGCTCTTCACCATTCTTCACATAACCCTCTGGCTGCTGCATATAGATGTCACGACCTTCTTCAAGGTACTCGTTTAAAAACGCAATTTTGACATCCATCTGCCAGATTTCTAGGTCCATACGTGCTGCTATGGAAAGAAGAATTCGAATGGATTTGAGCATGGCTACCGGTGAGAAGGTCTCATCATAGTCAATGCCCTCCTTATGACTATAACCCTTCGCCACCAAACTGGCTTTAAAAGCCGTCATTTCTCCTTTCGAACCTTTCTTCCGTTTGTATACCCACTTGCAACCTATGGCCCGAAAGCCATCTGGTAGCGCAGACTTCTAGTATACATCCATAGAGGTAATTGATTCAATTTCTGAATCTATGGCTTTATCCCATTTTTCCGCATCTTTGTCAGTTACTGCTTTGTCGTATGTCCATGGGTCGGTATCATCTAGTTCAACTTCCGGGATCAAGTCCAAAGACTCTCCCACGAACATATACCGCTCGGGTTGGTGAGGTACCCTCCCACTACGACGGAGCACTAGTACTGCCTCAGCAGTTGGTGCAGTTACTTGTGGATCAAATCCTTGCACTGGCGATCGTGCAATTGGTTCCATACCTTCGAGAGGTACACTCAATCTACCACCGGGTTTTCCCAATAGAAGCGCATCATCATCTCCAATTTCTTGGAGAATGATATCACTTTTGGATTTGTGGTTTTTCACAAATTTGTCCTCCAAGAATCTTGCGTTGGAGCTAACAACGATCTTCTGATCCTCACGACAGTAGAAATAACCACCTTTCGTTTGTCTGGGGTATCCCACAAACAACATTAGCTTGGACCTACCTTCTAACTTATCAGGTTCCTTCAACAAAACATATGTCGGACAACCCCAGACTCTTATCTTTGACACACTGGGCTTTCGCCCATGCCAGAGTTCCGAGGGTGTTTTAAGAACTGACTTAGAAGGTACCAGGTTCAGCAGGTATGCCATTGTTAGTAACGCGTGGCCCCAAAACGAAACAGGCAAGTTCGCATAACTCATCATAGATCTAACCATTTCAAGAAGAGTTATATTTCTTCTTTCCGCCACACCGTTCTGCTGAGGGGTGCCCGGTGCGGTCCATTGGGATGTAGTCTCATGCTCTGATAAAAACTGCAAGAACTCATCACTGAGATACTCACCACCACGATCAGATCGTAATGACTTAATGGTCTTGTTTAACTTCTTCTCTACTTCCGCCTTGAATTCCTTGAATTTCTCAAAGCATTCAGACTTATAGTGAAGTAAGTAAACATACCCGTATCTCGAGTAATTGTCAATAAAAGTGACGGAATACTTAAATCCTCCACGAGCTTGCGTAGAAATCGGTCCACATAAATCAGAGTAGATCAGTTCCAACACATCACTTGCTCGAGACTGACTTGCCTTGAAAGGCCTGGTCGTCATCTTTCCCTCTATACAAGATTCACAAACTCGATGTGGAACTACCTGGATTGAATCAGATTCCATAGATATGTAAGATCCTCATCAGAAGATAAAAACTTTCTCTTCTTATGATTAAATGAGTTATATGCAGCATTCATGGAAGATTTATGCAAATACCGTTATTGCCATTGATAGTAACATGACTATCAAAAATAACTGAAAATCCATCATTTATTAAACAGGAAACAGAAATAAGGTTCCGCCAAAAATCCGGCACATACAAAACATCTCTTAAAATCAAAACATTTTCTTGAAAGCGTAATGTAACATCTCCAACTGCTACTGCAGACACACGAGCAGCATTACCCATGGAGATTGTCACCTCGTCATCATTTAGCTGCCTTGTTGGCCTGAATCCCTGCAAAGTGTAACAAACATGATCAGTAGCTCCAGTATCCATTACCCACAAATGGGTAGAAACAGATGCTAAGCATGTTTCCGTTACAAATGTTAATGACGTACCATGTCCAACCCGCTAGGTCAGACAATCCTTCTTCCAGTGACCAATTTTGCCACAACAGAAACACTTGCCCTTTTTCTTCCCCGGTGTCACAGTCTTCTTTTTCCCAGAACTTTTGTTTCCAAAGGCCGTCTTCTTGAATTTCTTTCCAATCTCCCCTTTAGCACCTATCGATGAAGCAGGGCGACTACCGGAAGAAACCAAGACTGCCTTTTCAGGTTGCATGACTGATTCAGCCGCCATGAGGTCACTAAGTAACTCATTAAGACTGTACTCCTTTTTACTCATGACAACATTCAGCCTAAAGTTCTCAAAAGACTTTGGAAGTGAGTTGAGTATGATATCGACCTGGGCTTCCCCGTCAATACCTCCTCAATCCAACGTCAGTTCATCCATGAGGTGAGTCATGGCAACAACGTGCTCCCTCACTGAGCTACCATCAGTCATTTTACAACTCACGATCTCTCATGAGCTTAAATCTGACAGCTCTATATGATTCCCCATAAGTAATTGTGAGACTATCCATAATCTCAACTGCTTTGTCATGGTGCTGATGTTGTTGCTGGAGCACCTTAGACATAGTGGTCATCATGGAGAATTTGACTACATTATTAGACTTGACCCACTTGTCATAGAGGTTCCGCTCCACATCAGTTGACTCACCAGTGGGGACAACTAGACACGGAGTGTTATGAACATATTAATGTTCCTCTGCAACTAGGATATAATCCAAGTTGCGCTTCCGTTCCTGGAAATTCGGACCAGTTAATTAATTTTGTGCCAAGATATTGATGACATTATTCGTAGACATATCTGAAAACAATAATTGATTAAAGTAAGAACATACATGCAGAACATTGAAACAAATATGCATTGTAACCTTTTGATAAACCAATACAATTGTTTCCCCCAATTGCCTAGGTGCATCTACCGCAAGCTCCTTTCGAAGACGTTTACAGCAGACCACCTAACCAGACTGCTCTTTGAAGTTCCAGTCTTTAATTTAAATCCATGTCAGGTATTCGCCGGCAAATGAAATTAATAATCGGAGATAAAACTAAGACCATGTTCAACCTATCTAAGCAGGGACATCATTCATGTGTTAGTACTCAGGCAACATCTAAGCATTTGACCACAATTCTAACTCCGGAAGTTAAAAGGACGATTTGTCAGACGTACTAGACCCATGATGCATGCCTCATACAACATTTGTTATCTCATTTAAAACAATCCTAGAGAACTTATGAACAAATAAAGCAAGCAGGCTACGGTCGTGTAGACGTCTACTCACTTCACTGCCCACTTCTAATAAGAGACCGCATTGTGGAGATCTTGTTGATTTTAATTAAAAAATCTTGCTTAGTCTTTTGCTTTCAAAAGGTTCTTATGCGCATAGATTATTTTATGATCCATAAATTATGTCACATCTAAAATTCCATCATATTTCCCAACATGATTCCGGAATTTATAGACATAATTTAATACATAAAATAAATCACATAAATCATGCTTTGAACAGTAAATAATAAAGCAGTAATATGCTTCCTATTATCTACAACATGCTTTAAAAATAAATAATAAAAACAATAACATGCTTTCCTATTATTTACTAGTGCGCACATAATAAATCACATCATATGAGTAAACAATTGAATAAACAGATAAAATTTCTCGTGGCCCCTTGATGCAATTACATGGGAAATAAAATTAAATCTATCTATTACAATGATTTAATAATACAGATCTTCAGAATTGGGCTCCCACTGAAAAACAACAAATTGGGCTGCATGGTGGGCCAGAATTAGGGTTCACAGCTCAACCGGGCCGCCTCCGGGCTGGGGAGCCCGAAAACAAGCCCAGCTGCACAAACCCTATGGTTTGTTTGAAACCCTAGCCGCCATCCACCCCTACAGCCGCCGCCGCCTTTGACCGCCGCAGCCGCACCACCCACGCCAGCCACCATCCTCGCGTGATTTTGCCGGCCATGAAGAGAGTCGTCGGCGATGCATGAGCCTGCTGAAGTCGCGAGAGAGAAGAGTGAGTTGTTGCTCGCTTCTGCTGTGAACCGTCGCGCGCCTCCTGCACGCGGCTCTACCGTCCGACGCCAACACCGTCGTCGCCATGAGAGGCGACTGAGAGAGCGAGAGGAGAGCCGGGTTGCAAAGCCGGCGGGGGCGCGGCCCAGCTTCACGCAGCACAGGTTTGCTGCGCGCCGCCGCCACCCTCGCGAATAGGGTTCCGCCGCGAACCCTGTCCGTCCGCCCGCTGCAGCCAACACTAAACCGGCCTCCCCTCTCAGCCGATGCTTGCCCGGGAAGCATGCCACCCTGAGAATGCCGAGATGAGCCCGGGTGGTCAGAGGAAGTGCGCGCGCGGTGGGAGGCCTCTCCATCTTCAACTTGGTTTTTTGATATTTTACAGATTGAATAAAAAATACAAAACAGATCTTGATCCATTACAGATTTTTCTATCAATCTAATCGCGGATTTTCTCGCGATTTAAAACAAAACCAAAACAGAGAGGGGCGACGAGAACAAAAATATCCACGACAATTTTAAATCCATTCATGAACATACATATTTATTTAATCACAATTGCCACTTTAATTTTCCAATGATCGTTCTTAGGATATCGAAAATAAATATAAATTAAATAAATCTGGCGAACCTAAGCATGCTCCTACAAAATTAATTGCAAAGGGATGGATCTACGGAATACCTTAGCTCCAGCGACTGATCCACAGATCTAGATCGATGAGAGAGACTTGTTCCAACATATATGATCTTCTGATATGTTCCCTTGCTCGATCCAGAAATCTGGTGAGGATACGCTACCGGATCTACAGCCGCCCACTCTCTCTCAATCTCTCTAGGGTTTTTAATTTTGAAACTTCAAACTTATGTGGGAAAATGAGAGATTTATCTATTTATATAGATCTGGAGAATGGGCTATTAGGGTTTAATAAACCCAATCGGCTCTGAGCAGTGTTGGGCCAGACCAAGGATCAATTGCAAATAATAAAGTGGGCCTCCTATTAATTAATTTCATATTTAACCCAAAACATAATTAATTAATAAACATTAATTCATGCCACCAGAGAATTAATGCTAACCTACCCCTTTATTACCACGTTATTAGGAACGGGTTGCATTAACTTGGTTAATCCCCATATTTAAGGTTTCAGATATTCATTAATTAATTCAGCGTATGACAATTAGCTGTTATTAATTAATCTCTTATTATTCCTGAGTAGTACCACTCAACCCTTATCGCTTATGCTTGAATCAATGATTCAGCCTGCAGGACTTAGCATAACGAACCTCGTGAGCTTCACAGGGAATGTCACCATCCTCAAACGGATATGGTTATCTAAATTCGACCTGAGGAAACCCCACACAAGCTGCCATCACCCAAGATGCAGATATACGAGTACATGTAAGACTCTCCACCATAGCAAGTCAAAGTGACAGTCAACCCATGTGTGCCCCTCATCTTTCAATAGACTTTAGGTCCGACCAAGTTACCGACATCTTTACTTATTCTTATGTCAAGTAGAATGGTTCATCTCACTGTTGATCCTATCAATACATTGAAATGTACCGATCACATAAAGCAGTCAAGATAAACCACTTATGGACTTGTGTGCCGCAGTCTAAACCGACAGCCAAACCAGAAATTGTCTCAGCTGTGATAACTGTTTATATCTCGCTAGGTCGAACGATCTATGCGATCTTCTGTGATCTCTTACACACCGTATGATCTCCCTATCGACGAGATAACTGGATGTGTTTGTTCGCATCGTATGATTGTTAATTCAGACAGGAGTTGTTTATTGCAAGTCATTATTGATTACCAGTATATCAAACATAATGTTTCCCAATATACCAATCATAATGCTTTTATGTATACAATTCCAACAGCGAGATGAGACCACATCGATCGACGTGAAATCCACATCAATCGACGAACTTCCCGCGTCGATCGACGCGAGTCTGCTGGCGCAGAAATTTGATCAAAATCGGATTTTATCATCTCTTTAGCCCTAGATTTGATAGGATACACATCCACCTCTATAAATAGCCTAGTAAATTCGACTTTTTGAAGAACCCCTTCATATTTTTCAGATCTCTTTTCATATTTTCATTATGCAATTTAGTTTTTAGAGTTTTGAGAGTTGGGAAACACAAATCCCTTTTATTTTCTAGTAAGTTCTTTATGTTTATGCAATTTAATATGTTTTCTTGTGGATTTCTATATGCGATGAGTGGCTAGAAACCCTAGCGGGTTCTAGGGTTTGATATTATTATGGATGCATGTTAGGATTAATTAATTAGGTTCATGATTCCTATGTTTATTTTCTAATTCTAGATTAATTCAAGGACTGAAAGGTGACGATTAATTTAGATGTCTAGCTATTGATAGAAGGACCAAGAGGTGAATATTGATAGTGGGATTAGGAATGCGTGATACAATCTATACTGTCCAATGAGATGTATTAGACTGTAGGAATTGAACTGATTTGCTTATCAGATATTGACTAATTTGGTGTCCTTGAGACCGAGCGGAGATAGTCACTAATTAGTAATCTAGGTTATATTTGCCCAACCAAGGAAATATAGCGTTATTGCAATATTTCACCTGTTAAATTAATTGGTTCTTACATGTTATCCATAATAAGATTTCTTCTCTAGAATTTGTGTTCCTTTAAATTTGATTTCAAAACCTCTTTAATTTTCAAGTATTGTCATCTTTATTTTCCAAATAAAACCCTGATTTTCTGTTTCTTCAAACAATGAATCTTAGGATCATAGTTAGTACATAGGATGATTTCATTATACAATTCCCCTGGGTTCGATAACCTTAGGGTTCTTTATAAATTTATTTGCCACTGTTGCTATAATTAATCTATAGATTTTACAGTGATCAATAGAGAAAATTAATACAAAAGGCAATCTAGCAGATCTATTCACAAAAGCTCTGCCACAGAAGGTCTACGAGATGCATGTACGTAACCTTGGACTGAGGCTGCAGCTAGCCACGTGAGAAGTTGACATTATGGCCAGATTAGGATAGACACTCTATACTCTGAATAGTAATTCTATAATGCTTTAAGCATAAGTGGGAGATTTATGGAAACGTATACTGAAATCATTATGATTAGTATATTATGTACAAGGGATATTGGTTAATATACGGGGAATCATTAATGTTGTATGTTCATCTACTGTCTGAATTAACATACATGTGTCGCAAACGCAAGTATCCATTTATCTCAACGATAGGGAGATCATACGGTGAGTAGTAGATCACAAAAGATCGTGTGGATCGGTTAACCTAGCGCGATATAAACTGTATCATAGCTGAGAAAGTCCCAGGATAGACTATCGGTATAGGCTATAGCATACTTAGTAATAAGCAGCTTATCTTGGTTGCTTATTATGTCTGGTGCATGTGGTACGCATTGATCGGACCTAAGGAAGATCGATTCTTTTAGCTGACATGAAAAGAATCTTGATCTTGATGCTCAATGTAATTTTATGCCTAAATGAAGGTATGAAAAGTATGCATTGATTTGTATGTCACTTTGAGATACTGTGATCTAGTCAAGCTTGTATATCTGTATCTTGGTGGTAGCAATCTTGTATGGTTGTCCGTTACTGGAACTAGGTAATCATATCTAGTATAGGATGGTGACATTCCTTGAATAGCTCAAAAGGTTCATTATGCTAAGTCCAGCAAGCTGATTAAGTTCAAGCATAAGTGAAAATGGTTGAGTAGATTGATTCAGGAATAAAAAAATGTTAATTAATTTTGGAAGCTTGTCAGAGCTCAAATTAATTAATGAATTTCTGTTAACCTTAAATATGGGAATTTTTCGAGCCAATGCATCCTGTTCCTCATGACGTGGTAGCAAATGGGTAGGACAATATTGATTTTCTAGTGGAATGAATCAATATTAATTAATTAATTATATTCTTGGTTGGGTATGAGAATATATTAATATATAGACCTTATTTGCTATTTGCATTCTGGTCCTTGGTTTGGCCCATTAAAGCTCAAGCCCATCTGAGATCACTTTTCTCCTATAAATACCCCTCAGATTCTCATATCACAACACACCACTAGATCAAAAGTTGTTAAGCAGCAGACCAATAATTAGGAGCTGTGATAGGCGATCTTGATCTGAGAAAGAAGGAGGAAACTCTGCTTCTCGATATGCAAAGGAATCTGGAGGGAACCTTCACCAAATTTTTGGATCGAAACTGGGATACAGATAAGAAGATCAGACCTGAAGGATCAATCTCTTCCTTCTCTCTCTAGTTTTCGAAATTATTGTTATAATTTCAGTAGATTTAATTCCTTCATCTTGTTGGCTTAAATCTTGTTGCGCAAGAAAGAGGATTGAGGAAGAAATCCCTGCGCACCCAGTTCAACAGTTTCCACAATCCAGGTATTCTGCATGAACCATCTTCTGCATTTCAATAGGAGCAAACTAGGATTATTCATGAACATAGAAATTTATTTTTGATATCTAATTTCAATCTGGGTCATGGATGGACAATTAAGTTTGTCGGCAATCACTTCATCATGCTCTCAGGATTGAAAAACCAAAAATGCAAAAAAACCCTAATTTCCAGGGTATCGGGCCACCACCAGGCCCACGACCCAACCCGCATGACCAAACCCTAGCCCGCCAAACTCCTCCAATCTGCAGCAGACACCACCTCCATTTGGAAACCCTAGCGTTGTTGCCGCTGTTAATTCAGCCCCCAGCCGCCAGCCTTGCGGCCCTCACCCCCATCACTAACGGCCTAGCGCACTGTCACGACCCACAATATTCGGTGTTTCTATTCACGCAGCTCCGCCGCGCAACTACTATTGTAGCACAGTTTGAGTGCGGTTATTCTCACCCCTCGCTTGACCGTTGCGCGAAAGGTTGGACGCAGGCACACTGCTGCTACGGGGAAGAAGAATAACATTAATTTTTCGCGCTCTGCCTGTACGCGGCCGCTGCTTGCAAAGATCTGCCACACACCTCCTGCAGGCGACCGTCGCGCGCTGCCTACGCACAGTTGTGTGGTCACCCAAAAACCATTGCACCGCCATCTTTTTCGCTTGTTATTCATTCTCTCTTTTACTCGGTTTACAGATTGAATAAAAATACAAAAATAGATCTAAATCTATTACATTATTTTTGCTATCAATCTAATCATGGATTTTCTCTCAAAGAAAAATAAATTCAAAAATCAGATTAAAATCAAAGAGGTGACACGAGAGCAAAAGATATCTACTACAAATAAATCCATCCACGATAAATTCAATAACATGCATAAACTGAATGTCAAAATTTATTTTCCGACAGAGCCATGAAATATGAAAATGGGCTCAGATACCAATTGTAGGAACTGAGTCTACAATAGGCGATGTGAATCACCATTTATTACTTAAACTCCCACGTTGTTTTATGGAATATAAAAATAAATACCATAACAAATAGTAACTGCTCTATGCATGCTCCTATTTAACTTTATATGATGGATTCAATGAATACCTCAACTCCAGCGGTTTGAATAACGACGGTAGATGGTTGATTGGTGTTCCAACAGATCTGATATGTTCTCTTGCTCTATCCAAAAATCTGGTGAGGATACGCTACCAAATTGAAACTACATGGCAAGAACTCGATTTCACTTTTTTTTTTTTCTTACTGCAGCCTCCGCCTCTCTAATTCCCTAAGGGGTTTCAGTTGTGTAAAACTGTAATCTTATATGGGACTAAGAGAACTAATCTATTTATAGTTCAGAGTGCATGCTATTAGGGTATTAAACACTAATGGGCTCATGGCATTTAATGGGCGTAGACTATGAATCAAATGCAAATAATGAAATGGGCCTCTTATTAATGGATTTCATGTTCAACCTAGAACATAATTAATTAATAAACATTAATTCATGTCAGTAAAGAATAAATTCTGACCTACCCCTTTATTACCATGTTGTTAGAAAAGAGTTGCATTGACTCGGTTAATCCCCGTATTTAAGCTTTCAGACACTCATTAATTAATTCAGAATATGCAATTCTCTACAATTAATTAATCTCTTATTATTACTTAGTCATAGCTTAACCTTTATCACTTATGCTTAAATCAATGATTCAGCCTGCATAACTTAGCATAACGAATCTCGTGAGCTTCTCAGAGAATTTCATCATCCTGAAACAGATATGATTTTTTTATTTTGGATAATTATAATTTTAATTTTAAAGATGATAATATTTTTTAATATCTTTTTTTATCAAAATTAGACTAAGGAGTTTTATCGATTCAGGACCCAGAAGATAGTTTAATTATTGATTCAGGACCCGAAATATTAATTGTCAATTCAGGACCTGAAAGATCACAAAAATTCTCAATCCAGGACCCGAAAGATCATACAATTCTCAATCCAGGACCTCAATATCAAGTCCTAAATTGAAAATTGTTTGATCTTTCGGATCCTGAATTGATAATTTAACTATTTTTTGGGTCCTGAATCGACAATTCTCCATAATTACTTTCTATAAATATTTATTACTTTAATAGAGAAATAAATTAAGTATTATTATTGAATTGTTAAACTTAAAGATAATTCATTCATAATAAACTGTATAATATTTTAAATCTGTAGTGAAAATAAAAATTAAAATAAAATTTAAAATTTAAAACTTTACGCACTATTTGATTGCTTGAGGGTGCACGCTGTGCGTGCACGCTGTGTTTCACCGCATAGTAGAGGATCCTTGTCCCCTATAATGCCTCTCAAACAAAAAATAAATGACAATTGTCAATTTTTCAGCACATGCCGATAAAAATTAAAGTTAAGCTCATTCTAGTTTGTATCTCGGCCTCGTGCTATGCTTCAAAAATATGGCTCTATGGAGCCTCAAACATCAATGGACAAAGCCTTTTATTTTTGTATTGGGGAAAGAAAGTAGCATGAATAAAAAACTAAGCGGGGCTGAGTTTTCTTCCTCTTACAATTAAAATACCTAACGTTAACTGGTAAATGTACCTCCACTTCCTTCCAACTCACTTTTATCTCCAGATGGCTTTGGAAATCAATCAATCAGATTCTTTATGGGATAGTTAGATGTTAAGATCATTCCTCATGGACTGTTGATCAAGCAATAAATAAGATACCAAAACAACCCCCAGCTGCAGGTGGACTCTATAACTTTCAAAATTAGGGTGCTTCCTTCACTTCTGGAAACTCATTTCGTAAAAACTCCTCATACGGTGAGGATCCACTTGAAGAATCGCTATCAAACATTTCAAAGGGCTCACCCTCCCTAGGAGATGCAGGAGGTGACTCCTTCTGATACAACGTTAAGCCTGGAGGAAAGAAATAGTATACAAATTATTTATTTTCTTGAAGAAAATATAAGTCTGGAATCCAAACAAGGATTAGATATCCCTATTCATAGAATGTTAAACTGCCAACATGAGAAGAGGCAATATGAGTATGTCTTCGAACAAGAGAAAAACAGCATCCCAAGTGGCTTCAAATTTGTGCAGTCCAGTCGATGCAATGCTACTGCTACTATGATATCAGTTAAGGCACACTTAACACAACTTATTTCCATACAAAGAAAGGTTGACCACATATCAGTTCTTGAACAGGTCAATACAAACAAACACATGATCCTCAAACAGAATATAAAATAATGAATTGGTAATAACTATCGATTGAATGCGAGAAATAAGTACTGACCTTTCTTAGAATTGAACTTTTTTGTGTGACGTCTAATCAGCTTTTTAGCTTTTGTTGCGGTCAGCTCTCTGGAAAATGGTGAAAAATCTGCCTCACCTTCACTCTCACCATGGATCTCATTCTCTCCTTCACCCCTCATTGTCCGCAAAACAAAAGCCTTGGCCTTTCGGTGGTGATTAGAGAAAAGACCCTTTACAGAGGACACGAAGCCATCTCCTGCTCCATCAGTAGGACGCTTCGGCCAGGTCATTTGGTTCTGATCTGTTTTTTCAGCTGAGGCTCCATCACTATCAGTCAGATTGGGTACAGTCTCTGGAACAGTAACAGTGCTAGTGAACGCTTTGAACTTCTTGCCCTACATGTTCACATAATTTGAGCAGTGAGACTATTATAAAAGTGTAACCCGATTCTAAGTCATTTCTTAGCGTTTTAATATATGAAAACAATAGCATTCGTAGCAGCCTGTTAAAGGAAACAAACTTTATCATCATCAGTAGGAAGATCCACACCGTACTATTCATGAAGGCCAAACATGCATGCACATATATGCTAAGGGATATAAAACACCGTCATCTTCATCAGCCAAGAGATCTATTTTTTGACTGTTCTTCCAAGCAATAATAAAAGTGTACCTGCATCCCTGTGACAGATTTCAAAACACCCCAGATAATATGCTTCTTTACACGAGAGAACAATCTTCTCCATGTCCCAGTGAACTCAGCACGATGGAATGTGTCCATCAACAATCTTAAGTCACTCACTGCAAATCTCGATCCTTCATAGGTAAGTAGTAGCTCAACCTGCTCCATTATAAAGCACTAGTGAATTTAATACAAATAATAATATGTTAGGAAAAAGAATAAGAAACAACTTTAATGAAAGAACCAACCTGACTAATCTTGATATTATGGAACTCCCTCAGCTTTCGAGGTTGGGATTTTTTGTCATCTTGTGGTTTTGCAGTTTTCTTCTCATCATGAGTGGACCGTCCAGTTTTCACCTGTTTGCCCTCTTTTAACTTACTTTTACTCGTTTCATCTTCAAGACAAGACATGGAACTGCCTTTTGTGGAGGAGTGCATTTGCAGTACAAGCTCATTAGCAACCGATTCTGCTACAGTTTCTTCCCATGTTCTATCAAAGGAAGAGGTTCTCCTTAGCTCAGGGGTTGAGCCCATTGTTTTTGCATTTTGTGACTTAGATGCCTACATTTATAAACTCCAAGGAATTAGTGAATGAGTTTATTTTGCCAGTCATCACCACCAATGAAAAACAAGCTCATAGCAGGAGGGCAAATTTTAATTAATGTGTGTGTTCTTCAAATTCTTGTAGAAAATCATTGCCCCCTAAGCGCATACCTGGAAATGTGTTGATTGCTTAAAAATTGTAAGAAAAAACAGCTTTATTACATTATAATCAGGAAGTAGTTGATGATTCAAGCCTAATATCTTATGGCTCAGTTATTCCCTCCCTGATGTTCTCTCTCAGCCGTCTCTCATCTCTCCCCACCTCGTACGTCGTCCCTCTCCACATGCCACCCTTCTCTCTCCTCTCCCTCCCTCGCTTTCTACTTCTTCCTTACCTGTCACCCTTTTCTTTCCACTATTCATTTCCCCTCCACTTCTTCCTTACCTGACACCCTTTTCTTTCCACTATTCATTTCCTCTCCAATCAAAAAACAAAAATAGACAAATTAATCAAACATTAACCACCACACAATAACCAAAGAAAGGAAGAACATAAATAATAATTGTCATCAATTTGTTTTCAATGATTTATTTAAAATTTTATATTTCAAGAATTTATTCTACTTGAAAACTTATTTTTCATTTTCCAAAGATAGACATCCAGCAAGAGATAGAGATGTGGATGACAGCAGAGGGGGCGATGGGGAGATTGATTTTGTTACAGTTTATTCCCGTTGGTGGTCAACACAAAGAAGCCAAACGTGACAATGCAAATGTGTGCATGCATGCACGTGATCAGCAACCTTAAGAGAAGACATTTTGCATGCAATGAAGATTCTGTTAGCTTCTCAGTTAGTTATACAAGTTGTTGAATAGAATATTTTCTGTTATTCCTTTTCCTTACTTGAATATAACTTCGGAGACTCTCAGCATTGTAGAGTAAGAGAGATACCATGAGCTACATCTGATAATGAGAATTCTTCCCTTTTACCCTAATTTTGCTGCGTATTCTATCTAGTTTGTTGTACTTCAACATGGTATCAGTCGCCAGTCAACTCAAGATTTTTTCTTGATACTTCTATCACATGTTGCTGCGACTATCGCTACTATTGATGACAACGTCAACTACGAGGAACAATTGTTTCTCCATGGTTTCAATCACCCGGGTATGGTCCTTGTTTCTTTCCCACTCACCGATTCTAACTACCGCATGTGGAGAATCGCTGCGGTTACAGCGTTAATCTCAAAAGATAAACTCGAAATCGTCGATGGTTCGTATGCATACATCTCGTGATGTGACATTTGTTGAGGATCATCCTTTCTTTTATAATTATTCTACTCATCCTTCATATTCTCTAATAGAGTCTACAAATTTTCTCTGTTTTCCCGAACTTCCTCCACTACTTCTAACCCTACTCCTGTCATCATACCTACTCCTAGTGCAGCTCCTCCACTCATTCCTCAGAAACCCCCTATCACGCATGTCTACCACCGTCGTTGCAAAGATCGGATAGTAGATCCATCTGTTCATACTTCCTCGGCCAGTCCTGATGATCCCATTTCCAATGTCTCAAACAACTTTGATGAGTCACATTCTATTATTTTTGAGTTGCAGGTTGGATGACGATATAATCTTCGCGATCGGACTACTATTGCTTCACCTAGTGATCATGATCCTGCTCTTTTTATTCATCTCTCTTCACACGGGCGCACATTGCTCCTTTTATATGTTGATGATATGTTGATTACGGGAGATGATGCAGACCATATTTCACATGTGAAGCAGCAACTTAATTAGGAATTCCATATGCCTGATTTGGGACCGTTAAGCTATTTCTTAAGCATTGAGGTGCGTCATTCTGAAAAATGTTTTTATTTGTGTCAATCCAAGTACATTCTCAATCTTATTGCTCGGTCCGGTAACACTGATAATCGGTTAGCTGCAACACCTATGGAGCTTCACTTACAGCTTCGTCCTACCGATGGTAAACCTCTTGAGGATCCTTCTCGATACTGACACATTGTCGGCAGTTTTGTTTATCTCATTGTTACTAGGCCAGACATTGCTCATGCAGTTCATATTCTGAGTCAGTTTGTGAGTGCTCCAACTTTGCTCCATTTTGGGCATCTACTTCGTGTGTTGAGATACTTAATGTGGTACATCGTCTCAAGGTCTTTTCTATGCTAGAGATAGCCCACTTCAGCTTTATGCTTACTCGGATTCCACTTGGGCGAGTGATCAGACAGATCGACGTTCTATCACTGGGTATTGCATTCTCCTTGGTTCTTCTTCTCTTGCTTGGAAATCCAAGAAACAAACAGCTGTTTCTCGATCTAGTAGAGAGGCCGAACTTCGAGCTCTTGCCACCACCACTTCAGAGATTGTATAGCTCTGATGGTTGTTAGCCGATTTGGGTATTTCCTGTGATACTCCAACTCCTCTTTTTTGTGATAATACTGGTGCCATCCAGATTGCCAATAATCCGGTGAAGCATGAACTTACAAAATATATGGGTGTTGATGCTTCCTTTACTCGGTTTCACTGTCATCAAAAAACTATTGATCTTCAATATGTGCCCTCAGAACAACAAGTTGCTGACCTTTTCACCGAAGCACAAACTCGAGAACAACATCGACTTCATTTACTCAAACTCAGTGTTTCTGATCCACCTTGAGTTTGAAGGGGGGTTTTAAGGCCCATGTATATTGGCCTATACCGATGGCTTGCTTGATATACACATCAACCCACTAGTATTCACTATTCATTCACACATCAAAGGTATCTAACACTGATAATGAGAATTCTTCCCTTTTACCCTAATTTTGCTGCATATTCTATTTAGTTTGTTGTACTTCAACAGATTTCCCCACGTGCATTATGTTTAATATGTTTCAATAACACTTCGCATTCCTAAAGCTTTAAATATCCAGAGAACAAAAGCTAAATTGTTAAATCTATTTAAGAATACTCACTTGGGAAGAATCAGCTTGAGTACCAATTTGGTTAGTTGAAGCTGAACTTGATTTGGAAGTGTCCTCTTTGATTGAATTGCCAGATGCTGATGCATCTTGGAGTATTGAGCCTTTCTTTCCACGCCTTGCACCTGCTGTTGTTGAAACCTTCCATACTTCCTATGTCTCACAGAGACATTAAATACATGAAAACTGACCGGAAGATTATCTGGTTGAATGATGCAGCTAGTTCACAATTACAGATACCTGTCGTCTTTGGGAGACTTGTTCTTCTTCAGGAAAGAGATATTGCCAGATCATTCTGTACATGTTCTCAGTCAAATGTATCTTTAAAGGGTAGATCTCCACCTAAAAAGTAGGACAGCAGCTTATTATTCAAGAACTGAACTAGGTGTCTTGGAGGTGGACAGTTGGAGCGAAAATAAGAAAAAATGAGTGATCTTAGAAATGGACATGGGCGTCTGTTTGGTGGGTTTCAAAATTAGAGAATGGAATGATTAGGTTCGGTTGAAAGGTTTCAAATTGATTTTTGAAATGATTCCTTAATATTTTGGGATCCTTCAAACTCTCCCCATAGGTAGGTTTTCGTTCTCATTTCCAAAAATTAATTTCTTTTATTTTTTCACTTTCTAGTCATTAAAATTTGATATTTTATTATTTTTTATTTTTTAAAAAAATAAAATTATATTTTTAAGAAATTTTAAAATTTATTTTTCAGAAATTTTATTTTTTATTTTAGGTCAAACATAATTATTTTATTTTAAAATTCTTATAATTAGATTTTCATGGAATTTTTTAAAATTATCACTTTTAAATGTAAAAAATATTGAATAGTTAATAAAATAATAATCACTTAATAATTTTCATTTTCCATGTTTTTTTTTGGTTTTTCATTATTTTTATTATCGAATAATTTTTATTTCATGTCATTTAGAATTATTAATTTTATTTTTTACGGTCATAACATTTTTAATAATTATTTTTTTTAATTCTTATTTTTGATTTGAGGTCACATATAGTTATTTTTTAATTTTAATTTAATTATATATAAATGTAAAACATTAAATAGTTCAATAAAATAATTGGTACTTTATTATTTTTATCTTCCTAGTTTTTATTTTTCTTATTTTATTATCAAATTTAGTTTTATTTTCTCATTTTAATATTCTAAAGCATTCCTAACCCATAAACTTAACAAACCAAATATTAGAAACTAATTTCCAAACCCAACTGATAAGCCAAATAATTTTATTAGAATGATTAAACTCATACATAGTCCCTTTACTTTAACGATTTGGTGAAGAAAAAAAATCATACAATGAAATATTCTATTATTGGTATGTACGTGAAATGAGGATGGGATCGAATATTAATTTATTCTTTAGTGTTAATATATGATTTAAATAGTTCTTGTGTGATTAATAGAAACTAAAATTAGCACTGCGCAGTAAGATTTTGGTAACATGTTTGGACTAAGATTCTCTTTTATTATTTATTATCAGAAGACATAGAAATAAGCAATAATTATTGAAATAATTCTCAGAATATATCATTTACTGAATTGAATTCACTAAATAAGGTTTCATATATTAATATACTAAGAGCAATATTTATCCATGATGTTTTTATGTAAATAATTGAAGGGCAAGACATTTTTGTTTATATGTAATTTCGAAGTTCAAGCATAAATAGTTATAAACCCGCGTATTAATTCATGATGATGCGTATCTGCCTTCTTTAGTATCAATGGTTCAAATGCAAACAAACAGGGGACCAATATAGGATGCAAGTGAAAATGATAAACATTTCACTAATTTATGAAGCAATACCAACCTGGAATAATTCAATAGGAGATTTTCCATCCTTCGAAAAGCCTTGTTTTGCATCTACACGGAGCATCACTTTTCTGCATCCAGAAAATGAAACATAGTGGGCAATGCTGACAGGAGATCAGTTAAATCTCTTGCCTTTGATTTAACATAGCTAGTTCAGACAATTGCACAGAACACTTCATCATCTAATGTATTCAAGGGAAAACAAGTCAGCAAATGAACTAATTAAAAAAGGAAGCTACTTTGTATAAAAGAAAAACTAAACAAAATGTAACTGAACAAACTTGTGAACTATGCCAAAGAATCCTGAATTTTATTTAAACATATTACCTTCATAACAGGTTAACAGGAGGTGAACATGTAAAATAGGCAGACACCTTCAGCGAAAAGTTATGAGCACATCGAAATTCCAAATTGATACTAGAATGACATGGAAATATTAGGGGGGGGGGGGGAAATAATTATTATTGTCTGGTCGGTAATTTCCCTATGCCTCATTTGAGGAGAGAGTTATTGTAGTGTTATTCCGCTTTTTTGTTATTTGCCTTCACTCTATCCAGGTTAAACAGATATATTTTCTGGCAGCATGAAATTTCTCTTGATATATCATATATGAGCAGAGAATACATCCCTACCTTTTCAACTAAGGAATAAAAATGTAACCTCTTGAGCATTCTTAACTTAGGATCATACCACTTCAAATCAACACCAGCTATGCTCACCAGAATAAGCTCATTAACTTCCTAGAGACTGTAAAGAAGTGAAAAATATTGCTCCTCAAATCACCTAACATTATTTTAGTGCCCTTCCACAAATATATGGAAACCAACAAAAGTGTTCGAAAAAGTGGCATCAATTAGACAACATATACAATAAAGAAGGGTTTTCTACTTGTAGCATTGTAAAACTTAAACATGGAACAGCTAGAATCTAGATATTGTTTACTCATATATATGCAAGAACAGTGTGAGAACGCTCAATATAAGAGCTCACATTCCTGGACTTTGGAGTACTTATGGAGGTAGCTCAGAAGGGCAGCGGAAATTACATTGTAGACGGACTGACAGCTAGCAAATCCAGTTGAAGATGGATGAGGTAAATGTGGAGCAGCTTCAGAAAATTGGACATTTGTGCTCTCTTCTTTGCAGTGAGCTTTAACATATTTTATTGTCCAAAGCAACATTTTGATGAATGGGATTAGGAGAACAGATACACAGTCAATGATATTGGAAGAGCATTTTAAGATATCTGTGCTCAGTGCTAACAGCAGATATAAGTGAACTAAACCTTGTAGAGAGGTCTTAACTCCTTAGATTCTTCAAAATCTAAACCAGGAAGAAGGGAAATAACATCATAAGGATGATGTTAAAGAATGTTGGGACACAATAGGTCGCGAGCATGTCAACATCATGTGAAAGAAGTTGAGAGGTTTATATGCAGTTCAGTGTAGCTAATCAACTAAATATAATTTTATGTGAATAGGTAAATGAAGAAAATAAACTCAAATGGAAACACACTTACTTTCCCCATTCTGAAGGAGGATTCCATGCACACAGAAGCATATCTGACTTGGCACTTGGAAGACAGTTTCTGATAACCAAGTACTTTGTGGTGAATTTAGCAACACCAATGTCCTTATAGTCTCTGTCAAAATCATAGACCTGCAAGGAGAAATAAAAACCTCGGCACTAAAATTAGACTATTGAGTGCTAATAAAATAAATGAAACGGAAAGTATTAAAGGAATGGGGATACCGCTAATGAAAAACAAATGGAAGTATTTTGAAACACAAAAAATGGGACTTTAAATACGTTCACAAGGCCAACCATGCTGCTGATAAGGTGGTTACATTAAAATATGTAAAATCAAAACACCATCGATAATAGGTACAATAAATTAATATGTTCCCATTTCACCTTCCCTCAAATTGATTGTACATGATATATGCCTATACGGGCACCCAAAAATATTTTTCTTGAAAATATGTAACTAAAATAAAACAGTCTAAAACTTGACATAAAAAGCTAAAGCTAACAAAGTGTGAGCACATTGATATTTAAAAGATAAAGCAAACAAAGAGGGACATGATTTAATAAATGTCTAGTTTTAAAATGCCCCCTCACATGCAAATTCCGAAGATCATAATTCTTGATTTATCCCTGCCCTTCAATAATGTATTTCTTCTCACTAATGTTCTTTTCTACTTTCTTTTTCTCACTTCAGTCTCTCTTATTATTTACTTATGTATCGCTTGCTCACTTTCTTTTTTTTTTTTTTTTTTTGCCCATATACTTTCAGCCTACTTCTACTCTATTTCTGTCAATTGAAGTAATTTTCTAATAGACAAAGCCAGAATTGATGGATTAAGATCTCTTCAGTCAAGGCCATGATAAAAAAGTGATAAGCAGATTGTGTAAAAAAAAAAATTTAAAATTGAGAAGGTACATGTAGTTGTATTAAGAGATATCCCACACAAATCCTAATTGCTGCTTTAATTTTGTTAATTTTAAAGATTGTCGTGCTTGTCACTTGTCTGCACGATAATAGTAATGCATGCATACTATATAGAAGTACCAGGTCATTTATCTCAGCTTCAGAAAATGACTTCCCATCAAGAAGCATGCTCCAGGCAACCTTACTAATTTGCAAAGAAATCCGCATAGCACAAGGGGGGCTTTTATTTTTCTCCTTTTCCAATAATCGTAGCTGTGCAGCATTCTGCAAAGCAGTCCTTAGGGAAGCTGATGAAGCCTTTCGGGACTTTTGCGCGTTCACTAGCTCTTTTTTCAATCTTTGCACCTGATAATGTATTCAATCATAAAGTTTAACACATAAACAGGCAGGTAAAGCCATGCAGAAGGCAAACAGGTTGTCAGTCGTAATAAACTTTTGTGAATATGTTGACCACCTTCAGCATCTAAGTCTTTAAAAATTTTAAGGAAATAACTCCAACCTTTAAAAGACATCTATACAACATATAAAAGCAAGAAACGTTTACATATTCATTTTTATTTATTTTCTGAAAATTTTCAGGACTCTATTATAAAAATGTAATGCTTATTCATTTTATGTTATATTTTTTAAAATTAATATTTTCATATAAATACAATGGGTATAAATTCACAGTTAACTGCAAAAGATATTTAATTGTAACACCCCTCGTAAATTTCAAATGTAATTATCGAATTTTCGAAATTTATATTTTGTTATCGAATTACTTCAAGATTTCACGATCGATTCGATTTGGGAAACTATTATTTTGGCATTATTTATTTGTCACCTTTATTTTATTGAAAGAAATTAATCCCTCTGTCCCTTGTTATTAGTCCCCAAGGGTTTGGGCACAATAACCAAGGGACAGCAGGATTAAGTATTTTAATTACTCATTACTGTTCATGCAGAACATCCGAACCACTTCCAACTTCGATTCGAGAGGGAATCGAGCTTCATGCGCCGAAATCGCCACAGTCCCCATGTCCATTGAGTAAGGCCCGCTCAGAATCAGCTTTTGATCCTCCGTGTCAGGGACGTCGGCGTAGGGCGAATCCTCTGCCTTGTCGACCAACCACGAATCCTCTTCGACGGCGGCAACAGCTCCGATTGGGGAAGACATTAGGCTAAGGGGCGACTCAAATGTCGAGGTCTTGTTCTGGATAAGGGAGCCAAGGCTTAAGCCTTCGTCGGTGGACCAAACATCTTCCCCCCAGACGGTTTCAGCACCAGCAACATCGATTGAGGATGGGGGCAACAAGGGCAGGGGAGAATCGTCGAGCGATTTCTTCATCGCGGGTTTTACGAGCAGATAAAAAGAACGAGAAGCGGATGAGAGAAAGATAGAGGGACAGAGATCGAGCATCAGACGAGAGAAGGATAGAGGGACAGAGATCGAGCAGCGAAAGAGGACGGCGGCGGATGGGGTGAATCGATTTAGGGTTTCAACATTAGAGAGAAGAAGCGGCGCAAGGGGTGGGGATGTGTTTAGGGTTTTTTGTGAATGATGAGAGATCGAGCGAGGGGGGGGGGGGTTTGTTATGGGTTGGGGGTAGATTAGGAATAAAAATTAGGATTAAATAATTATGTTTAGTGTTTAATTTCCTTATTTTTTTTTTCTATTTTCGGTAAGGGGACTAATATATGGGACGGACGAATAAGGAAAGAGGGACTAATGAAGTGGGACGGAGGGAGTAATTATTAATTTATGGATTTAATTTAATTAATATCGATTAATTATTCGATGACCGGACATTTTATTATCAGGATTTTATCGATCGATAAATATTCGTGGATCGACGAAATATCACGGTCTCTCGTGCAATGACCCGAGGAGATATGGAGTTAACGTGAGATGATGTTAAAGTGACCGATGTGACAAGCAAATGACAATCACTTTAACCTTTTTGACTTTTGGTAATTCCGAATTTACACTCACCTCCCTTCTATAAATAAAACCTTCCCCTCACTCTGCCATTTTCACTCTCTCTAATTCCTCTCCAAAGAAATTCCGGCGAATACTCCCGCAAGCTCCGGCGAGGTGTTTCTAGAGGTAAAATATGTAAAGTTCCCCACTTCAGCACTTCTCCCTACAAAACCAGCTTGTAAGGAGAGGGGACCTCCACTATTATATAGTGGTATACTCCCAAGTCCATGGCCGATGTGGGACATTCAACACACCCCCTCACGCACAGTGTGGAGCTTTACGGGGATCCCATCATCGGGATATATCAAGTCCCATGATCAGGATAAATTGGAAGTCCCATCATCGGGATACATCAAGTCCTATCATTGGACAAATTAGGTCCCACATCGAACTGAACCTGGCTCTGATACCATGTAAAGTTTCCCACTTCTCCCTACAAAACCGGCTTGTAAGGAGAGGGGACCTCCACTATTATATAGTGGTATACTCCTAGGTCCGTGGTCGATGTGGGACATTCAACACAAATGGAGAACTTTACATGGTATCAGAGCCAGGTTCGCTTCGATGTGGGACCCGATTTGTCCTATGATAGGACTTGATGTATCCCGATGATGGGACTGATTTATCCCGATGATGGGACTTCCGATTTATCCCGATAATGGGATTTGATATATCCCGATGATGGGATCCCGTGAAGTTCCATGCTGTGCGTGAGGGGTGTGTGTTGAATGTCCCACATCGGCCATGGACCTGGGAGTATACCGACTTGGGAGTATACCAATATATTATGGTGGAGGTCCCCTCTCCTTACAAGCCGGTTTTGTAGGGAGAAGTGGGGAACTTTACAAAATAGACATTTTTGAATTCCTCTTACCTCATTCTATCCATTTCCAACACTCTTTTCTTCATTCTCCATGTTTTAGAAGTTGAAATCAAGTTAAGAGAGTATTGATCAAGCTTACGAAGGTCTATAAACGTCAAGGAGGTATATATTGAACCTCTCTCTAGCTATTTCTTAAGTTTGAGCATGTTATGGTTTTTGCCCTAATTGATGAATTGTATGATTTAGGCTTGATCTTGAGTTTATAAGTACGTATGCATGTTTAGCATGTTATTTTGTGAGCATAGAAACTATATATCGACTTTGGAATCGAGTTGTGGTAATTTTGGAGCATGTTTGGCATATTTACCCTATTTGGAAATATTGAGGTTTTATTTCGATTCGAACATGTTTTGATGTTTAAAATCATGTTTAGACTCATTATAGTTGCTAGAAAACCAATTGGTGTTGTTAGAAATCGATTGGACGAGCCGACGAGCCCGGATAACCGTTTGAGCCAAAAGCCAAAATTCCCGCCGAAGGCAAAAATGCCTCAGTTTGCATTACAAAAGTTATCTTTAAATAGAGTCAAATATTAATATAGTTTCAGACACATTACAAAAGAGAAATAAATTTGCATTAATTATCGTAGTTTTCATTTTTCAAGTAAATTATAAATTCTTAGTACATAACAATTTATTTACAATAGTTACAAACATAAAATATTTTTAAATTTTTTATATTATATTGGAAGAGAGAGAAACTATTATTTTAATTAGAAAGTTAAGTGGGGTTGGCTCGCGTCACTATGGGAGACGTAAATAAGATTAGGTGGTTGGTTGCGTAGTGGATGAAAAAAAAATGAGTATTTTATCAAATGTTCTGGTTGGGACTGATCACTGATGGTGTAATCTAAAATTTGTAATAAATTACATGGTTTGCATAAATATGTAATTTAGCTAAAGTTACATAGAACTCTTTGATTAAGAATATCAACAATAAATTACTTTTTTAAATAATGACATATCATATCGCATGCAGGAACGGAATACTAGAAGTAGGGAATAATACCTGGGGTGGAATTATATTAATAGCTATAAGATCTAGAATAGGTTAGCTTGAAAATTCTTTTGATTGAATTACTGAGGTTGGACAGTCTATGTATCACTTATGGTATAAACATTTTATGCAAAAGATGTGGTAAACGAACAGTGATCAAGTACAGAAGCACATTCTAACAGATAATAGACAAAAATTATACTGAGAGTAAATATTAGGATTACTTTGAACATACCAATGTGGACCTTGGGCAAGTTATCATCCAGAAGTCCATTTCCGTTTCTGGATGTGGGCCTCCAGATATATCAGCCAGCAGAGACAAGTTCAATATATCACAAAGGATCAATCTTTTCATCCTCTCTTTATGTTCAAGGTCAACTTTTGCCAGTTCCACCTCTTCAACGCCATCAGGAACCACCTCATCCGCCTCCTCTTCAACATCTTCATCATCATCAATTGGATATGATAAACTACTTCTCCTCTGCCTGAATGATCAACTAAATACTTGAAGTCCACAGATGCAGCTAATGAAATACATGTTTGTAAATAACATTTCTACCTCTGAAAAAACAAAATTCACTCTTCCAAGACACATGCAACATTATCGCTGGATTTCAGCATGAAATTGGTAGAAAAACTAATCCATTGCTAGTTGTGACTCACAACTCTAAATCATTCTTACACAGTAAGTTCAATATTAAAGATTTGGACATGCTAATATAGTTATTAGGTGTTGATGTTAGAAGCAAGAAAGGCAAGTTCTCATCTCAAAGAAAATATGTACGTAACTTATTGTCTGACTCAAGGTCTAGACCGTCATCGATTTTGGATGAGGAGCAAGCATTGATAAACGTGAAGCAACTCTTAAGAGAAAAGAAACCATACTATTTCTACAGGAATTGAAGGTTGAGAAGGCTGACATTGATATTGTAGTTAGGGGTGGCAATTAAGGTTATGTTTTTTGATCTTGACCATAGATAATGCAAGAATGAATGATTGAGATTTAGTGTGCCATATGTACTTATAATATGGAGATTAGATTGCACTACATTAACGTAAAGTAATTTGTGGCCGAACTTTAGGAAAGAAAAAGTATACAGGAGTTTTTAATTACTCAATGAAAAGGTCAAGATTAATCTTACTTCGGAAGTCGAGCAAAGAGAAGATTGGTCAACACATCAAGCATGACCTGGAACTGTCTGGACGTCATTGAAGCTGTTATGTTGTGAGAATTGAAAGCGAGCTCTTTCAATGGTTTAACCTGTATATTTTAAAATGAATCATCGACACAAAGTGAAATATCAAGTTTCCAGAACCCATAGAATGAATGCTAACACTTTCCTAGTTTTATCACCTTGAACTTAGGGGCTTACCTTCAAGTCAGGAGCTCCACCTTTGTGCCTACTATAACGAAAGTACATATCACATGGCATAAAAACCTGTTCCAGCAAAGCTCCAGTACGCTTTGCTTTTGGTGAGCTCCGACGAATTTTAGGGAGCCATTGCAGTCCAGCTCCTGGGTCCACATCAGTTGGGGCTACATGAGCTTGCACATGCTCCAGCATCACCGTGAACTCCATTCGATTCCATGTCAATTCAGGTTGAGATTCAGCCACTTGGGTATTTCCTTCACCACGAGCTTGTTCAATCATCTCAGCACCAACACGGAGAACTGAGTGGAATGATCGAGCCAAAACACGGCCACTCGCCGCAGCAAGCAAGAATCTACCCTGTTAAATAGATTATATTTTTGAAGCTTAACAGCAGATGTCATGTTATTTTTTGTATTCTCTTTTTGATTAATAAGAAATTTATGCACCGATCCAGTAATGGAGCAATGTGCTACAACTCAAAAAACTTGAGCCCTACCTGTTAAGATTCTTTACTGGATCAGAGTCTTCTAATTAATTTATAGTATTTAATAGATTATGAATTATTAAAGAATTTGATTAGATTTAACTACTACTGTTTTGATTAGGTAAGGAATATCTATTGTGTCGATATAAGTGAGTGAGTTTCTAGGATTTATTGATGAATATAATTGTAAGACACACGTTAGTGTGATGAATCTCGTTTAAGATACTTGCTGATGTCAACATTTTCCAAATCATTTTTATGAACGGAACATTTTCCAAATCACTTCTATATTGAATCTCCACTAACATATACCAAGCAAAGTTTTATGGTAAATCATAAACATTACCAATACCTAGACTGTCATGTTTTCTAGTGCATTGAGGGAATCCCAAGATTTTAGATGGGTAGTATGGCTCCCAATCCAGTCCATCCTACCCTCAAAGCAGTCAGCCACACCTTTTCAAATCATAAAGAGTTCAAATACCTATTTGTTTTTCGAAGAGCCCTTTGTACCCCTTTCATCTTTTTTCAATTCATCCCATAATCTTAGAGCACATTAACAAATGTCCACTCCATCAGCTATAATTGGAAACTTGAAAACAATTTCCCTGGAAATTATAATAATCACAGTCTATTTCTTTTTTTCAAGTAAAAGGTTTTCAAGCATATATATCAGAACTTACATTAGCTTCTTCCGAATGAAGATTAAATTGCGGCTCAATGACATTCACCATAAAATGCCGAGTTCCCTCCTCGTCTGAGTCATCAAAACTGTATTTTGCTGTATATACCAACAAAGATGCATATTAAGTTTATTAGCTAGGAAAAGGAATAGGAAATTTTGATAGGCGAAGGTTTTCATGCATCAAAGATGGAGGGGATGATGTATATATGTAACTGATTCATAAACAACAACTACAAACAGAATCATTTCACTAGAAGATAGACATTGTAACAAATTCTGCAAAAACAAATGCAAATGCAATAATATAATACGTCTTCAGGCACTATACTTTTACTATCAGTGATTTTTTCACTAATAATTCTTTATTTTACTGCCATTGTGCTGAAACAAAATGCTCTGGCAAAATGCTTTGCAGCAAAAGACAAATCCATTGCAACCAGGTGGATAGTCTCCAGGCAATACATTTTCAAGCCTTTTATTTATCTGCATTACCATTGCGCTAAACCCAAAAGGTTCTTATAAACTTACTTTCCTGAGATTAAATTAGATTCCTACCACTTAGACAACCTACAAGGAATCAAAGAGTTCTCAAGTATCTGACTGAATGGTATCTGTCAGAATGTGTAATAAATACTGATTGAAACTGTTTCTGACATGTTTCTCATCAATATACCAACTAAAAGATGTATATATAGAAATCAACTACCAAAAATAACTTTCTCAGATAAAGTTCCACTAAATAGACATAACTTCTAAGACGAAAATTCTTTAGCTTGTTTCTAACTCAAAGATTTTCATTATTTATATGCAGAAAAAGGTATATTAATACCAATGAGACTAAAGCGATACATAAACCCATACTATCATGAAATACATTTATACAACTAAGATGCGAAAATCAAGGTTGACATGAATAATTTATGTGGCTTTACTAAGCTCTCTGTTTCTTCCATTAATTATATATTTACATGCCGAAGATTTAGCAAAAAAGAGAACAGGAATGTATAAGACATGTCACTGTGAGGAGAACATCGACCCGAAACCACTAAAAGGTCATGATTATAAAATATACATATATATAATGCATAAAGTTTATAGTTCTAAAATAAATGCATATCATGAGCATATGAATAAACAGGGTGGGGAATTTCCGGGGGGGGGGGGGGCACTGTTAAGCGTACCAATTGCAATGGAGAAAGGATTTTCCACTGTCTCTGATTTTAAAGGAGAAGAGAGAGATGATGAAGTCTCCATGTTCTGGGAGGAAGTATTTGTACCATCAACAGCAGAAGGAGATGCATTGTTATCATTTTTCTGTGTGTCAGGTCCATCAATGGTGGTATTCTCCCCCAGCAATTTTCTTTGAGCATATTGGCGAGAAGGTGAAGGCTTTGGAGGCTCAAATGCCTTAGATAGCCCACGTACCCAAGACAAAACAGCATCTCTATTTTCAAGAGTCCACAGAAGCTTCAGGCACTGAACGAGTATCCGCTGACAATTGTCAGCAATAACTACATTATATCCATCATCATCACTGGGGTCAGATCTTGAATGGCCATCACTTTCACTCCCATTGTCACATTCAGATATGTCATAAGTCATCTCAAAATTACTTCTACCAGCTTCTTGCCACTCCAGTAATCTTGCAGGATCAGCTTTTGGGTGTTGCCTGCGAATTGAGAAGTAGTCAGCTGATAATAAAAACCCATCGTCCTTATGCCTTTCTGTAGCGTTCTTAGGAGAACTGTTTTTTTCACCCATGACCTTTCCGGTTAATGCAGATTGAGATTCATTCCCAGTCATCTGTATTACTTTTGCTACAGATACACAATCTTCCTTATTTATGTTAGCTTTTGGCATGTGAAGATCAAGACCCTGATAGACAAGGTCAAGCGGATCCCTGATGCATTCAAATGTAAACTTCTGCTTACCCCTACCAAAGTAGAGTTCATATTTCACCTTTGTCATCTTAAATGCCAGTCCCTTCGCAGAATCATCATCATGTAAAGGAATGTGTTTTATGTATGTAGGGGTTGCCTCAACCCGAAACATAAATTCCGTCATTACCTTATCCAGAGATAGATTTCCTGATCTAGGTATCCTGGGGACCCCAAAGCGAGGCCACCTGGAAAAGGTCCGTAATTTATGAGGAGGCAGGTAATTTAAGTTCCAGAATTTGATAAGCCATGCTAAATCATGATGACCAAGATGCACTGTAGGTGGATTGTACAACGCATTCTCTGATTTCAATGGATCACAAGAAACTCCATCCCCAACAACCTCATCATTAGTTGAAGAGGACTGTAACGGATCACTATCTGATAGAGGAGAAGGCCTGAGGGATATATTCCATCTCAGCGAAAGAGCAATGGATCGAAAGGGATCAAAAACCTTATCACGACAAACACCTTCAATGGGAAGTGCAAATAGATAATGATAAAGCGGACTTCCAGATTCACAATCCCAGTCCATAGTCACTTCAACTGTTAAAAATGGGACTTCAAGGAAAGGTGCAGAAAATCCAGAATATTGTTTCCAGGTGCAATTCTTCTGCATGCTTTCCAAACTGCTAAGGAAAACCTTGAAATCCTTAATGGAAGCATAAATACAACCATCTGATTGCTTAATTTCAAGATATCTTGAAACAACGTGAAGTTTATCTAAGTTCTCATAGGGATCAGTGGTTGCAAGAACATTCCAAATTGTCTCAGAAAAGGATAAAGTGGTGTTCCCATGAATGTAGTTCCTCATTTCATCCCACCAAGGTAAACTCTTTTCCTTTTTCGGGGGCTGGACCACTGGATTTGGATTTCTTATGCTTAAATTAGCTCTACGAAGAGCCACAGTGAAAGCGTAGCTGATGTCGGTAAAAGATGGTTCATAACCAACTCCAAAGGAAATTTCTCCCTTCTGGAAGTGTATTGGTAAATCACAAAAGGTTTTCATTGGTGGAGTTGTGCCACTGGCTGACCGCAGGATATCCACCTTTCTCCATCTTCCAATGTAGATCTCTTGGTGAATTTGTGGCTGAAAACAAGTTGCCTGCAAAAAATAAAAAGAGAAAAAAGGTAGCATGGTTCACAACCATAACTTATTTAATAAATTATTCAATGTTATTTTTCAAGATGGGTAGCTTCTTATTGACCAGTGAATTCTTAATTCTAGTGATTATGAATGAAATCCTTAAAAAATCTGTAATCACTTTCCGCCCTGCTCTTCTCACTTAGCACTATTCTGTATTACTCTAATTATTGAAAAGGAAACAATAAGTATTCTGAGTGAGAACTTCTACTTTGCTTTTGGATCCATGAAATTTCAAAATTTTCAATTACTACAGGCATTTTTTCTTCTTGTTAAGGAAGTCTGATGTCATGATGTTGAAAGGAGATTCCTACATTCATATTACTCATAACTGGAGTGTTGTGCAAGAGCTGTTCACTGATCAAGGTTTTCCTGCACAGTTCTTCTACTTATCACCTGTGGGACAGAGCACCAAATTGATGTCGAAGTCTATATCATGCATGAAGGTATGCAGTCAGCGAAGAGATCAGATTTATTTCAGGTTGCAATGAAACGGGAGATGCTTTAAAGATGCAGATAAATCTTTTGATGACATCACTTAAAGATTCTGCAAAGTAATATAAGATGGGTACACATGCATGGTAATCATTAGGTCCTTAAAGTATATATTCTTGAGGGAAATTTTAATTGTTCCATATTAATGGCATGGATGTCGAATTAGCACAGGCTCCATGTAACTATATGAAGAGTAGTAGCACCAAAACCGAACACCAGACCTGTTGAGCTAGAATAAGACGCCCTTTGGATTGACCACCAGTACAAGCAAGTAGTGGATATGTATAGTTTCTTATTTGAGCAATTAGGGAACCTGCATGTAAATTGATGTTGGCTCCATAAAGTCTTGAAAATGGAATGTTGTGGGCACGGCATACAGGATCAAGCTTCTGCAGAGCTTCAATCATCCCAGCATCACCACCTTCAATTTTTGACAAACTCAAGTCTAAATCAGTAGCACAAATGGAGAAAAGAGACGTTCGGGCTATGCTAGGCTTGAATCCAGCTTGGAATCCATTTTTACATGCTCCTGATCCTTGTGAGGAAACAAGGCCCTGACAGGCCCGGTAATATGATTGGAAAGACTGTTTATATATTTCCTCCCGTAATTTCTGAATAGCTGAAGCATCTCGAAGATCAATTTCCTCTTCATTATATTGAAACTTTCTTTCAAGAGAATCGCTTGATTCATCAGTACCACCCTGACCTTGGGCCTTAGAAATATGCTCTTCAAGAAAATCGAACCTAACAGCTAATTCACGAGCTTCAGTCTTTAAAAGCTGGTAATGCTCATCAAGCCAACCCTGCAACGGTTCTTCCTCAATATCAGCTGTTAGTTTACGTATGCAAAATTTTATGCACCCAGTTCTAGTTGAACTGGGTTTTTTTGGTTTTGAAGGCTCTTTCTTCTGAGGAAGTATGCATTTAGTTTTAGCGGTAGTTACAAGCTTCAAAACTCGCAGCATATCTTCAAAAGAGTCGTCAATTGCACGCAACTCCAATCTAAACGGTAAGCATATATGCACATCTAGGGCTCGAACTACCCAATCCCAGGTAGTAATGGTCTCAAATTTTGCATCTGATGAACTACCAGAGGCATTCGGGACTCGTGATACTTGCATCCTACTGCTTTTAAAAACCCTAGATTCATTAAGCTCAATTATAAGTCCCTCAAGAAGCACACCGATTCTAGCATTCTCAGAAAAGATGGACTGAACTATGACAAAGGCTTCAACGCCATCTCCAACCTCAGCAGAAATACTAAGCATTTCAACATCAATAGCAAAAATAGATTCACTTTTCTTCACTGGTTTTTCAACCTTCAATGATGCCGGAGGCATGTTCGGCTCCATATCTTTCCTTGTGTAAATACTCTCCCCATCACCAAGTTCCTTTGGTTTGTGATTGTGTACCTGCAACTTCAAGAGTAAACCTAGCTCAATCAACGCAATATGCACATCAGGCTCCCACCTTAGAGAGATATCTGTGGCACTGAAGAGAGAGCACACTTGATTTTCTTTAAGACCACCAGATCGCCTAACAAGCTTTGCATTCTGGATGTCAAGCAAGGTAACTTTAGCTCCAGGATTATTATCTTCAGGAAATTCCTGATATATAGATCTAGCTCTCTCAAGCTCCATTTGTATGGATTTTTTCTCCTTGTTCATGGAAACATTGAATTGGTAAATATCAAGCGACATAGAATATTTCAACTTTTTACACTCATTCGAAATTGTAGACATTATATGTGCAGTTCGGGGGCTCCCATCCGCTGAGGTACTGATTAAAACCCTTCCACCCTGGGATCCATAATTGACACGTTTGGGATCTGGAATAACCATCTCCTCCAAACCTGCATCTGCACTGATATTCAGAGAGCATTTTTCAAGATTTAGTCTCAAAAGTTGAATCCCTTTTCCTGATGGCCTGGATGATCTCATTTCTTTGCCTTGTGTTGGTTTCTTATTGGATTTAGAAATTTTTTTAGCTAAGTCCTTGATGGAAAGAGCAATAGCAATCAGTGACTCGAGACGCCTGAAGGTCAAGTAGACACCAATGTCACTAACATCAGCACCAAGAGACATCTTAGCATTCAAACCATCCGATGAATCTATGTCTTTCTTGCCCAAGTCCAGACTGACCTTATCAATGTGCATCAACGAGCCTGATTTCGTTTCCACGTCAAACAAGCTCTCTTTTAAGCATTCTAGATCTTCATTGGGCATGTGTAAGTTTAGTTCACCAAGTTCCATATGAAGTGTCGCACCTGCGCTAGATATGTTATTAGCATACATGTGCGCTGATTGTGAACACCCCTGCAGTTTCAGCAAGATATCGTTAGGACAAAGGAAAAGTAAAACAAGAATGGGTAGTCATGGGACAGCCATGATACAGTAGAGATTGATCGAGAAGAAGAAATTGAAAAGACTGAATAACATAGAGATGAGTAACCCTTGGGTGCTTACATGGTATAGTGGACACCCACTCAAACTATAAAGCACAACAGTCATCTCTGGGGCCAATAGAGTGCATGTCCACATAATTTTTTTCTGTTCAGATGAATGTGGTTTTTCTATGGCAGGTTTTTTTTCAATCAGTTCCTTTTTCTGCTTCTGTGGAAGACGGATAGACATCCATGGCTCTAACCTGTTCAATATTAAGTTGCACTGCGTGCCTCCAAGGTTAACATCAATTTCAGATCTGATTGAGAATTTAGGCTGCAGTGGACAGCAAGCTAATCAAATCAACAATATGATGCGAAGCAAAAGAAAAATATTTGTAGAGAAGACATCAAGGAACTAAATGAAAAAATAATATCATTGTGCAGATACCGCTATCAAAATGTCAACAAAATGGTACTTTCTAATTGCATCAGAGAAGTGCCATGCTACCAATACTCTAGAATTCCCGATTCATGCAAAGTATTTTAGAAGTATAGTGATGGCAATCGCTCAAACTAACATGGCTTTGGAAGTTGAAGGTAATATAAATAGCAACTTTTCTTCCAGGATAATAATAGGTGCATTAGTTTATATTCTCCATGTCACTTATGTAGGGACAAGTTCTTCAAAAATACCTTTCAGACTGAATCCTCTGTCGAAACTATGACAGAAAGAAATAAATATGACAGAAAAAAGTGACACAGCACTGTGGCATGCATATGGAGATAATAATATGTCATACTACACTTGTTCATCTAGTGAGAGAATACTAGCAACACCTTTATGATCATGCTAGTAATGTTTTTATAGTAGAAGTTACAGTGTCACAATATATAGCATGTATAGGTTCAGCGACTTGATTAAAATCTTCAGCACATGTTGCGCCAAAAACATCAAGCTACTTCCCCAGCAAGTGCCAAGTTGATCAAGTATTGTAAAGCATATATCCAGAAAAACAAAAAAAGCTAGACAGTTACTGCAGTTCGCAAATGACAATACCTGTTCCTGTTGCAGTATGTAGATGGAAGAAACAACATCTAGTTTCAGTATTTCAACAATAGAGATGCCAGTTTCCCTGAGCAGCTATAGCATAGCAAATCACATCAGTTAAAAGTGGAGAGAAATTACACTTCCAGGTAGAAATTCATGTTGCGATTTATATGCACTTACATATATCTCACTGAACTCCATTTGAACATCAAGTCTCACACTTTCCCCCACATCTTCGACAAACTGAGATTTCTTGCACTTCAGTTGGATTCCCCTAACGGTATTCTCAACCACAAGGCCATAACCTAAATGTCCAATCTTTAGATCAAGTTTAGGCAGAGTGAAGGCGGCCTAAATAAAATAAAAATAAGAACATACTTAGTCAACATTATCTAGATAATGCCTACTGCTAGGAAATAAAGATGGACTTGAAGAGATATAGTGGGAATTGAAGAAAACAGTGTTTTTTAAGCTTATACGAGAGCATTAGGCAAGGGAAAATGAAAACACATGAAATCAAGTGAACCTTTTCTGGAATTATGGAACTGTACATGCATACAGCAGAAAATGGTTTTTTGCCCTGCTGTTTTTCATCAAGTGACTCAGGCTCCTTGTTCGCTTGTACAGCTTCTTGGGGCAGGTCAGGAGATGTGTCAGCCACACTCTTTTCCTTGAGCAGTAAATCCTCATTTAAATTTATACGGACTTCCCCACTAGTAATATCCAAATTTCTAATAAGCACCCCTTCTTCTCTGCACCAACACAAATATGAGAGTATGAATGCTCAGTTTGTTTTTAAAAGATTTCCAATCAAAGCAACTCCCATGCAGTCAACCTGGTGTACTTGGAAACTTCAGTATTTTATGGAAAACTAATAAAGTCATCTATTGTCAGTTATCAGGAAACAGTGCCTGTTCCAACCAAAAGAATAACAGGTCGATCTATATTGAGAAAGCAACTAAAACTTCACAGACATAAATGGCACACCTCACACATTAGACTGATATTTACAACATCATTTCAGATATTAACAGAAACTGGAGTGGTGATTTGCCAAAAAATCTCTTAGACTAATATACTTGAATTAAAATATTGAAAAGTACTTATTTTTCCATTTTTCATGAGAACGGAGAGAATTCATCCATAGATGAAACATGGTTCAATAGTACATTTTGTTCATTCTGGAGGTCCGCAATGATATGCATATATTAGAAGAAAAGAAGAAGAGAGAAATGTATTTGGATTTAGGACTCTAAATGAAGCAAAGTGATCGTGAACTATTTCGGTCTCGACCCAATAAAAGTTCATTCAATGAAGCTCGTTTATTAAATAAACTAAACTTGAGCTTTATAGTATTCAACACACTTGACCTCGTGAACAACCTCATTAGCTAAAATTAGTATGAAATGTAAAACTATTAACTTTATAAAATTAATATTTTCATAATTTAAGAGTAACGAGTATGATAAATCTTTGTAGTCGTAAGAAAAACTCTTGAGTATGAACATGATATTATTTTTTGAATAAATAATTTTTTCTTTAAAAAAATGAGTATATCAAATATAATTTAAATTCTAGAAGTTCGTTTGGGCTCGGCAAAGGCTCAATTAAGTTTGCGAACTTCAAAGTATTTGTTAGTGATATTAAGATTTAATGTATAGATTTTCATTTAAACTAATTAGCTTAGAATTAGTGATATCCCTAAAATTAAGGGATTGTTATTTTATTTGCTAATTTTTACATGATTTGTTTGTATAAGTAGGAAGCTTAGTTATGAATTATTTTGGCACACTTTGGTGAGGATATCATCTGACGGGTTTATTCAATTTTATTATTATTTATTTACTTTTTTTTTTAATCCATATCTGTCTATTAGATGGGTGAAATGGATATTGATTGATCATTTTTGTATGGCTACCTCAAGCTAGGTGTTGTTTGTTTCTAGTATATAGCCCCAAAAGGTGAAAGAGAGGAACAAAAGAGGATGCACATACATGGCGAGCAATGCCAAACACAAAAAAAAAAATTGCATGCGTATTCTTCAGCAGACAATTCTTCTAATACAAAACAAGACCAACATATGATATTCACCAGAAAATTTTGGCAAATACATGCCAAAGCAGACAAGAGCATACCTGTTATGGCCGAACTCACACAAGAGAAAGAATTCTTCACAGCTGAAAGGAGAATAAACCCTATCTGTAAACTGATTAGCAGAGGAAGATCCACCAGAGACCACTGGCTGATCAGATGCTACACGAGATTCACCAAGGTGAACAGTAATAGGAAAAAGCTGCAGCTTTACAAACAAACCTGCCTCAGATCCACCATCTTTACATATGTCTACTCGCAGTTCTTTAATATCTAAAGTAGCCTTTGGTGTCTGCAACATCAAGCATAGAGTTCTAAGGTAGATGGAAATGGCATGAAATAAGTAGAAATCAATAAAACTGCTATATATTCTCAAAAACAGCACATTATGTCAAGCATATAACATCCTTTTTTTCCAGAATAGTCAATCACCTATGTATCTTATTAGATGTACCCAGCAAATATCAAGAATTTCATCCACTCTGTTTGCATTTTCCAGGAATAAGTTCCTAGCTCATGTTGAAGAGAGAAACAAAGAGGATCTTTTTATGGGATAGAAAGAACAAAATTTTATTATAATAGAAAGATTAAAAAGAGATGATCTACCTCTTAAAATTAAAGAGAGTTCAGAATATGCAACTCCAATCTCAAAGAAATGGATCAGTAGGAAAGAAAACAAGTAGTTACATCGCCAACTATGACATTTATTAATTGTATCTAAATCATGTTTTTTTTTTTGTATGTGAATCATTATCTTAATTTCAAGCTATTTTATGACAGGAATGTCAGATATCAATATTATAACTTTTTGAATCACTGCAAGAATTTTATTAGAAAAAAAGTAGATGTGGTTTTTCTGTCCTTCAAAATAACCATTGGGCAATTTCTTATTCAGATTCCTCAAGAACTAGTCCTCATTGTTTCCCATGGCTATAAAATTCACTAGGCACTAGTCAGGCGCCGGAGTATCACCTAGCGCCTAGTCGATTGACCGAAAGTTCCAATTTTTATATTATATAATTATTTTATAATTAATTTTTCCAGGTTACAATATATTTTCTCTCTCTTCACATACTTAATCTCATTTATTTCTCCCAATCTTACCCCACCAACCGACCCCACGTGCCCTACCTACCACTTTCTTTCCTTTTTTTTTTTAAAGGAAGACACTCTCTTTTTCACTCTATGCACACTGTTGATATATTGTGGAAACTCGAACGCTGAAATCTCTTCTCCGTTCCTTCAACCGCACCGGCGCACACTCGCCTGAGCCGTTGCGCAACCACGCCTCTCACCTGAACCCTAGCCTGCGCCACCACACGCATGTCCCAGGCTACAAAGACCGCAACTCTATCACTCTCTCTCCGGTCTCTACCCTACCCAACAGTCAAAGTTAAAATTTCTCAGGTGACCGGCGACTAGAGAACCGAACATGGGGTTTTCAGGGCAGTCGGAAGCCACCCAGCCCCTCAATGCTGGCTAGGTGACTTGGTGCCACGTACTAAGCCCTTTTGAAAGGAACCCAACCAAACTGCTTTCAGTTAGTGTTCACTGTTGAGTAATTGCTTTGGCTGGAAAAAAAGGTCTAGAAGCTTCCTCTCTCCCAACATTCATTCTTTCCTTTGCTTCCTTATCAAAGAAGGGGGGGCCTTTCGAATGATAGTTAGAGTTGCTATCCTCATTGTCAACCAAGAACATGCGACTTATACTACCAAGGTTTTGGTTGAAAAGTGTTAAAGCCCATATTATCTATTATATCTCGGCCCATCTATTATATACTTTAGGCCCTTTACACACCAAAACATTCATTCTTTCCCAAAAGGTAACATGGTATCAAAGCCAAGGAATTAGGGTTAGGGCAAATTTTTTATCCCACGTCAGCAACTCGTCAGCCGCCCCCGTCAGCTGCCACGTCAGCGCCGGCCGTCTCTCCGGCAGCCGTCGCACTTGTCCTCTGCTTCCTACCCGCCCTCTCTCGTTGCGCGACGTCGCTCGCGCTTGTCTGCGCTGCTTCCTCCTTCGCGCCGCTATCTGCGTCGCCTGCCTGCCGGCGTCCGCGTCTGCCTGCGCCGTCGCGCCTGCCTGTGCCGCCCGTGCCTGCCTGAGCCACGCCTTGTGTGTTCGTTGGCGACTGCTTTTTCTGCCCATCATTCTCTCTACTGGGGTGTTCTCTATTCAGGTTTCTGGCTCCTTCTCCATTTCGTTCAACCGCTGCAATCTCCAATCTCTGCTGAAGTTGTTGTCCCACTCTCATTTTTATCTATTGTCATTCATCATGTTGAATCCTAGTGCCATTGCTATTCCAATTAAACTTGATGGTCCTAGCAATTATCGAGAATGGGCCTTCTCCGTTAAAACTGTGTTGCGTGGTTTTGGACTTGCATCCCACCTCACTGATGACCCCCCTAAAGATACCTCAAAAGATGGCTCTGCAGCCTCTACTGTCACCTCTTGGCTCCATGACGATGGAAGAGTGATGAGTGCTATTGTTACAAGTATGAAGTCTTCTTTGATCATGAGCCTTGAGCATCACGAGTCTGCGAAAGAGATGTGGAAGTATTTAAAAGGGCGATATATTCAGAATAGTGGTGCTCTTTTGTTTACTTTGATGCAAGGACTTCATGTTCTTCAGCAGAATGATATGTCTATTGAGGAGTACTACACTGCATTTGATCGTTTGATGGGGCCTTTTCTATCCATGGTTCCACAGTGTGATGGTGGGTGTTCAGGCTGTTGTGATAAAAAGAACAAATTCATTGAGAAATTCCTCATATTCCAGTTTTGTCATGGATTGAGAACTGAGTTTGAACTACTTCGCAAACAACTGCTCAATGCTCCCACTACACCATCTATTGCTGATGTGCTATCTGCTTTGATCGCTGAAGAGACACGTCTCTCCTCTCAGTCAACTACTGTACCAGGACATCAAAGTGTGCTTGTTGCCTCTCACAAAACCTAAAAAGCCAAGGACAATTCTTTCGAGCTTTGTGAGCACTGCAAGAAGTCTAGCCATCGTTCAGAAAACTGTTTTACTCGGTTTCCAGAGAAGTTGGCTGATTTTCGTGCTCGTCGAGCTTCTCATGGTCGGGGTACAACCTCCACTTCTACTGTCTCTACTCCTAGTGGCTCTGTGTCTGTTGCTGCTGCTTCACCTGTTAGCACTACATCGTCCTCTTAGATACTTGATTCCGGCAAAGAGTAATTGTCAATGCAAATAAGCACGAACAATGAGTGGCTCCCATAAGGCTCCCATTAGCTGAAAGGAAACATGCATGAATCAGATCCACTGGAACGATGAGATTATAAGGCTATACTGGAATGGAACTGTATAGTTGAGGAGAACTTAAGCCTTAACGAATTTGATTTCTGCCACTCATACTGGCATGGTGCACTATTGTTTCCAGCACTCGTTCTAGGAAAATCCAGAGTAAAAAAGCATGCTTGACTTGGGATAGAACTATAATGGGTGACCCCTTAAAAATTTCTTAGGGTGCGTGTGTGTGAAGAAAAAGCACGCTGGCAAAGACATATGTCGGTTTGTGGGGTTAGAAGCTAGACCAATGGCACCATGTCATTGGTGGGTAATGTAGCTGACCCCGTTTTATTCAGGCCCTAAGGTGTGGGGCATTACAAAAAGTGTAAAAATTAATGAGAACGGAATATGCTATTATTCTCTTCATGATGCGTGTCAGCGAAGAAAAAGCATGTTGGGAAAGATTTGTGTCGGTTTGTGGGGTCAACCATCACTCTGGAAGCCAAACCAGGCCATTAGTGGGCAACATAGCCAACCCAAGTTGAGCTCATTCAGACCCTGAGGTGCGGGGCATCACACAAAGTGTAAAAATTAATAAGAAAATGAATATGTTAAGAATATTCTCTTGAGTTTGAGTTCGGTATTTTCAGTTCGAGATGAATTACTATGTAAGTTAACATTTACTACATTTTAGTTTTGAGTTTAGTGTTTTCGGTTGGAGATGATCTAAGGAAGACATTCTTCCTTCAAAAAGAACTCTATTTTGTGCTGGAGAATACATGGTGTCAAACCATGCTATCATTCCTCTTCTATTGCAAAACTCTAAGCTTCCTCAATTTCTTGGGTAAGAGATCAGAGTCCATCATGTCAGCATTCTTTCCTTAAAGCAAGGATTTGGAAGCTTTATGTACCTGCAATTGCAACTGCAAATGAACACCTACGCGACTACAAATGAACACGCGCCTTTCTCCGAGCACTTAAAGCCTCTCTTCTACCAAAATGTACTCCTAAGGCATCGACCATATATATATATATATATTTGTATATAATGTTTTTTTTATATTTTAAAGTATATTATATTTTATTTCCTAGCTTTTATTAGTTAGTATTAATTAGGAACATAAAAAATTTGTGGTTTTTAATTATGAATTATGTTCCATATGTTGTGAAAGATGAAAATTATTATTTTAAATTAATTAATTTATATACAAATAAATTGGAAGCTATGTCTAATGAAAAGTGGAAATAAGCTATGAATGTAGAGATGGAAGCATTGAACAAGAACGGAACTTGGGAGTTGGTGAAATTACCTAACGGAAAAAAACATGTGGGTTGTAAATGGGTGTATACAGTCAAATACAAGGCAGATGGAACAATTGAGCGATATAAGGCTCGGTTGGTAGCAAAAGGATATAGTCAGACTTATGGGATTGACTATCTCAAGACTTTTGCTCCTGTTGCAAAGATGAACACAGTAAGGGTTTTACTAGCGCTTGCTGCTAACTATGGAAGGGACTTGCAACAATTTGATGTAAAAAAATGCATTCCTACATGGAGATTTAGAGGAAGAGATTTATATGGATGTTCCACGAGGCTATGATAAGGACTTTGGTGATAACATTGTATGCAAGTTGAAAAAGGCCCTATATGGTCTTAAGCAATCTCCTCGGGCATGGTTTGGAAGATTTGCAAGGGTTATGCTGGCAATGGGGTATAAACAGAGCCAAGGAGAACATACATTGTTCATTAAACATTCTCCTACAGGGAAAGTCAAAGCTCTACTTGTGTACGTTGATGATATCGTGATAACAGGGAATGATGATGATGAAAGGCAAACATTGAGTTGTTGCTTAGCTAAAGAATTTGAGATCAAAACATTGGGAAAGTTGAAGTATTTTCTTGGAATCGAGGCTGCTCATTCGAGACAAGGAATCTTTATCTCTCAACGAAAGTATGTTACAGATCTTCTTAAGGAAACAAGCAAGACAACATGCAAGCCAATGGCCACCCCCATGGACCTAAATGTCAAGCTTGGGACAGCAGAAGGTGATGCTGCTATAGACCGAGAAATGTACCAACGATTGGTAGGGAGACTCATTTATCTCTCTCACACTCGACCAGATATAGCATTAGCAGTAAGTGTAATCAGTATGCACAACCCGAAGTGGGTTCATTTGCAAGCCGTTCATAGAGTACTTCAAGACTTGAAGGGAACACCGGCAAAAGGTATTCTATTCAAAAGAAATAGAGGTTTGGTGCTCGAAGCATACACTGATGCAGATTATGGTGGGTCCATAGTCGATAGAAGATCAACATCTGGATATTGCACCTTTCTTTGTGGAAATCTTGTGACATGAAGGAGCAAGAAACAAAGTGTTGTAGCTCGATCAAGTGCAAAGGCAGAGTTTAGGGCAATGGCTCAAGGCGTTTGCAAGCTACTTTGGTTAAAGATTGTTGTTGAAGACCTAAAAATCAAGTGGGATAATAAGTTTGCAATTAGCATAGCACACAATCCGATACAGCATGACCGAACAATATCAACGAAAAGTTGGACAGTGGATTGGTTTGCACGCCTTATGTTCCAACAGATGACCAACTAGCAGATGTTTTAACGAAAGGGCTTAATAGTTCAACGTTTAAAACTATTGTATCCAAGCTGGGAATGGAGAACACCTATTCACCAACTTCAGGGGGAGTGTGGAAAATATGTGCCTTAGTTATTTTAGGAAATAAATATTCTCTTAATCTTTTTTCCTTCTTGTATAGATATATATCCCATATTTATGGGACATGATATAGATCCCACATTTTATGGGATATGATAGATCGTTTCCTAATTTTATGCTAGGAATTTAACTATAAAAGGCTGACCAAACTCTATACGAATAACACATCGAAATTCACAAAATTTCTCTCATCTTTGTCCTTTATATTTCCTTTGTTCATTATGTTTACCTTCCGCTTTAAATCTGAGATACTTTTCAATGTACCTGACCACTTGGGACAACAATGAGATGAATAATGAATAACCATGGCTCGAAAAGTAGCTTCTTGATGTGTTTCTATAGCTGTTAATCGATTTTAACTATCTTTTCGACCGCACATGTCCATTATATTTGATCTAAATGTAAGCAAATCTAAAATTTAATTAGAAACTTTTTATATGAATAGCTTCTTCACAAAGTGTAAATAACAAGGATGTAAAGATTAAGTTTGTGATATTGCAAATAGGTCAAGTTTAATCTATTTGTGATTAATTTCTAAGAATCTCTTCATGATTGGATAAAGCAGTACTCACATATTTTTTAATAACCATGAAGACGCATGAATGCTAGAGAAACCATTGCACAACTAAGTGGAAGCATTAATTCAAACCAAACACCTCACCTTAAAGACCAAATTAGAAATAGAAGCTGACAAAAATCTTGCCATGTTAGCCAAAGGCATCCACTTCCCTCGACCTGAGCCTCGACCTGAGCTGCGAGATTTCCTTGATCTGGCTTTCTGATTCTGAGGACTTTTCTTTGAAGACCTGATTACAATTTCTAAATCACATATTAACACTTGCAACTTGGGATCTCTTGACATGAAGCCAACCCCAAGCTTTACCAAAGATTGACGTAAACTTAGTCTGATTTCTCCAACAGATATAGATTCAATAGCACCCTGTAGTCATCAGATCCACCAAACATGCACAGTGCAATGTCAGCATAAACTGTTCCATGCTGAGCATTACAACAATAGTTTCCTAAAACCAGAATTTTCTTTGCTATAACCTGAGATTAATCAGGCTAAGTTTGAGAAGATTATGCATAGTTACCATCAACTCTTGCTTTAAATGTCTAAAGAACATAGAAAAGCTTGATGCATTGCCCCTCTAAAGTCTAAAAGCTTCAAGAGAGTCCTAGTAAATTCAAAACCAGGCAGACCTTTTCAGTAACTTCTGAACTGGCTATTGAAAACCCCTAAAAAGCATAAGAAGGATACTAAAATTAATATCTACCTTCATAGATAACATATGTCAATGCAAAGAAATACTTTATTCAAATGAAGAAACAAAAGGAATTAAGAGTACCCCATCCAAATTGTGCAAATATACAAGCAACAAAAAAAATAAGAAGTTTGTACTATACTGCTTTAGTGGTGTCAATAAGTAGCCATTTATTAAGTTGATCAAATACAATGATACGTTTGAATTAGCTTGGTTGATACAGAAAGATGAGTGCATTAATATTTATATCTATTTGATAAAAAATGCATATGATATGATGTACACACTCAAGGACCTTTGCCAACAACAATTAAAGCTATCTTGTATCTACTTCAAGTATGTAACACTTTTTCACTAATTATTTTATTTCTAGTCCCCCCCAAAAAAAAGGAAGTCCAACACATATAATCCTACTAAATAAAAAAGAAATGATAGCATGTTTCATAATTAAGTTGCATTATTCTGCTTCAGAATATATTAACTAGCTGAAGGGGAAAAAAAATACCTTATTGAATTTCACAACAATATTTCTCAAACATTTCCATCCACCAATCCGAAATCCAACGGATACTCCCACAACTCGACTTATTATCCATCTCAGCAACCTGGAAGCAATCCTGAAGCAGAGATTGTCATTCAGAATGAGGAAATATATAGTTACAAGGAGAATTATGGGGGGTCAGAAATGCCTCAAAAAGTTTCAGAATGTGTTGACTACATGGATTCATCATTCAAAAAAAAATTTAGGAAAAGTTCGTTGTCGATCAACAGTTTCTCAATCCACTAAATTATTCGCCCACCTTCAGAAATCAATGAAAAACACAAGAGACATCTTATTCAATTCAATCAGTAAACCCCTATTGCCCCCGAAAAACTAATTCTATATTTTACCAGAATTAAAGCTGATAGCTACAAAATAAATAGCAAGTCGATCAAAATGAATATCACACTATTCTATACAATCAACTGAAGGTACAAATTTGACACCCAGGTATAAGCAAGACATTAGATTCTCCCTTCGGTCGCTACAAAGTTCGAAACCAAAGGCAATGATGACAGCATGCGCAACTGGCAATCACGCAATCAAGAGCAACACGAAAATAACAGCTTAGTTTCAACGTAATCAAAAAATTCTAAATAGAAAATAATGCAAATGCAAACGAGTGGAGTTCCAGCCTACATGAATACAATCAATAGTGCGGAGGCATAGAGGAATCCGGAAAGGAACATGTCCGGAGAAGCCCCCATTTTCTCTAGATCAAACACGTCCTTCAATCCTCTCCAGTTACCGGTCCAAGCAGTGTCCATGAATGCCTTCATCTATTCGCAAATTGGGTAACAACAATTACTACAGCAGCAGCTGAAGGATCAAGAATTAAATCTAGCGGAAAAATGTCGAAGTCGAGATAGAAGGTAAGAGGGAGAGATGTGGGATGATAATGAAAACATGCATGACAATACAGTAGAAGGGCTGGAGATTCGATCCGCGAAGTCTGCTCTCAATGATCGTGAACAACCGGGCTCCCATTCAATACGCAGGGATGTACGGCTACGTAAACCTTTTTTTTTTTTTTTTTAATTGTATATTTTCTTCGTATAATATCATCTAATTTGATCTTTTATATTTATGAAAAATTATTAATAAAAAATATATTTAAGCAAATATCCAACATTAACTTTATTTAAAAATAGGCAAAAAGTTCAAATATATCTCAAACTTTGCAAGTTTTCTCAAATTTATACTAGACTATTCAAATATTTCAATAAATACCAAACTATTAAAAATTATTCAAATATATCCTAAAGTATTTTTTCAAGCAACGAAAAGTTGACTGTATTATCACAAATCTAAGTCAGACACAATGAGCTTTTATACTAAACATTTAAATCCAAAAACTTAATTTACTGATTTGGATTTCCGACAATACAATCATCTTTCCGTTGATTAAAAAAAAAAAGTTTGGGATATATTTGCATAGTTTTAATAGTTTAGGTATTTATTGAAAATTTGAATAGTTTAGAATATATTTAAGAAAACTCACATATATATTTGAACCTTTTGTCTTTAAAAATATTAATTAAATTTTCTTTTTCATAATATTATTTTTAATATTTTCATTTTCCAAAATTATTATGATTGTACAATAGTAAATTACTTAGAAAAATTAATATCAAATAAAAAAATTGGACCATATAATTAAAACACCTTAAATTGAACTAAAAATTTATACTCAATAATTTATTTTAGAAATTGAAATTGATGGATTTTTTTTTTTTTTTTTTGCTTTTAGATAATATAGGGATGCTGAGATATAGTATTACACCATATTCAATTTAAGATGAGTGGGTTTTGGATTTATAAGGAACGAAACGATGATGTAAAATTATATTTTCATAAAATAAAATAGTAGGGTGCAATAAAATTTAACATTACTTTTTAAAAATAAAATTGAATATTAAAATATCTTGAGATTATTTCAGCTGAAATGGAGAAATAAATTATATTAAAAAAATTATAATCATTCTCTAGCCATCACAACGTCTTTCCAACTTATTTTACGAGATTTTAACCTAAATAATAATAATAATAATAATAATATAGGATAAAAATTAAGAAAAAATTTCAAATACCCCATTTTGCTATACAACATCACAAAAATACCCTTTATTATCAAAAGGGAGAATATGCAAATCTATCCCGAACTTTGGACGAGTTTCCAATTTTATCCCAAACTTTTAAATATAACAATTTCAGGCTTAAACTTTGAATGAGTTCCCAATTTTATCCCAAACTTGTAAATATGACAATTTTAGCCTAAACTTTGAATTTTTTCCCACTTATCAACATTTAAACATCGAAAATCTTACATGAACACAAATAATTACATGTCTTTCATATACAATAGCCCTACACGGACACTACTCTTCCATATCATTCCATGACCTTCATGAAGTATTTATTAAGAATAAGAATTTTAGAGTAATATATTTTCATAAAACTCATGATATATTTATTAAATAAAAAAATTTAGATAAATATGTTTGATAAATTATTAAGATATGACTTGATTTTATGTATTTATTCATTTAATATTAAAAACAAATATATTTAAATTATTATCTTAGATTTTATTTTAAAATAAATTATTCACGAAAATAATATTCTTTTAAAAAATTATCTTAATTTGAAAGTAGATTATGTAGTGAAGATTAATATAGTATGATATGTAAATATGTGTGTCCATTTAAGATTTTTTATGTTTAAATATTGAAAGTGGGAAAATATTTAAAGTTCAGGCCGAAATTGTTATATTTAAAAGTTTGGGATAAAATTGGGAACTCATTCAAAGTTTATGACTGAAATTGTTATATTGAAAAGTTTGGGATAGAATTGGGAACTCATTCAAAGTTTGGGATATATTTATATATTTTCCCTTATCAAAAACTTCAAGAAATGCCCCCAAATGACAATTTACTAACAAAATTACAATATTCTTTTAACATTTTGTTGAAAATCTTGTAAGAAATATTTTGAGAAGTGTGTTATTTTGTCTATATCCTATCCCTATTTCCAAAAAATATATATATCTATATATGCATGTGAATATATTCGATGCCGACGAGAAGATAACAAAAAAAAGGCAAGTCGGCACCGTTGGCGATGCCGACCATGTCAGGTCCGGTGCTGACCTCGGCAGGCCACGGTGCCGACTCCATTTTTTTTTAAATTCTCAGATTTAGGTTTTGACTGTGGGTTGCATCCCCTTCCCTTACATTTGTTTATCTCATTTGGTAAGTTTTCTCTCTTTTCCCTCACGGCCTCAGCTTCTCCTTCTTCCCTCACATTCGGTCGGCATCCATTTAAGAAGGTCGGCATCGGAGCACTAATCTTTTGGAAATGGCCGGTGTTCCTAACGAGGTGAGTTGGTTTCTTCTCCATTTATAGTTTATTTTGGTTGTATATTTGTAATTGGAAAAATGAACTTTAAATTTTTGAATGTTGGTTGAATTTGTTCAAATTTGTTGTTCTTATTCGGTATTATGTTAGATTTTTTTAAAATTTGTCATGAAATTTTTATTTATGATAATATTGATGTTAATTTTTTGGAAGTGAACATTAGGTTGTTTTTTATTTATTTTGTAATGTATTTGTGCAGGTTGAATTTATTTGACCTGCTTTACGTAGTGCAACTTGTAAGGTCAATTTATGCACTAAGATTACGATATTAGAGATAATTAGTGACACGTTGTATTCAATAGGGGGTGATAATTTGGTGACTAGTTTTATGAATGGGCCATTTGGAAATTTGTTAATTTGGAAAAAAATGGACCTAGTGCCTCGCAACCATTACTGCAACTGTTAAGTTACCAAATTAGGAGTCCCAATCCAAAAGCTTTGTGGTTTCATATTGGTGGGAAGACTATTTCTTTAGGGGTGGGTGAGTTTGCACTAGTGACCGGTTTGACATTTGGACCCACTGATTTTGATCCATGTGTTGATCATGATCCTTCAGATTCGTCGGTGTATAGGTTATTTTGTGGTGGTAAATCTATCACAGCTAAGGACTTATTACAGAGATTTAAAGAGGGTTTAGTTCACCAGAATAATCATGATCTGTATTTGAGAGTGGCCAATATATTAGCCATGTAGAGCTTTGTGTTAGCGTTTCGGCGGTCCTATTTGGATTATGCAGGTATAATTTTTTTTTAACTATATTTATTAAATATCGTAAGTTGATGAGTTATAATTCAAAGAAATATTTTATAGGTTTGTGCCTATGAGGCCATTCCGGACTTGGGTGGTAGTTGTGCCATTTTGGAGAATCCAGCTCTAATTCCCCGATTTATGAAATGGAAGTTTAAAAAGCTAGCTACTGTTGATTGGATCACCTTCTTTGCTAGTGAACAGGTATGCAGGCATCTAAATTACTTATTTATTAACTAACAATTTTTGTAATTGTGTTTTGTTTTATTGTAGATTCAAGTTTTCGCCAACCTAATCCCATTTCCGATTCAACAAGAGCTTTTCTACTATACTTCTTCTCAGTTGGTGGAGTCCCTAAGTGTTAACTTTCGACTACCGGAGAATCCTGTACGTCCTGTCAGACATAGAGGTGATCGTCAATCACAGAGCATTTCTATAGGACAAGGTTCTCGAGGACAGGGGTCTCGAGGACAAGGGGATCAGGGAGATAATGTGGGTGATGAGGGTGGGTATGAGGGTGATGATCAGGGTGGTGATTGCTCACTGTAAAATCTACAGATTAATTATAGAAACAGTGGCAAATAAATTTGTAAACCCTAAGGTTATCGAATCCAGGGGAATTGTGTGGGGAAACTATCCTATATACTAGCTATGATCCTAAGATTCATTGTTTGAGTGAACAGAAAATCAGGGTTTTGATTTGGAAAATAGAGATGACAATACTTGAAAATTAAAGAGATTTTGAAAGCAAATTTAAAGGAACACAAATTCTAGGGAAGAATTCTTATTATGGATAACATGTAGAACCAATTAATTTAACAAGTGGAATACTGCAATAATGCTATATTTCCTTGTTTGGCAAATATAACCTAGATTACTAATTAGTGACTATCTCCGCTCGGTCTCAAGTACACCAAATTAGTCAATCTGATGAGCGAATCAGTTCAATTCCTACAGTCTAGTACATCTTTTTGGATAGTGTAAAGTGTATCATGCATTCCTAATCCCACTATCAATATTCACCTCTCGGTCCTTCTATCAATAACTAGACATCTAAATTAATTGTCACCTCTCGGTCCTTGAATTAATCTAGAGTTATAAAATAAACACAGGAATCATGAACCTAATCAATTAATCCTAACATGCATCCACAATAATATCAAACCCTAGAACCCGCTAGGGTTTCTAGCCACTCATCGCAGATAGAAATCCAAAAGAAAACATATTAAATTGCATAAAAGTAAAGAACTTACAAGAAAATAAAAGGGTTTCGTGTTTCCCAAGTCTCCAAACTCTAAAAACTAAATTGCAGAATGAAAATATGATAGGTGCCCTGAAAAAGTCGAATTTACTAAGTATTTATAGAGGTGGATGTGTATCCTATCAAATCTAGGGCTAAAGATATGAATAAATCCGATTTTCATCAAATTTCCCACATCAGCAGACTCGCGTCGATCGACTAGGAATGGCGTCGATCGACGTGGCTCTCTCTTCGGCGTCGATCAATGTGGATTCACGTCGATCGATGTGGTCTCTCACCCCTTCTGCACGGTCTCACGGTTTTGTCCATAACTTCCTCTCCCGAACTCCGATTGACCCGAATTATTCTTATGGAAGAACTCTTCACTGCTACTCTTACACGTCACTACTTTCGGAACGGTTTTCTCATGAATGTAGGCCTAAAACCTGCAAAAACACCAAGACGCGCATAATACCACCTAATATAGACTCATGCATAGAATATATATATAAACTCAATAAAACTACATAAAATAGTAGAAAATAATATAGATAAGCGAGTAAAATAATGAGCTTATCAGTGATCAGGGTGGTGATGAGGGTGGTGATCAGGGTGGAGAATTTGTGGCACAATCCCAGTCTCAGGGGCAGGGATCGAGAGCATCCCATAGGCGCACTCATTCGAGGAGGGATAGAACTTCCTCTAGTGGAGAGTCTAGTGAGTCTAGGAGATTTCGGCCCTCCCGTTCCTTTATGGAAAGGATTCGGGCTGTGGTTAATGAGGCAGTTGATGTTGCGGTGAGCAATGCATTAACAGATAGAATTATTCCTCGTGTGACCCAAATAGTGCATGATATTTTAAATTCAGGGGAATGTGGTAACCGTACTGATGCTAGACAGAGGTTAGTTAGGCGAGGGGCACAAATAGACAGTCCCGAGCAAAGGCCTAGTACTTCACACCACTCTGCTAGACCTAGCATATCTGTAGACCGAAAGTTCCGTAGAGATTCTGATTTAGTTGGCAGAGAGCATTTTCATATTGGGACCGAGCCACGACTGAGTGTGTCTCGTCAGTCTACTGAGAGGAGACGGAGTATTGGGCGTCGATCTACTAAGAGGAGGCGGAGTACCAGTCGTAGCCAGCACACACCTGACATGGATGCTCCTTCATCAAGCCAGGTCACCTATATGCTTGCACGCGATATTGCACTCGAGGTATTTGATATAACGTCTTAACATTTCTTTAATTTAAGAATATTTGATTTAATGTTATTTTCATATTTAGAGAGATGATGGTCGGCCGATGGGAATCAGTCACATGTTAGAAGATAACTACGATGCGTACAGACGTATGGGTGAAGGAATAATCAAGAAAATTTTAACGATAATACAGAGTGGTCACAATCTTATTTCACTTTTATAGAGAATATGAACAAGCCGTTATCTATGGAGGTTGTTGATAACTACGTCCAGTCACTGCAGAGGAGTTACTACCAGATTGAGCACAGTATTCGTGTTATTCGGCCTCAATTCTTTGTAAGTATTTATGTGATTCTAATTTCGTATATTGTTGATATTGACATTCTGATTTGTTAATGTATGTAGGACTTAATGAAAAGAGATTATCGAAAAAGTAGGCAGGGCCCGATGCCTCAGGAATCAGATGCTCTATTGCAGTTTGCAACTGTTCTGCTCCGGATGGACATCGACTATTTCTGGGATGGCCAGCTTGACGTGTAATAATAGGAGGTTTCACCAGGAGAGATGCAGCTTCATCTGAAACAACCCACTCATCTTCAGGAGGAAGAGAATTCACAGTACCACCATAAATCTCGCGCCAGGTACTCGTCTTGTAGTAACTATGAATATACTCATAAAAGTTTTCCCTATTGTAACTACGAAAATTTTAAAAAAAATGAATTCTTGCAGTATTTAAGTAAAATATATGGTAGTAGAAAATCATACCGAATCGCAGCAATTGCATGTGAGCATGGCATCAGGTCCAGTTGAAACTCACGACATTCACAGGTACATGCTGTCAAATCGACCTTCCAAGTTCTTTCTCCATCATTAATCTTAAATTCATTGTCAGAGATTGACACAACTTGATGTGTACGAGCTATCTCAGACAGCGGAGATTCCTTTTGCACTGCCTCTTCTGTTAACTCATCAACTCTTGCATTCGTCTTTGCCCGCCTCTGATCAAACCATTGTTCCAATATACCTCAATATGTATCAATAATCAAACATATGGGCAATCTACGAGCCTCCAACGACCTTGCATTGAAAACTTCGGCTGCATTCGAAGTTAAGAAACTGTAGCGACAGACTGGGCATTTCGACCTGCACCACCTTTCAGGACCCACTGAAATGAGCTTATCGTATGCAATAGGTTTTGATTGTCGAATTTGAACCATTGCCTGCGTGTAGCTCGACAATCAATAAGCATAAGCAGCACGATGGTACAACTTCACAATGGTTTGACCATGGGTTGTCAATTTATTTTGCAGATGATAAAAACAGAGACCATGTGTCGTACCCGGATATACTGCGTTGACTGCATTGCTGATGCTAATGTGCTAATCTAAAACAATTAACAATTGTTCGCTAACTGCAAAGCACATCCTCAATCTAGAGAGAAACCAGGTCCAAGTCTCATCGTTTTCGATTGGCCCAACACCAATAGCCAGTGGAAAAGCATTTTCATTTCCATCTTTCGTAACAACAACCAATAAGCTGCCTTTGCTTCTGCCCTTCAAGTGTGTGGCATCAATGAGAATGACTTGTCTTAACAAATTATTGTTGAAAGCTAACCTAGACACACCGAGTGCAACAAAACAATGTCAGAATGTTCCATTTGGTGCGATATCCAGATCTATCACCGTGCCAGGATTGTACTCCCGAAGCACCTCAAGATATCTAGGCAAGAGCTTATAAGAATCTGCTATGCTTCCATACATCAGGGAAATGGCTGCATTTCCGGATCGTAGTGCAACAGCATAACTTGCCCGAATCCCAAAAGTTCGTTGAAGTTCAGCCATTATTGCTTTTGGTTTGATGATTTGACCCTGACGACGCATCCTTCGAGCAAAATACGCAACTACTACTTTTGAACGGATATTTTTGGATCCAATGCCCGTAAGATTCAACATACAATTATGATTTGGTTGAAAGTGACGGATAATCCAGCAACCATCCTTGCACCTCGCACGTATGTTAAACAAACAATTCTCACTTCGTTTGCAAATGTAATCGACACGGATGCAATCGGACTTCTTCACTTTAACTCTTGACGATGCTCCATATGCCACAAACCAATAGGAATTAGCAAATCATCTTTCTTCCAGAACATGGCACCCAAATTCAATTCCTGATCAAGTATGGATGCCACATCTCTCACAATAGGTGCCTCGGTCGAATCCACTGGCATAAATTGTACTAGCCAATTATTTATATCACCTTGTATTGGACAACCTTCTGGTAGGGAGTTAGTGGGCATAAGATTTGAAATAAAAGCACTCATACCTCCCGCTGATCTGATCCATGCAAAAAATTCTGAAACTATGCAACCCATCAAGAAATTTTCACCTTCAATATCAGAATCAGATCCGGATGAAGCTGAATCTAGATTGGCCTCGTCGTCTGCTTCCTCTTCCACCACACCACCATCAGTTCCTGTGTGGTATTCAGGATTGAAGTCAGCCTCCTCATCATCATTATGATCTTCATGGAGGTCATCATTCAAGTCAGGAATACGTGAACCCCGACTTCCACCTTCAGATTCAATATCAAAATGCATAGAAGATGCAAATCTTTGAAGTTCTGATTCAGTTGGACTGTAACGAGCATATGGTGGAGGACTGACTGAGGATACGAACGGGACGTAGGGGGATGGCTCCCGCTGAGAAGTGCCAGCACCAGTGTGTTGGGATTGTATACAAAAAGCATAAATGATTAAGTGTTTGTATACTGGCCTTCATTTATGTGTTACATCAACAATTCTCGCTATCTGATAAATGTGAACATATAACGAACTATAATATCCTTTTATCTCGTAGATAGGGATGACCATATGGTGTGTAGGAGATCACAGAGGATCATATGGTTCGTTTGACCTAGCAAGATATAAACAGTATCACAACTGAAACAGTCCCTGGATAGGCTGTTGGTTTAAGCTGCGGCACATCGGTTCATAAGTGTGCTTATCCTAGCTACTTGATGTGTCGGTACATGTTTATGTATTGATGGGATCAACAGTGGGATGTGCCATTCTCATTGACATATGAATGAGCCAGATCCCTAACATACTTCCTA
>JAPKLW010000011.1:1553216-1569625 GCA_026898455.1 Plectranthus barbatus
AAACCCTAACACTATAAATAGTCTTTCCCTCTCAGATCAGATGTAGCCACCACAGTATACAACTAATATTCAATTAGAATATTGAGAGAGAGAGGGCGACTTTGGGCGATCAGAAGGAGGGATTTTTCTGATCAAATCCTCCGGCTTTCTGATTCAACTTGGTGGATAATCCTCACCAGATTTCCAAGGAGCAAGGGAACAGATCAGAAGATCAGATCTGTAGGAACACAATCAAAGAAGGAGTTCCATTCCGCTTCAGATCTAACTTCATCGTTCATTCTCCGATCTAGATCTGTAGATCAAATGATTGAAGAAAGGTATTTCCCTTAATCCATCCTATACAATTAAGTTTGTAGGAGCTTGCATAGGATTCGCATGGTTTATTTAATTGAATTTATTTTGATATCCTAAGAACGGTCCTGCGAATTAAATAACAACTCATGTTGTTGACCGTAGACTCGAATCCTACACAGTGTTGATTGTAGGATTCATAATAATATAAATATCATGCTCCGAGTAAAAAATGAGGAGTCATTGCAGCTTCGTATTCTCTATCAGCAATGATAATCCATTTCTTCCGCTTTGAGTTTGAGATGTATAATAGATATTGTACTCACCTCCAATATCTTCTGCATCAAGAATCGTCTGAATGGTGTTTCTTAATGCAACTATTGATATATTAGCCATTGATAGGTAAATCAATCTTTCTTGCCCACCAATATAGTGCCAAGACTAATCGAAATGCCCATTATAGTGCAAAAATATGTTGCACCAATTCTCCATTTGAAATGCTTGAAAATGGGTTGAAAGGGAGAGAGAGAAATAGTGAATGGCAAAATGATGATAGAAATTTTTTGGTTTCGGTAGTGAATGCAATTTTGGGCATGTATGAGTATATAAAGTAAAGAGATTTGGAAAAAATTCAATGAATGATTTCAAAGTCTACAAATTTTTCCGACATTGAATTGATTAGTGCAGTGTACTGCGATGAAGTAACGTCAATTATATGTACGATTAATTTGAATTTCACTGTATTTTTAAACAAGTGAATTCAATGTCCTTTAGCATTTCACTGTATTTTTCAACAAGTGAATTCGGTGTTCATGAGAATTTCACTGTATTTTTCAACAAGTGAATTCAATGTTTATAAATTATTGTTGAAAAATACATTCATAGAATAAAACAAAAAATCCAATTAAAAAAAGGAGGGAGGGATGCCGATCGGTTCACCGGTCATCACCGCACGCATGACCGGTCGGCATCGTCCTGAACCGGTCGGCATCAACTTTTTCAAAAAAAAAAATATTTTTGGTGATGATCGATTCAGACTGGTCGGCATCGAGCTGAACTGGTCGGCATGAATTTTTTTTAAAAAAATTATAAATATATATAGGTCGGGACCACCAGTTCAGACCGGTCATCACCAGTGCCGACCGGTAGGGAACCTAACTCTTCTTTATTTATATCTTATTTTAAACCCAATCAAAATATTAATACATCAATTTAGCTAATTATTTAGACACCATCACACAAATAATTGTTTTGATAAGATTGTTAATCACAAAAACATGTCAGAAAATGTACTTTGGGGCATTTCTTAAACATGTTTATAAAAGAGGGCATTTTCATGATATATTTTATAAAAAGGGCATTTTCGAATATTAACAGATAGAAATTCCCTTTACTTTTTATGTTTTGATGTGTCAAACATGTATATAAATCACCTTAGGAAGTGTCTCTTAATTATCTTAATTGTACAAACTTGTAGTATTCACTTAGGATGTTTATCGAGTTGCAAAATCTGATTAAAACAAACTGGGCTTGTGATTGAAACCATCAGTTTAGTCATCGTGAAGATAAGAAGAAACAATGATTGCTGCTTGTCAGCTGCTGCAACCCGCTGCCGTGGCCGCTTGCCACGACTGCCACAAGCTCGCTGCTCACGCAAGCTACCATGCACCATCATCACTTGCGGCACGACCCATGGGCCGCCACATCCTCCAGCCTCGTTCTTCGTGTTTTTTGTTCCCGCGAACAATTACAGATTTGATAATACAAAAATATATAATATATATAATTAATTTCAATTTAAATTTCCTATCAAATCTAATCACAGATTTTCTCGTAATTTTTTAAAATAATTTAATGTAAACATCAATAAACCACCGCAGATTAAATTAACGGGATGCCACAACGAATAGAAAAACCAAAAACCATCCACAACAACGAATAAATCCAATCATGCATAAATCGAAAAATTGTTTATCCAACAGAGCCATGAAATAGAACATGCATCTGATATCAATTGTAGGGATTTTCGTTGTCGTGAATTGAATCACAAAATCACAATAAGCCGGACCATTCATGGATGTTGTAAACAATTACCAATCGATGAAAAACCCTGTGCATGCTCCTATAAATTTAATACAATGGTTTTTATGAATACCTTTAGATCTATAGTGTCTTGATTTGAACCACGTTGAGTCCAAACCCAATTCTACTGCGCGAACAATTTGAATCTGCGGAAAAAAGAAATAAATATTTTGCAACTTAATCCAAGATTCAAATTGAAAAGAATAGAGAAATCCTATTCTCCAGATCAAGTCTTCAGATCTGTATCCCTTTTCTTTTTCAATCCTGCTACTGATGAGGATTCCACATGATTGCACTACACGGGACGAAATCGAATTTCTTCTCTCCCACTGTAGTAGGCGCCGCCCTCTCTCTCTCTCTTCCACCTCTCTAGGGTTGAAACCTAATGGGCTTCTTGATCGCTAAAATTATTAACGACTTAGCAGAGCTAACAATATAGCGGCAAATGAAAATTATAGATCCCACGAAGAATGAAATAACGAACAACCCTAAGTACTGAATTATAGCTTCTCAGAAAATTGTTTGAGGAAATCAAATTTTCAAAGGTTTTGGTGACATTAATTTTTAAAACTAAATAAAAAAGCAATCTTCAAATAGTTTAAAAGAAAACTAGACAGAACAATTAATCGGGTTTTAGATCAAATGCAAAGATTCAGATTCTAGGGATTTTTATTACTATCCTCCTGACATCCAATAGATAAATTCATTAAATACCAATTTAATTTCTTGAAAGATGGAAATCAGAAAAATATTGTAAACTTCTTGATTTGACAATTTACATAGTAGATTATCAAAATTCGTTTACCCTTTCGATCTCAAGAAATAATTCAATAACTCCAAAAATCAACATATTAACTCCTATAACCTAATTACCTCTTTTTGAGACAAGAACAATGAATTATATGGTGAAATACTTTTCCTGTTAATTAATTATCAACTTTTGAGTCTCAAATTAATTAACTAATAACCTAAATGAGTGGCATACAAATCTAGGTTTAAATCATGACACAAAATTTCACAAATCGAACAAGGAAAGACATTAGATTAAATTAATCTATAAGCTTGCATTTAGGATAGATTTTAAACCCTAGAATCTGATAAATAATTTAGTTCATCATATTCATAATAATAAACATCATGAAAAGATAAAACCTTTAATAAACTTGCATTGATCAAAACGGAGTCTCGATGAAACAATTCAAATCCATCAATGTCTTCAAGCTCCAAAATAAAAAACAACCTTCAATTCTGCATTAGAAAATAAATTAAACTCTGAAAACTAAATGTCTAACCCTAAAAACTCGAGTACAAGTGTTTATATAGGTGTAGTAATAATCCCCACAAGGCATGGAATTAAACAAGGAAGATTTTGCTCAAAAATATAAAATTCCCGCAAATAACTCGTCCGCGTCGACCGACACACATGCCATGTTGGTCGACACGCACTCCTCCTCGACGGCCTCACTTGTCGACATGCAAAATCAGTATCGACCTTCCACGTCGACCGACACACAACCCGCGTCGGTTGACGTGGACCTCCCGCGTCGACTCCTCCATTGGTCGATGCCAGCACCCATCAACTGCCTGTGTCGACCGACACAAGGCTCGTGTTGGTCGAAATAGAGCATCTTTCACTCCTTTTCTTCCTTGTTGCGAATTTTAGCTCTTTCCCTGCGAAAAATCACCACCACAAACATATACACCACCAAAACACTACGATGCACGAATAAATATGAAAATCACACAACTTGAACACTAAATGAGCTAGAAACTAATTAATAAGTTAGCGAAATAACGAACTTGTCACTTATCTAAAGCAATTTATTGGGCCAGACTTGGGATTGATGCAAATAATAAAGTGGGCCTATTAATTAATTAATTCTCATGTCCACAACCCAAGACATAATTAATTAATTAATATTAATTCATTCCACAGAGAATTAATACTGACCTACCTCTTCATTACCACGTTATGAGAACGAGTTGCATCGACTCAGTAAATCCCCATATTTAAGGTTACTGGACATTCATTAATTAATTAGATCTTCAGATAAGTTTCACATAATTAATTAATATCTTATTATCCAGAGTAGTATTACTCAAACCTTATCATCTGTGCTTGAACTTAATCAGCTTGTAGGACTTCAGCATGACAAACCTTATTGAGCTCCTCAGGGAATGTCCCCATCCTAATACTCATATATGGTATTCTAACTCTAGTCATCAGAACGTTCTACACAAACTACTGTCACGCACAGTGCAGATATACGAGCACGTTAATCAGACTCTCCACCATGGAAAGCCAAAGTGACATACAACCTGTGCAAACTTTTAAACCTTTATTAGGATTCAGACTCAACCAAGTAATTCTTCTAAAGTCAGATAGAAGAACACATCTCATTGTTGTCCAATCAATACGCAACTGCATGTACCAGTATATCAAGTGATAAAACAAATCACTTCTTTCTTACTATGCTGCAACCTACACTGACATACCAATCCTTAATGATGTCCCGACTATCATAACAATATTTATATCTCGCTAGGTCAAACGATCCATACGGTCTTCATTGATCTCCCACACGCTGTATGATCTCTCTATCAACGAGATAAGAGGATTCTATTGTTCTTGAAGTATGTTGGTTTAACAGATATGAGATAAGTCAAATGTATACACATTGTAATAAATGCTTTCAGTATACATGATAACTCTCATAAAGAGTTATCTTTTGATTCCTTCTTATGAATTTTAGATGTTGTTTTGAATAAGTTACTTAGTAATCAAAGTCCTTTCTGCTTGTTTTGGTATCTATGTAAATAGGTCATATTATTTTTAACTTATGCAAGTATTAATAAGTTTTTGCAAGTTTTTAGTGAAGTTTAGTTCAGGTTCTGAAATCTAGAGCTTACCTGCCGCATGCTGATAGAAGATATGCTTGAGCATGGGAAATGCATGATTGGAAGGAAGGAGATTTTCTCTCTCCGGGACCACTCAAAGACAAGGATAAAGGTCCTTTTTGATCTTGTCTGCTGGGAAGACAGGTGGCACTGAAGGAAGCCGATCCCTTGTCTGAAGGAAACAATGACATCTGCACACGTGGATGCATCATGGAAGAGAGAAGGAGATCAACGGCTATGAAAAAGAAAATATGAAACAAAGGCTTGGCAATTTTTCAGAGAACAAGAATTAACAACAACACGAACGGAGAGCAGAGGTGCCTGGAGGTAGAGCTTGGAGAGGAAGTAATTGGAGCACGAAAGGATCATCGTCTATAGTTTGATTTTAGATTTTCAAGCTGTATTTCTGATGATGAATGATCTTATGTTCTTATTTCTTTTATTCTCGAATATGAGCTAACTTTATCTAGCACTTGGGTTGTGGAACAAAACATCAATTGCTTGAATATATGTTAGAATCAAGTTTCACATGACTGAACGTATCTTCGATCCTGTTTTCAATTGTTTCTTGAGCACGACAGTGAAAAGAAATCCATCGCTTATGGAGACCGAAAGGTGAAATAGGCTGAGAGGATCTAGATAAATGTGTTAATTTCATAGACATATGAGATGGCATAACTTAACTGAACTTAGTTTGATTGCTTCATCATCCAATCATTGAGAGAGGCATAGACATATGAATCTTGGTGAGAGGGTGTAGATCTAGTAGAACGACAGTTTGCTAGGCAGGATTAGAAAAAGTTCTAAGGTTCAGGATAATGCGAGACATAAACTCTAGCATATAGGACATCAGTGATGAATTGTATTCCATAACCCGAGTGTGTTTTCCAGTACTTGTGAATCCATTTATAACATTTATGTTCATTTTGTGGAACGAGGAAATACTACTGATCATAGCTTTAGTGGGAATCATAGTTTATGCATATTTATGTTTTGAGTAGAAGTTAGAAACAACAACTCTTGATTTATAAACAATTCTTAGTGCACGATTTAGATAATCACTCCCTTGGGTTTGATATCTGGTCTCACTTGACTATATTACTTGTGGATTGTGTTTACTTGCACATTGGTTCTGTAGTCACATTATAGTTCACAACAAGTTTTTGGCGCCGTTGCCGGGGAGAGATTAAATTTAAATCTGAATGCTTTTGAATTGTTTGAGTATTATATTATATGATCGATCTGATTGTGGAAACTAATCATTTTCATAATGCAGGAAGATCAGTAGTTTATGAGTGAAAAGATTGTAAGAGAACTATTTCCATTTGATCCAGAAATTGAGAGGACTTTTAGAAGGAACAGTAGGAAACAGAAAGTTAGAAAGATGGCTGAAGAACAACCAGAGAGGAACATTGATGATAAGGATAGAATCATCAGAACCCTCATGGCACCAAGGTTTACTGATTTTGATCCTGGGGTAGTGAGACCTGAAGTGCAGGCACAACACTTTGAGCTAAAGCCAGTGATGTTCCAGATGTTGCAAAGTTTGGGGCAATTTAGTGGGCTAGCTACAGAAGATCCTCACCTTCACTTGAAATCATTTTTGGAAATCTGTGACAATTTCAAACTGCAAGGAGTAACAACTGAGGCATTGAGGATGCGATTATTTCCCTTCTCCTTGAGGGATAGTGCTAAAACTTGGCTTACAAATCTGACACCAGGATCTGTTACAACTTGGAATGAGCTAGCTGAAACTTTTCTGATGAAATACTTTCCTCCTACTAGGAATGCAAGGTGTAGAAATGCTATTATGTCCTTTAAACAGGAATGTGATGAATCAGTTAGTGAAGCATGAGAAAGGTACAAAGAATTGCTGAGAAGGTGTCCAAATCATGGAATTCCTTATGGTATGCAGATAGAGATCTTTTACAATGGGTTACTTGGGAACTCCAGGATGATGATCGATGCCACTGCAGGGGGAGCCCTGTTGGATAAAACTTACAATGAAGCTTGTGAAATCTTAGACAAGATAGCTGCAAACAACTATCTGTGGGCTACTTCTAGAGCAGCTGCTGTAACTACTCCAAAGGTTGCAGGACTTTTGGACATTGATCCTATACAAGCCCTCACAGCACAAATGGAAGCTTTAGGAGCTGCTGTGAAGAATATTGAGAAGAATACCAGTCAGAATATGGCCTCTGCTATGCCAATTGAAAATGCAAGGGTTGTGAGCTGTATTTATTGTGGGAAGGACATCAATTTGAGGAATGCCCTTCAAATCCAACATCTGTGTGCTATATGGGAAATAGACCTTAGCAGTACCAGGGAAACAATAACCCATATTCAAACACTTATAATCCAGGGTGGAGGAACCATCCTAATCTTTCATGGTCTGGGCAGGGAAATCAAAATGCTGGAACACAGGACCAGCATAATAACTTTAACAAAGGTGGATATAATCAGTATAACCAGCAGCAAAACAATCAACAACAGAGTGGTCAGCATCAGAGTTTAGAGGCACCACCTCAGAAACCTGAGAAATCCATGGAAGAGATGATGAAGGAATTTATGGCTAAGAATGAGGTGAGGCTGAAGAGCCAAGATGCTTTGATACAGAGCCAAGCTTCCTCATTGAGAAACCTGGAGGTACAAATGGGGCAGTTAGCCAATGATATCAGGAACATACCACAAGGGAGTTTGCCTAGCAATACAGAGAACCCTAGAGGGGGAAATGAGCAGTGCAAAGTGGTAACCTTGAGAAGTGGGAGACAGATTGATGAGATACCTGCAGAAGCACAGCAGCAAAAGGAGGGGTCGTCTGAGAATGAGGAACATGTTGGAACTAAGACCCAGAGGGAAGGAAAAGCTCCTGTCAAAAAGTCCTATCCAATAATTGATGAGGAGTTGGTAAACCAAGAAAAGCCTGTTGTAGCTTCTGAAGAAAATCTACCAACTAGTAAAAGGAAATCTTTGGAAGATGACTACAATTTACCTCAACCACCATACCCTGTCAGATTCAAAAAGCAGAAAGAAGAGGAGCAGTTCAAAAAGTTCCTGGACATGCTCAAGCAAATCCACATCAATGTACCTTTGGTAGAAGCTCTGGAACAAATGCCAACTTATGTGAAATTTCTGAAGGACATTTTGACTAAAAAGAAAAGGCTGAAGGAGTTTGAGACCGTGTCTCTGTTTGAGGAAGTTAGTGGACCTTTGAGGAGGCAAATTCCAGCAAAATTAAAGGATCCAGGAAGCTTCACCATTCCCTGCTCAATTGGGGGAAGGGATGTAGGAAGAGCATTATGTGATCTTGGAGCTAGTGTGAATTTGATGCCTCTCTCAATCTTCAAGAAGTTGGGAATAGGAGGAGCAAGACCAACAACCATCACTCTGCAGCTTGCAGACACATCAACTGTTCATCCAGAGGGAAAGATTGAAGATGTACTGGTTAGGGTTGATAAGTTTATCTTTCCAGCATATTTTATCATTTTGGATTACGAAGCAGATAGAGAAGTGCCTATTATTTTGGGGAGGCCTTTCTTAGCTACAGGGAGAACATTGATTGATGTGGAAAAAGGGGAACTGATTATGAGAGTTCATGAAGAACAGGCTACTTTTAACCTGTATAATACCATGAAGTTGCCAGATGAATCAGAAGACTGTTTCACCATTGGAATTTTGGAATCAGTGATAGCGGAGCATGTGGAAGGATTGCAACAGGATGAATGTGAAAATGAAGACATGACAGAGGAAAATGTTGTAGCATGGGTTGAGCATGGTGCAAAGTTTGGGGGGTACAAGGCTAATTTCGAATCCCTGGATCTTATGAACAGAGATCAGAAGGAACCAAAGTCCTCACTTGAAGATCCCCCTGAACTAATACTCAAGCCTCTGCCAAATCACTTAAAATATGTGTATCTGGGAGAAGCAGACACTCTACCTGTGATAATTGCCTCTAATTTGAAAGATGAGGATGAACAGAAGCTGATGCACATGCTTAGGAGACATAAACATGCAATTGGGTGGACTATATCAAATATTAAGGGAATAAGCCCTATAAGCCCTACAATATGCATGCATAAGATATTGTTGGAAGATGGGATCAAGAATTCGGTGCAGCCACAAAGAAGGCTCAACCCCAACATGAAGGAAGTTGTGAAAAAAGAAATCATCAAATGGTTGGATGCTGGGATCATCTTCCCTATTTCAGACAGTTCATGGGTGAGTCCAGTGCAATGTGTACCCAAGAAAGGAGGAGTTACTGTGGTACAGAATGAGAAGAATGAAATGATAGCTACAAGGACAGTTTCTGGGTGGAGGATCTGCATAGATTACAGGAAGTTGAATGATGCCACCAGAAAGGATCATTTTCCATTACCTTTTGTAGATCAAATGCTGGACAAATTAGCTGGCCAGGATTACTATTGCTTCTTGGATGGGTATTCTGGATATCATCAGATTGCCATAGCTCCAGAACATCAAAGTCTAACTACATTCACCTGTCCTTTTGGGACCATTGCATTTAGAAGAATGCCATTCGGTCTTTGCAATGCTCCAGCAACTTTTAAGCGTTGCATGATCTCCATATTTTTGTAGGGTTTTTACGTGAACCGAATCACCAAAACCAAACTGAACCGGATCGATCTATGGATATTGCCCATAATTAATTTCTCAAAACCCTAGCATGCTCCTATGAATTTAATACGAAGAATTGTGGATCGAGAGATTTACCGAAACTCCATAGTGTCTGTACCGATCTTTTGCGTTTGAATTCTAAAGTTCAATTCAACCACGCAATTCGAATTGTCTACGGAAACAGAAATTAGCAATCTAATTTCAAAACAAATTCGAAATAAAGAAATAGAGAAAGAAGAAATTCTGTTCTCCAGATCAGGACTTCAGATCTGTGTCCCGGTGCTGTTCAGATCTACTACTGGTGAGGACTCCGTAGATCTGTAGCTTGAGCAGGACCAGAATTCGAAAATTATCCTCCTTTCCTTTTTCAAAAACGGTGCCCCCTCTCTCTCTTAGGTTTAGGGTTTTTCAACTCTTTTATGACTTATGAGAGAGAGCTGTCTCTTTATAGACCTAGGGTTGGAAATCCTAACGGGCCATTTTGGGCTCAATTCAGCACACTTGTTGGGCCAGACCTAGGACCTAATGCAAATAATAAAGTGGGCCTATAAATTAATTAATTCCCATGTCCACAACCCAGGACACAATTAATTAATTAATATTAATTCTTTTTCACCACAGAATTAATACTGACCTACCCCTTTATTACCACGTTATGAGAACGGGTTGCATTAATTGAGAATCCCTATATTTAAGGTTACCGGACATCCATTAATTAATCGGAGCCTCTGACAAGCTCTAACTACAATTAATTAATATCTTATAATTCCTGAGTAGTACCACTCAAACCTTATCACTCGTGCCAGAACTTAATCAGCCTGCAGGACTTTGGCACGATGAATGTTATTGAGCTCTTCAGGGAATTGCCCCATCCTATTACTCGGATATGGTTACCTAAGTTTAGTTTCAGGCGGTACTACACGAACTGCTGTTACCCAAGATGCGTATATACGAGCACGTTACTCAGGCTCTCCACCATGGCAAGTCAAAGCAACAGTCAACCCGTGCAAACCCCTGAACCTTCGTTAGGGTTTGGACTCAATCAATATAACGAGATCTTTTATTCGCTGATGTCAGACAGACGAATATATCTCACTGCGGTCCATCAATACGCCACCTCTGCGTACCAGCATGTCAAGTAACCAAGACAGACTACTTATTCCGACAATGCCGCAGCCATCCGGACAGACGTATCCTCATACGCTGTCTCGGCTGTGATCAAGGTTTATATCTCACTAGATCAAGTGATCATACTGTCTTCTGCGATCTACAACACTCCGTATGATCGTCCCTATCGGTGAGACAAGAGGATACCATTGTTCATACATGTACGATTGTTAACAGATAGGAGAAATAAACCGTTGTATACTCATTGTAATAAATGCTTTTAGTATACAAAACCCATCAATTTTCTGAAATGATTGAGAATGGGTTAGAAGTGTTTATGGATGACTTCTCAGTTTTTGGGAAGGATTTTAATACATGTCTAGGAAATCTTGAAAGAGTGCTGCAGTTATGTGAGAAGTCATAGTTGGTTTTAAACTGGGAGAAATTGTGTTTCATGGTACAGCAAGGGGTAGTATTAGGGCACAAGATTTCGAACAAAGGCATTGAAGTTGATCCTGAAAAAATTGAAGTGATAGACAGAATGCCAATTCCAGGGTCAGTTAAGGCAGTTAGAAGCTTTTTAGGTCATGCAGGCTTTTATAGGAGGTTCATTAAGGACTTTTCTAAGATAGCCAAACCATTATCTGAGCTGTTGGAACAGGACATAAAGTTTGATTTTAGCAGTGACTGCATGAGGGCATTTGAGAAACTGAAAGCTGCACTTGTTATAGCCCCTGTAATGCAACCACCAAATTGGGATGAACCCTTTGAACTGATGTGCGATGCAAGCAATTATGCAGTTGGGGCAGTATTGGGACAGAGAAAGGATAAAGTCTTCCAGTCTATATACTATGCTAGCAAAACTATGGATGGTGCACAGAAGAATTATACCACTACAGAAAAAGAGCTGTTGGCCGTAGTGTTTGCTTTTGACAAGTTCAGATCCTATCTGGTAGGAGCCAAAGTTATTGTATTCACAGATCATTCAGCAATAAAGTACTTGATGGCTAAGAAAGATGCAAAACCAAGGCTCATCAGATGGATCAGTTCCAAATACCCTAGCAGACCTTGACTCTGTCAAAAGGGCAATGATGGGTAATTCGGTTGTTAAGCTGATATAGGAAACTAATTGGTTAGAAGAAAGGTTTAAGCTAGTACTGCTTTGTGGGCTATTCCAGGTAAACGAAAAGGATGGTTGCATTGTGTATCCTAGATACAAGCAAGTTGTATGGGATGAAACCATGAATCCAAATGTGAGTTTGTTCTCTAACGATCTAGAGAAGACAATTCAAATCCATCAGGAAATACCCCGTGGCATATTGAGCATACCTTGAAAGGTATGGTACCAATTGCACGGTCACCTGTGTAAGGTGATAAACCACAAATTAATGCACCATTAACTGACAACATAAATGAGCATCGTTGCAGTGGGAGGTTGCCTTAACAGGCTTAATGGTACTAGTTCGTGGAAACAGTCTCTGGACTTGTTCCCAGCTTAACGACCAAACATCGTACTCATCCGTTAAAGTGCAACGAAGTTGTTAAGACAAAAGATGCAGTTTAATGACGTCAAGTCATGGATTCAGAAATGAATCAGTAAATGTTATGGTTGTGTATCAGGATCAGTGATTGCCAAATAGCTTACCAACTATAAGCAACTGATTGATATACAAGAAAAATGCTCGAATGGTAACCTAGTATATTCGAATGTCTAGGTTAGTGAGTAAGGTATGTTTCACAACAGGACTTTCTCACTGGTTGCAACTGTTAAACCCATTCAAATTCTTTTAACCATAACACCACATATGAATCTAAATATCTGGAAGATAGATGATGTCATCCGTATTTTATAAACGGGTACCTTGATAAAAGGTGACGACATCTGTATGCAACAACCAGATAAGTTATGTGCAAAGCATTATGTCTGGAAGCCAAGGTAGTTCAAGTATGAACTTAAGGGAGCTTCAAAGTCATGAAACAGACATTTCGATATTGTCTATCGAGAATGAGAGTTTCATGTACCAGTTATGTGTCAGTGGAAGCGTGGTTTTTCTTGCACATTATGTAGATGGTATTTTCACTTTCGGAAACGGAGTGGAGATATTGTCAGGCATAAAGGATGGTTATCTGAACAGTTTCAGAAGTAGGACTTATGAGATCTTGGAACATCTTTTGAATTAAAGTCTTGTGTTGTCACGAGAAAAAGGATGTTCAGGTATCTCAAGTCGCTTAAATTGATTCTGTAGTGAGTCGTTCATAGCAAGAAAGATTGTTATCTTTCTATATTGTAAATGAACGAAGTTAGATATTTGTGCTGCTATAAGCATGTTAAACAGATATCAGTTCAACTCTGGATAGGCACATTGGTTAGTGAATGAGCCTTGTGAGTTGAATGGCATCGGATATCCAGGAGGATCATAAGGAAAGGAAATCGACCTCTAACTATGTGTTGGCCTTGGAGGAGGAGTGTCTTAAGCAAGACTGGGGATAAAGGCGCTTCTTTCAAAATCCCGGGGTAAGGAATTCAACACAGAAGTGTGTTGCGGATTCCGGTATGAAGGTTGTGGTTTTGACAGCTTCATTAGCTTCGCAAGAAGCAGTATAACTCCGATGTTATCCTCTAGAGGTGTGTGTTCTCAGTTTGCCTAATAAAATCACATAGAATTGTGATCATTTTGGTGCAATGACAAACTCAAAGGAACCCAAGACTCACAAGGTGGTGAAACACATAGGATGTGTGGTATCACATCATACGAGAAATCGTGACAAGAGGTGACGTGAATGCAGTGGGAGTGATTGATAGTATAGACACACTTAATACTTTGATAAAGCAATGGTATTATTCTTTAAGTATAAGTGGGAGATTGTTGGGATTATATATTGAAAGCATATATGATTAAGTGTTTGTACACTGGTCTTCATATGTGTTGCTACAACAATGCTCGCTATCTGAGAAACAAACATACAACGAACCATAATATCATATTATCTCGCCTATAGGGATGACCATATGGTGTGTAGGAGATCACAGAGGATCATATGAGTCGTTTGACCTAGCGAGATATAAACAGTATCACAGCTGAGACGGTCCCTGGATAGGCTGTCGGTCTAAGCTGTGGCACATCGGTTCATAAGTGGGCTTATCCTAGCTACTTGATGTGTCGGTACATGGTTATTTATTGATGGGATTACCAGTGGGATGTGCCATTCTCATTGACATATGAATGAGCCAGATCCCTAACATACTTCCTATGATCTTAAACCTAACTGAAGGATAAGGGCCACACACAGATTGCCAACACCCAAAATACGGGTATAAGAGTACATGTAAGACTCGCCACCATGGTAAATCAAAGTGTGGTCAATCTGTGTGTGGCCTGCTTAGTCTGGACGTTTAGGTAAGCATATCCGTTTCAGGATGGTGACATTCCCTGAGGAGCTCACAAGGTTCATTATGCTAAACCCTGCAGGTTGAATTATTTAATTCAGGCATAAGTGAAAAGGAGTGAGTGGTATTACTCAGGAAATAAGAGATTAATTAATTGTGGCTGATTGTCATAAGCCAAATTAATTAATGAATGTCTAAAACCTTAAATATGTGGATCATGTTAGTTTGGTGCAATGGTAATAAAGGGGCGAGTTAGCATTGTTACCGTGGTGAAGGTTAAAACAATGTTTTATTAATTAATTATGTTCTGGGTTGAACAAGGAAGGATTAATTAATAAAGAGGGCCCACTTTATTATTTGCATCTGGTCCCTGGTCTGGCCCATGAACTGCTCACAGCCCATTAGGGTTAGGGTTTCTCAAAACCCTAACACTATATATAGGACTTCTCTCCATCAGATCAAGTTAGACTTTCAGTATAATCAGTAAAAGGGGAGAGAACGGCGGCGGCAATCTGAGGGAGAAACTGATCGATTTCTCCGGATCTCGGATTCAACTTGGTAGATAATCCTCACCAGATTTCCAAGGAGCAAGGGAACAGATCAGAAGATCAGATCTCTAGGAACAACTGTTCATCGCCGGTGTTCAGATTCAGATCCAGATCTATTTCATCGTTATTGGCTCCGATCTAGATCTGTAGATCAAACGGTGAAATCAGGTATTCTCTAAATCCATCCTCTGCAATTAATTTTGTAGGAGCATGCATATGATCGCATGGTTTATTTAATTGAAATTTGTTCCTGGTATCCTAAGAACGATCCTTGGCAAGAAATTCATTAATGGCAACTCGTGTTGTCCATCGTAGACTCAAACCCTACATGTACTACGGGATGTACGGACCGAGGTTGTTGACCTGAGGCGGCCTGCTATAGGGGTGAGTCCTGGGCGGATGTTTGTCTCGTTGTTTACGTCGGCCCTCCTCTCGGACAGCGGATCTCCCTTGGCCTGTGCAGCGATAGGGTTCACCCTCCTCCCACTTGATCGGAGCCCATGATCAATTCAATGCATTGTCCATCGTCTGGCAGGGGTATATGGACAGGTCACGGTCTAGGTCTGAATCCACATCGTAGCCCTTGGAGAAGGCGCGTACGACAGTACTGTTCGGGCAGTTAGGTACCGCGACCAGTTCTCTGTTAAAGCGCGACAAGTAGTCTCTCTGGGACTCACCCGACCTCTGGATAATGGCATATAGATCATCAAGGTGCTTATCCAGTCCTCGGTTGCTAGTGTACTGCCTCAGGAAGAGTTGGTGTAGTTCGGCAAATGTTGAGATCGTACTGCATGGTAGGTTTATGAACCACTGGAGCGCTGGTCCTGTCAGGCTCGAGCCGAAGCTCTTGCACATGCAGGCCTCTCGGTATACAGCTATATGATTCTCTGGATTGGTTGTCCCGTCGTAGAGGACAAAATTGGGCGGATTGAAGTGATCCGGGAGGTCAGCGTTAGCTATCTCTGGTGAGAAAGGGGATTCCACATAACTTTTGCGCGGTATAGTCCTTTCTAGAGGGGGTAGGCCAGGGATCCTGGCGATGAGCGACTCAAAATAGTTGAGCCGTTGCTCAAAGTGACGTTCAATCTGTAGGAGGGCTTGCCGATCGGGTGATAAGCTCGTTTTTCTACTCTCTTATCGCATTGTTTTTTCTTTTCTTTTATGCATTTTAGTACGTTTTCTTGAATAAACTGAGCATGAGTGTATATTAGAGGGTGTTACGCTTGCCATGGTAAGATGTCGCAGGTTTTAGGCCAAATCCAATGGAGAACCCGTACCGAAAGCAGTAGATGTTCAAAGGAACAGTCACAAATTCTTCCACCGATGGAATCTAAGCTAATGGAGCATGGCATTTGAAAGATCTTTGAGTTAGCTTTCCAACGCAACTGGAATTGGATCAATCATAATTTGGATGCGAAAGTTATGGCCAAAACTGTGAGACTGCGCAGAAGGGTCGGAAGTGG
>JAPKLW010000011.1:1589625-1627479 GCA_026898455.1 Plectranthus barbatus
ATTTGTATTTGATTTATTAAAAGGTTTTCAATGCATTTGTTTTCGAAGTTCAACATGTATGTTCTTATTTAAGATTCTTTATTGTTTCAGATATGTCTATGTCTACTGTCGATCATATACTTGCTCTCAATCCTCTAACTGGTCCGAACTTCCATGAGTGGAGATATTGCATTGAGTATATTCTCCTGACTAAGCAACACATGTTTGTTCTTACTATGATGCCACTTGCCCCCACGTTACCATAAAGTGTCTAGACGTGAGAAGGAGTTCTATGACAGCTGGGTGGCATCTGAGGATTTTACTTACAAGTTAATCTCAGATAACCTGTCTAGAGAACTTAAGCTCAAGTACATGGGCTATTGTAGCTCTGTTACTATATGGATGGACTTAGTGGCTACGTATGGTGAAGTGGAACGAAGTGTCAATTGTGATCTCGTTAGAGACCTTGTCTGTAAGAGAATGGTTGATGGCAGTTCGGTGACACTGCATGTGATGATCGTGGATAACACCATGAAACGATTCACACGTGGAGGTGGATGTATCAGTGATCGGGCTAAGATCGATATAATCCTGAACTCCTTACCGATTTCATTCTATGACTTTAAGAAGGATGTAGCTAAGAGAAGTGAGTACTCTTTCAAGGAGTTGCTTACTGATCTCATAGCAGGACAGTCCTTCGTACCTTCATGGGAGTCTGAGTTATCAGATCTTGAGCACAGCTTGGGCACATTGAAAGATGTGGTTCATACTGTGTGCAAGAACATGATTGATAGCAGATCACGTGAGAGGAGGTCAAATGAAATGAAGAGGGTTGGTGTCACTTCAAGTGAGAAGGCATGCGGAAGCAAGGGACAAGGTACGTCAATTGCATTTGTAACGGAAACATGTTTAGCATCGGTTTCTACTCATTCGTGGGTAGTGGATACTGGAGCTACTGATCTTGTTTGTTACATTTTGCAGGGGTTCACACCGAGGAGGGTGTTGAAAAATGACGAGGTTACCATCTCAATGGGGAACGCAGCACAAGTGAGTGCAGCTGCAATTGGAGATTTCACCTTGTACTTTGACGATTCTGTTTTAACGTTGAGAGATGTTTTGTTTGTGCCGGATTTTCGGCAGAACCTTATTTCAGTTTCCAAACTTTTTGTTGATGGATATTCAGTTATTTTTGATAGTGGTGTTTCTATCATTGGTAATAACGGTGTTATCTGTCGTGGAATGCTGAATAATTCTCTCTATGTTGTTAACTGTAATTATAAGTCTTCCGCAAGTATTGCATGTAATTCATCCGTAATTGATAATCATAGGAAGAGAAAACTTACTTCTTCTGATGAGGATCTCACATATCTCTGGCACTTAAGACTGGGTCACATCATCTTGAAGCGGATTCAGAGACTTGCGGATGACGGTACATTGGACCTAGTTCGGGCTGTACCTTATCAAGTCTGTGAATCCTGCATCGAGGGCAAGATGTCAACTAGGCCTTTCAAGGCTAGTCAGTCTCGAGCAGAGGAAGTGTTGGAATTGATCCATTCTGACTTATGTGGACCGATGTCCACTCAGGCTCGTGGAGGGTACGAGTACTTCGTCACTTTCATTGACGATTACTCAAGGTATGGATACGTTTACCTGCTTCGCTACAAGTCTGAATGCTTTGAGAAATTCAAAGAGTTTAAGGCTGAGGTAGAAAAGAAGGTCGGGAAAACTATCAAGTCACTGCGATCTGACCGCGGTGGCGAATACCTCGGTAACGAGTTTCTGCAATATTTGTCAGAAAATGGGATAACATCCCAATGGACTGCACCGGGTACTCCCCAGCAAAACGGTGTAGCTGAAAGAAGAAATAGGACTCTTCTAGAGATGGTAAGATCAATGATGAGTTATGCAAACTTACCAATTTCGTTTTGGGGCTACGTATTGGAGACAGCAGCTTACGTGCTTAATGTGGTGCCTTCTAAATCAGCTCCTAAGACGCCTGCTGAGCTCTTCCTTGGTCGCAAACCCAGTTTGTGCAAGTTTAGAGTATGGGGATGTCCGGCACATGTACTGTCGAAGGAACTTGATAATTTAGAAAGCAGGTCAAAAGTAATGTTGTTCATAGGGTGTCCCAGGCAAACGAAAGGTGGTTACTTTTACAGTCCTGAGAGTCAAAGAGTCGTTGTTAGCACCAACGCTAGATTCTTGGAGGATGAGTATGTGAGTAATCACAGGTCAAGGAGTGATATCGTTCTTCAAGAAATTGAGAACGAGAATGCAATTCCAAGGGAAGGGGAACGTGTAGATGTGGGTGCACCTGTGAGAGGTACAGCACCACAGACACGTTCTTCAGTGCAAGGTGCAGGACCACAAGTCACTGCACCTACTACTGACACGGCACCGATGCCTCGTCGCAGTGGGAGAGTTATTTTCCAACCGGAAAGGTACATGTTCGTGGGTGAGTGTTCGGACTTGAGCCCGGAAGACGGACATGAAGACTCTGACCCATTGACTTACGAAGAGGCAGTGCAGGACAAGGATGTTGCCAAATGGCAAGTCGCCATGGATTCTGAGATAGAATCCATAACTGCTATGGATGTATACCAGAAAACTGATTTGGCGGATGGCTTTAGGGCCATAGGGTGCAAATGGGTATACAAGCGAAAGAAAGGGGCGGATGGAAAGATTACGGCTTTCAAGGCCAGGCTGGTGGCAAAGGGTTATAGTCAGAAAGAGGGCATTGACTATGACGAAACCTTTTCACCCGTAGCCATGCTCAAATCCATCCGGATACTCCTTGCCATAGCTGCGCATATGGACCTCGAGATCTGGCAGATGGATGTGAAAACCGCTTTTCTAAACGGTTACCATGAAGAAGGTAGAGACATCTATATGCAGGAACCCGAGGGTTACATAAGCAAGGGCGAAGAACATCTTGTCTGGAAGCTTAGGAAGTCCTTGTATGGACTTAAGCAAACTTCAAGGTCGTGGAACTTTCGTTTCAACGATGTGATTAAATCCTATGGATTTGCACAGTTGGAAAACAAAAGTTGTGTTTACCGACTATGTGTCAGTGGGAGCGTGGTCTTCCTTGCACTATACGTTGATGACATACTCCTATTTGGAAACAACGAGGGAGTGATGTCCGAAATCAAGGATTGGTTATCCGAATAGTTCCAAATGAAGGATCTGGGTGAAGCTGGCTACATTCTTGTGATTAAGATCTTACGAGATCGTAAAAGAAGAATGTTGAGCTTATCCCAGGCATCCTATGTGGATACTGTGATAGCCCGGTTCAGCATGCAACTCGCCAAGAAAGGCTTGCTACCTTTCCGACATGGCGTTCGTCTTTCTAGTGGGCAGTGTCCTCAGACACAGCGGGAGAAAGACGAGATGAGTCTTGTACCATATGCTTCGGCTGTGGGTAGTCTCATGTATGCAATGCTGTGCACCAGGCCCGATATCTGTTATGCCGTTGGCATGGTAGCAAGATATCAGTCTAACCCTGGACAGGCGCACTAGACTGCTGTAAAGCACATCCTCAAGTATTTGAAAAGAACTAGGAATTTCTGCCTAGTTTATCAAAGTGAGGATCTGTGCCCTGTGGGTTATACAGACTCGGATTTCCAAGGGGACCAGGATGAGAAGAAATCAACCTCAGGTTATGTGTTTACCCTGGGAGGTGGAGCTGTATCTTAGAGGAGCTCAAAGCAGAAATGCATTGCTGACTCCACCATGGAGGCGGAATATGTTGCCGCCTCCGACGCCTCGAAAGAGGGGGTGTGGCTCCGGAACTACCTTTTAGGGTTGGGCGTGATCCCGAGTTTGCCGAGGAGCATCACAATTTATTGTGATAACTCTAGTGCGGTGGCAAACTCAAAGGAATCGCGGTCTCACAGGGCAAGCAAACACATAGAGAGAAAGTACCATATCATACGAGAAATCGTATCGAGGGGCGATGTGTTGATCAAGAAGATTGACACTGCTGACAATCTTGCTGATCCGTTTACAAAGAGCTTGCCGCAGAAGGTTTACGAAAGATATATTCGTGAGCTGGGTCTGAGGTGGATGTCGACCACTGACTGTGGTTAAAGACAGCAGACTAGATATACGGACTGTATACTCTGTAATAGCTTAGTTATGCTTTGAGTATAAGTGGGAGATTGATGGGTTTTGTATACTGAAAGCATTTATTACAATGTGTATACATCGGTTTATTTCTCCTATCTGTTAACAATCATACATGTATGAACAATGGTATCCTCTTGTCTCACCGATAGGGACGATCATACGGCGTGTTGTAGATCGCAGAAGACAGTATGATCACTTGACCTAGTGAGACATAAACCTTGATCACAGCCGAGACAGCGTATGAGGATACGTCTGTCCGGATGGCTGTGGCATTGTCGGAATAAGTAGTCTGTCTTGGTTACTTGACATGCTGGTACGCAGAGGTGGCGTATTGATGGACCGCAGTGAGATATATTCGTCTGTCTGACATCAGCGAATAAAAGATCTCGTTATATTGATTGAGTCCAAACCCTAACGAAGGTTCAGGGGTTTGCACGGGTTGACTGTTGCTTTGACTTGCCATGGTGGAGAGCCAATACAGCGCGCTCGTATATCCGCATCTTGAGTAACAGCAGTTCGTGTAGTACCGCCTGAGACTGAACTTAGGTAACCATATCCGAGTAATAGGATGGGGACATTCCCTGAGGAGCTCAATAACATTCATCGTGCCAAAGTCCTGCAGGCTGATTAAGTTCAGGCACGAGTGATAAGGTTTGAGTGGTACTACTCAGGAATAATAAGATATTAATTAATTGTAGTTAGAGCTTGTCAGAGGCTCCGATTAATTAATGGATGTCCGGTAACCTTAAATATGGGGATTCTCAATTAATGCAACCCGTTCTCATAACGTGGTAATAAAGGGGTAGGTAAGTATTAATTCTGTGGTGAAAAAGAATTAATATTAATTAATTAATTGTGTCCTGGGTTGTGGACATGGGAATTAATTAATTTATAGGCCCACTTTATTATTTGCATTAGGTCCCAGGTCTGGCCCAAAAAGTTTGTTGAATTGAGCCCAGGAGCCCATCAGGGTTTGCAACCCTAGGTCTATATATAGACAACTCTCTCTCATAAGTTGTAACACAGTTGAAAAACCCTAAACCTAAGAGAGAGAGGGGGCGCCGTTTTTGAGAAGAGAAAGGAGGAGAATTTTCGAATTCTGGTCCTGCTCAAGCCACAGATCTACGGAGTCCTCACCAGTAGTAGATCTGATCAGCACCGGGACACAGATCTGAAGATCTAGTCTGGAGAACAATAGATCTTCTCTTCCCTGTTCTTTATTTTTGTTTTTCTCTAGAAATTAGTATTCTAATTTCTGTTTCCGCAGAGAAATCGAATTGCGTGGTTGAATTGAAGTTTGGAATTCAAACGCAAAAGATCGGTACAGAGACGACGAAATTATGGTAATTCTCTAATCCACAAATTTTTATTAAATTCATAGGAGCTTGCTAGGGTTTTGAGAAATTTAATTATGAGCAATATCCATGGATCGATCCGGTTCAGTTTGGTTTTGGTGTTTCGGTTCACGGTAAAACCCTATATATAGCACTTGCGGGAAGCTCCTACGTCCTCCGGCTATATGCGCACCCAACATGTTCATTTGTGCCACATAATAATGTCACTGATCTATTGCAGTTGCGAGAAGCTCTTATGTCTTCCGCCTGTATGCGCACCATGCAAGTGAACTTTTGTCTACTCACTTTAGGTTGATCGGTTTTACCCCGACCTCGTCGCTAGGCCTCCGTCACTGGAATGGTTGGTGTGAGTTTGAGTTTCTCACATAACATGGTAATATTTGATTGTGTGAGTTGATTTCCAAAAGAAGTCCAGAAACCAGTCTTTGAATCCACCTCTAAAACATAGTGAACTTCATAAAATAACTCTAGCAAAGAGTTCTATGACTAAAAAGATGATTTGATGAAGCAAAACCAGACAATCTTAGTTCTTCACATTCTCAGCTTCTCATAACTGATACTTATGTTGAGTCTTTATAGGTTTTCTACGGCATTTTGAGTCTGCTTCATCTTCTAGCCATTGTACATGCCTTACAAGGTTGCAGCTATTCAGGCCTTTTCAATGATGTATACTTCTTGTAAGAATGGATCTTTCATTAGTTGACTTTGCTATCAGTTTTCAGAGAAGCTCTTTTTCATATATGTTGTGAAGCTTGTTCTTATTGAAAGCTTTGCAACTGACTCTTTGTTGGTTCTACTTTGCGCGTCCGCTTCTTCATTGAATTAGTTGAATTAGACTTCAAATGATGTCTTACGGACAAAGTAATTCCTAATCTATCGCAACTTAATTAACCTATACTAGGTTACAAATGTGGAAAAACTCTAACCAGGTCAATATGTATTGACTTATTTTTAAGTTGGTTCGACACACCAAAACTAACATATGAGGAACTAAAATTAATTCCTAATAGTAGAAGGTCATGAAAGACCGTTTAACCTAGTGAGACATAAACAATTATCACAACTGCGACTATTTTTGGATATATTATTGGCATATATTGGGGTATAGTCGGATTACTATTGGCTTGTTTAGTTGCTTAATATGTGTGTACTTTGGTATATATTGATGAATAACAGTGAGATTTGCCATTCTGTTTGACGAATGAGCCAAGATTTCATGGCTTGGTGCAATCCTAAGCTTAATGAAGGTTCAGAGGTAAATGCAAATTGTATGTCATTTTGACTTGCATATACTTGTATATCTACATCTTAGGTGACAACAATTTTTATATGACTACACAGAACTGAATTTAGGTAACCATATCCAGTACAGGATGGTGACATTCTCTGAGGACCTAAAAAATGATCATTATGCTAAAGTCCTGAAGGTTAAATTTCACGCATGAGTGATAGATGTTTGAGTGGTAGTGCTCAGGATATATATCTGGCCGGTTGTTGTTTTCATCAACATATTTGCTTACCGAATTTCTCACATTTTCTCCTATTATCATTTATTCTTAATTTCATCTTTTGTCCCTTCAGGGACATTCGATAAAATTGGAAAGATGTTAATTAATCAAAGAAGCTAGCCAGAAACTTAAAATCAATTAACAAATGTCTGTAACCTTATATATGGGGATTAAATGAGCTGATGCAAACTATTCCTTATAATGTGGTAATACAAGGGATAAGTCAGTATTAATTCTTTGGTGGCATGAATTAATATTGATTAATTATCGTACAGGTTGAAATGAGAATTAATTAATTTAAAAGCCCAATTTATTATTTGCATCTGGTCTGACCCACAAATTACTCGGAGCCCATTAAGGTTTTATACCTTAATTATAAATAGCCTTCCATTCTAAGAATTTAATCATAAGTTGCATATTATTTATGAGAAAGATGAGAGGGCAGCGATAGCTGTTGGAAGAGAAAGTGGATCTCTTCTTTTGTAGTTAAATTCCCTAGCAATTCCTTATCATATATCCGGAGAGCAAAGGAACATGCTAGATATCAAATCTAGAGGTAAACCATAGTTTATTCAACAAGAGGCATTCCTTAATTTGTTCTTGAATTAACTATTATTGGAGTATGTATAGGATTTTATTATCTGATTAATTAGACATAGCACTTTACTTTGAATTCTAACAATCATATTCATTTATTTAATTAGCGATTCAGTTTGCAAAATTGTAGACTAAAATCCTACAATTGGTACCAGAGTAAGTTCTTGATGTATGGATCTATTGGTAAATAATATTGTCTAATTAATTTTATGTATGCATTATTTTAATTCATTACCGTGTACGTTTTTTTATTCTCGTGGCCACTTATTTTAATTCATTTTTGGATATGTTTTTCTACCATGAGAAAATTTGTGGTAAGATTTATAGGATTCACTATAATAAATTGTAGATGTTGTATATTGATAATTTGAGGCCGAGCACGATGATGACAACAGCCTCAAAGGCTACCTGCAAAAACAAAGCAACTGCGGCGGGACGCAGTAGGCTAGCAGTGCCGCATGGGAGAAACCCTAGGGTTCGCTGCATGCAGGCTCACACAGTCATGCATGACAAACCCACTATGGCTGCATCTTCTTCAATAGCGATGGCGTACAACAGCAGAGCCCATGGTAGTGGCAAGAGGTAAGTTGTGGCAGCTCGCGAGCGTGCATGCCTATTTGCGCAAGGCATGTTGTTGGTCCTAGATTAGAGAGTTAAAAATAAAATGGAATTGTCTTACTCGTTCAGAGCTCAAAACTAACTATTCGGAGAATATACACCAATAACTTAGCAAGTTGTTGAGTTTTAAATCAAATGCAAGAAATAGTAAATCAGGTAAAGACATAGATATTTATAGTGGTTCGGAGCCAAATGTCCTGCATCCACTCTTCAACCTCACGAGTAGGAATATACTAGAACAACTTACAAAGTGATATAACACTATTTATCGCAATCACGTGTAGCTCTTTTGTCCATCGACTGTATGCTCAGTTATCTAGTCCACGTGGAACTCGCTTGCTCAGCTTGATGTCGGAGCACGTCGCTCAGCCACCAACTGCAAGGGTTGGACAGTTGAGTTCTTCCCAAAACATGATAGATGGTTCATTGGAACACCGCCTGATTTTCTCAAGGGCTCTTCTGGGATGCTTATTTAGACAATAAGAACTCTGACATATAACTCTAGCAAATACGCTAAGAGTCTCGAGTATAAGAAATGCGGTGAGTTACAAGAGCTTGGGTACTAAGAAAAGGCCTTGAATGTATATTAATAATTCCAGTAACCTTCTCTATGAGCGCCTTCATCTATATTTATAACTGCGGGCATTGTGGGATTCGAGATGTAGTCGGTTGAGACAAATTCAAACTGACCAACGGAATGTTCTGATAGATGCTTGATTTTTGCGATGAAGTACCGTACGAAGTACTTCGATAGGTAGACTTTTCTACTTTGTGTCAGAATGATTCTTTATTCCAGACTTAGGAATCCAAACTAATAGATTCCTAAGGCACTTAGACTTTTGTCTCTTAATGATGCAAATGATGGACTTATATACTTAAATCATTATGATTGTTATATTATGAACATGGTTTTTGTTAATATAATGGTAATAATTATTGTTGTATTATCATCTCCTGTCTAAATTAACAAACATGTATCACAAACAACTCTATTCTCTTATTTTGTCGATAGGGAGATCATTCGGTGTGTTGTAGATCACAAAAGATCATATGGATCACTTAACTTAGAGAGATACAAATGGTTATCACAACTGAGACAGTGCTAGGATAGATTGTTGGTTTAAGCTGCAACACAGTCAGTAATTAGTGGCTTATCTTGGTCACTAGATGGGTTGGTACATTTGGTACGTATCGATAGAACCTAACTGAGATTGATTCTTTTATCTGACATTAAAAGAATCTTGATCTCGATGGCTTGATGATAATTGAAGCATAAAGAAAGTTCAAGAAGTATACACAAGTTTGTGTATCACTTTGAGATGCTATGATGGAGAGTCTTACATGTACTTGTATATCTGCATCTTGGGTGATAGCAACTTGTGTATGACTTCTAGTTCTGTAGTTAGGTAACCATATCCAGTATAGGATGTTGACATTCCATAAGAATCTCAAAAGGTGTACTATGCTAAAGTCCTGCATGTTGATTAAGTTCAAGCATAAGTGAAAAGAATTGAATGACATAACTTAGGAATAAAAGATGTTAATTAATTTGTTATCTTGTCAAAACCTAAATTAATTAATGAGTGTCTTTAACCATAAATATAGGGATATGCCAAGCTCATGCAACCCGTTTCTCATAATGTGGTAACAAAGAGGTAGGATAGTACTGATTCTCTGGTGGCATGAATCAATATTTATTAATTAATTATATTCTCGGTTGAATATGTGAATTGATTAATTGATAAGCCTTCTTTGTTATTTGCATACTGGTCCCTGGTCTGGCCTATGAAAAGCTCAAGCCCATTAAGGATCAAAATTCTCCTATAAATACCCCTCTGGTTCTCAGATCATAGGACACCATAAGATCATAAGTCGCTAAGCTGCAAACCAGAGAATTGGGAGCTGCTATAGGCAACTGGATCTGAACTAAGGGAATGAAAGTTTGATTCTAGACATGCACGATATTATTCAGAGGGAATCTTCACCAGATATCTAGATCGTAGCAAGGGATATAGATTAGATTTGGAGGATTATTCTTCTTTTCTCTCCTCTTCTTTTTTCGATTTTTATTCATAAAAATCAGAGATTTAATTCTGATTATTCCAGGTTTGAATCTTTTTGCGCAAGAAGGATTCAAGATCAAATCTCTGCGCTACAGTTCAGAGTTAATTCCATCAAGGTATTTCGCGAATCTTCTTTTGCATTCAATTGGAGACATATCATTATTTTTGACATCCAATAATTGGTCCTTGGAATATAGATCATGCAATTCAATTTTCAAGTAAAAATCTCTTCAGCAGACTTACACATTCTTCCGTCTTTCATTCCACTCCTTAAAAGCTTACGATTGGCTTATTCTCTTTGTGTGTTTGGTCTCACTAGTTTCTTTGTATTGAATCTAGAAAACTAGTTGCTGATATATGTTGTTGGCAACTTTCCAGTTCTAAACTCTTCATCAAGATCTTTTGTAGCTGGTAACTCGCCAGTTCTCAGGCTCTTTAGCAATATCATCGTTGCTGGCTTCGAGACCCAAACTTGTGAGGTTTAAAGCCCTTATTACAACTCGATAAACCTATACAAAACTTTACAAGTTTTGAGTTATTCTCTCAACTAGAGACCGTTAGTCCTATACTGACAACTTGTTGTTTTGACACATCAGAATAAAACCAAAAATGAGAATTAAAACATAATTCCCAACCTTTTCCCCCTTTTTGATATTTTTTAAACAAACTTAAAAACTGGGTAATGGTTTACAAAATATTCAAAGTATCAACAACACATTTAGCACAGTTTGCCCCAAAAATAAAATCATCTTCCCCCTTAACACAATGAGGTAATAAGAAGATTTTCTCATTTTAGTTTAAAGGTGAAAAAGAAAACTTGAGAAATACATATCCGAACAAACCAGTTTACAGAATATGACATCATGTTGTTTGGACCTTTCAATAAAGTGTACTTCTTGCAAAAGAAATTCTTTGTCAGTTGACATGCTATTAGTTCTCGGAGTGGCTCTTCATTGAATCAGTTGTGAAGCTTGTACATGTATACGCTTCCCAAATCTGAATTAGTCTCTGAATGATGTCTTCCAGATACAACAATTTATAAGCTTTTACCAATATATTAACCTGTACAAGGTTACAGATGTGCGATTACTCCAACTAGGTCAGAATGAATTGATTGATTCTTAAATTGGTTCGACACTCCAAAACAAACAACTGAGGAGCTAACATTAAAATATATTTCCCCCTTTTCTGTGATGTCAAAACCATTACTAACAAATCGAATAAGTAGTTAGATTTTATCAGTTCGTAGATGAAACTGACTCCTCTCTAAACCTTTGTCCCTTAAAAGTGTAATCTTCCCCCTTAGCAATTTAAGGAAATATGAAAATATTGCTCGATTAAACTGAAATAAGGTAATGAGATTTTGTCTTTAAGAACAAAAACTAATATTTGCTTTGATAAAATTAAAGAGACACAAGATACAAGAGATTTAGCATTCTATATCAAGTTCTTCTCTCCGAGCTCTCACTTTCTTCATTTTATCTGTCACTTTTTGACAATCTGATTGATCGGGGAGGTAAGAAATCTTCATCTTTCAGTTCTTCTCCACAAGATATGATTAGGATATCTTTTTCCAACATATCACTGAGCTTCAACCCATACTGAATGGAAGTGAGAGAATTTCTTTGATGCTTTTTACCAGCCTATTGAAAATATTTTATGCCTAGTTGATGTTAGCTCAATCATCTAATGTCAACATTGCTCTCTATATTTTATCAAAACGTACTCCAACTAGTTCTAGATGGCAGACAGCTATTTTGCTGATGATGTCCAGATATATCCTACAGAGGGGATGGAGAAAATGTTTAGAGACGTTCAAATGGAATCATCTAGAGTCAAACTGATTCCATTTTGCTCAATATGATTTCTCTAGTTCCTTGACATCAATAAGATAATCACTTAGACTTGTTCTGGTGAAAAGAATGTTAAAATGTTTGGCCAGTTTAATTGGGGAGAGAGCAATAACTTTTCCGCTCACAACTGAAGAAAGCAATGAGTTGTCATTGGAGATTTTAGTGTTCAGAAAAAACTCAACGATTAAGCTTTGGTATGAATTGATCTGGTTGGACGCATAGAAAGTTACCCAAAAAGGTGCGTTAGAGTTTCAAAGTCAGATCAGCGTAGCCTATGGGATTTTTCCATAGCTGAAGTCTGAGACTCGAGTAATTTATAATCTCTCCCTTACAAATTCTAACAATGATTCTCTTAGAGAAAGACATAGTGGAAATTTGTAGGCCATTTGAAAATGTGATTTAAGGAATTTCCTTGATAATAAAGATGTGGAAAGGTGCCTTAAAATCTTCATTGTCCTTCAATAAATAGGTGGGGTTTGATGATTCATCATCTCTAAAGCATAGAAAGGGGAATGAATGAGTCTTCAAAATCCTCCACTCAAAATAAGTCACTCTGTTGTGAGTCGATGCTAGATTTGTGACGTGGTTAACTTGCGACTTTCCCTTCTTGAATCCATTCTTCACCCAAAATTGAGAGAATGTCTAATACCAAGCTCTTAGAGCTTGCTTTAACCCGTACAAGGCTTTTCTTTACATGTACACCTCATCTCCTGCTTCGAAGCTAGGAGGTTACTCAAAATAAACCACCTCGTTTAGTTCTCCATTATAGTATGTGCTCTTCACATCCATCTAAAAAATTGTGAAGTCATGGAAGGTGGCATGAGATAAGAACACCCAAACGGCTTCCAACCTTGCAACAAGAGCAAAGTTTTCTTCAAACTCGATGCATTCACATTGTGCATATCCTTTAGCAACAAGTCGTAGCTTGTTTCGCATAATTATTGCTTGTTTGTCACGCTTGTTCTTGAAGACCCACTAGATGACAATCACCTTCTGATGTGTTGGCCGATCCACCAAGTACTAAACATTGTTGTAGACAAATATGTAGAATTCTTCGTGTAGTGCATTGCATGTGAATTATTACTTGTGCACCAAACATGTTTTAGATAATAGGAAAACATACTACTACTTTATAATTTAATGTGATAGCATGTTATATGTGATTTATTTTATATATTAAATTTTTCTATAAATTATGGGATTGTGTATTGTTTTAAAGATGAAATTTTAGAGATGATATGATTTGTAGCAACACAAAATAATATTTTTCCAAACAACCTTTTGAAAAAAACCACTAAGTTGAGTTTTTTTTTTTTTTAATAAAATCATGACCTTCACAAATGCGGTCTCTTATTGGAAGTGGATAATGGGGATAAGTGTTGGAGTATACTCTAAATCGAACTTTTAAGGGAGATTTGTCATGTACTTAATCTCCTATAAATAACTGAAATAAATGTTATCACATTGTTGCAATCTCATGATTGCATGTATATCCACTTATCATATATTGTAGACAATGTGGTGGGTGCGGCGTCCCACTGAAGATCGCATTGTTGGGTTCCTTATAAGATATAAAACGTATTCACAACTGAGATAGTTCTGGATAAACTATGGTTTTAGGTTGTAGTATAAACTTGAGATAATTAGTCTTGGTTATTAGTTTATGCTAGTGCGTGGTGTCGCATTGAATGGATCGCGGGGAGACGTGTTCTTCTGTTCTGACTCTATGAAGAACCAAGGTCTCGGCGACTTTGTTAATTCTTAACCCTAGATGTGATATTTAGATATATGCAATGATTGTTTGTTACTTTGACTCACCATGGGTGAGAATCAAAAGGATGATTCAATATGCTTCGTATCTTGGGTAACAACATTATTTGTATGTGTTTATTTAGTCACATTAGGGCACCGTATCCTGGACATCCAGGTTGATGACATCCCCTTAAGGAGCTCATAAGTTTTATCGTATTAAACTCTGCAGGTGGAATTTATTCCGATACGATAATAATGTTGAGGAGGTACTACTTAAGGAATTAAGATATAAATTAATTAATGTTGTCAGAGCTTTTAATTAATTAATGGATGTTCGTTATCTTTAATACGGGGAATTAATTAAGTCAAATAGAAGCCTTGATTCACATCGGGATAGGATGGCAGTTGCAACATTAATTCTCTAGTGGAATGATTTAATGTTATAAGTTCAAATTATATTCTGGGCTGAATATATGTGTTTGGACTTATGGGAGGCCCAATCCTATACCTTCTAGAGATCCCTGGTCTGGCCCAACTAGAAACCCTAGAAAAAGCTTATAAATAGGATTTGTGGTTGAGAGAAAAACCCAATGATTCCATAAGTTCATGTGTTGAACAACGGCTAGGGTTTAGTTCTCTCAAACACTGTAGATCCGGATTTACTTGGCATCTAACGATTTGGAGGATTGCTGTCCACCCAGCATCTGATCGTGGTTTGCGGGACACAGGCTAGAAGATCTCCAGTGGAATCGATCTTCAGATTTGTATAGATCTATTCACTACTAGAAATTATGTCTATCGTGACAGCATCGAATGTTATTAAACAAAGGCTATCCTGACACATATAGCTATCCCAACAATCAGGTATCCTATTGTCCCAAAAGGTGCCACAATAGGGTAGGCTCCTATAATCACAATGGTGTGTGTCGTTATAATCCAATCAATTTTCACAGATATACCTGTCAGGTAAATACAAGTAAAGTGATAGAGTACGTTGTCATTATAAACCTACCACTTCTCACAAATATTCCTGTTAGGAAAATATATCTAAAGTAATATGATTCACTGTGAGCACAAATCACTAAGTTCACAAGTTTGCCTGTTGGAAAAATAAACCTTAGTTAACGAAATTCACTGTGAGGAAAAATCTTGTACATCACATGTTTACCCGTTGTGAAAATTGATCTAAGATGACACATGCCACTGTAAGTAAAAATTATTCACTTAACATATTTAGGTATCGGAAAAATTAATATAATCTAACATCCTTTATTGCAAGGGAAAATAATCTTTCCGAACACCATGTGGTGTAAATAAATATATTTAAACATGTTTATGAATCTATTAGGAAAAGTCTTTATGCTACACAAACAGTGTCATTAAAAGCCATGTTCGTCAAATTCAATTTATACATTTCTACTCAATCTAAACATCAATAAAAAAAATAATCAATTCTAAAAATGACTTTCAATAACATTTACTATAAATATATTTAATAGAAAATCGCATTCCAAACTAATGATAGAAACCAATTCACATAGTTTAACAAAAGAATTGTCATCAACTTGACTAGCTCGTTAAAGTTAATACCAATACAAGAAAAAACTATCACTTACCATTTAACCAAAACCTACTACTAAACAAACTAAATTTTATTTGACATTACTTAAAAAAATACTCTCTTCTTCAATCCTCGGTATAGACTGACATCTGCATAGAAAAAAAGTGAAGAAAAATTACAATCCATGGAAGTTAAAATAAGATTAAAAAATATAGGAATATGAGATTAACTTGCTTGAAATAAAATTAAAAATACATGACTTTTACTTACCAAATGCTCAGACAAAGCAATATTAGCTCCAAGTGCATCTTGAATGGTTTCTAATGGATAAAATGGTCGAACCAAGCGCTCATCACCATCAATCAATTGTCGCTTTTATTTCCACCTCAAACCAATTCGGCCCCAACTGACATCCATGAACAAGAGCTAATGGATCCATACTGCAAATATATCCTCTAGCCACAATCTTTTTTGTATCAGGAAAACTTTTAAGCAGAACCTCGCGCCCCACCCAATAATAGATATTGATTTTATTTTAGCTTAAAAAATAGTACACACATAAGTAGTGATAAATGTTATTCTAGTTCAGATTTTCCGGACAAGTTTTAAATGACATATAAAGAAGAGTTCATTTGACTAATATCAAATTACTTCATCACATCCTGCATTATTCATGGCATACCAGTAACTAAAAAGATAATAGCAGACCCAATAATAACTAACAAATTTCAATTCTCTTAGACATAACAAAAAATAAAAATTTATGAGCAACAAGTTTTGTGAGTTACTTTCTTCATTGCCACCTCTATCAGGGATCACAGCTTTAAGCTCAAACAGCCATTGTCCTAAAGATCAAACAACTTTTTTTTAATTTTTAAATACAAGTATAATTGATTTATATCCATGCACAAATGAACAAACATACTTTTACATATCCATAGAACACACAAGCACCAATATACACAGACAGCTAACATAATACATTCATAAGTATATGTATAACTGTCAATTGGAGTTCATTTGGCTCAGAACACAAATATCTGAACCCATTTATATCTCACATTCCCTACGCCAAAATAAGTCTGGAACATAGCTGCTAATGTTAATCCTCAGCAGCCTTCTTCTAGTTTCGGGAAGTAGGTGAAAAGACTTATATCAGACTATATAAATATGAAAAGGTCTCTAGAAGAAATCATTGAGATTTTAGCTTTATAGTTTCAACTCTAAAACCCCATAGTTGGTGAGCTTGAAAGAGTACCCAGCAGAGCCCAGGTTATAAGAATAAGTGAAAATCTTGTGGTATATCAAGGCCAAGAATCAGTTCTAGTTGAAAAAGTACATAGCATGTTCAAGACTTTCCAATTCACTATCATCCATAGTAAATATTATCAAGTTCCATTTTTTTTATCTACAAATGGTATTTCAGCAGCAGGAATTCGCAATAGGTTAATCAATTTAAACAGGAACAACTATAAACACAATTATACATAAAATAAAGAATAAAATAAAATAATTCACAGTAATGTGGAGCAAAATTAGCATAAATGCATTTTCACTACCATGTTCTATTAAATAAACAAACTAAAAGATATGTTAAAAGAGAATTTACCCGAAACCCATTTGAACTTCTAGCACCACGAGTTGAAACAATATTGCTGGAGCTCACACACATGTTTCTTTGACTTTCTGATCATTCATTGATACAACGTTGTGCTAAACGAGCTTCCATTCGAGCAATGACGGCCGCTTGTTCTTCCAGTTTGTCTTCTAGAGTTTTGAGTTTTTCTTGTTGTCGAATATTATCAAGAATTAGATTGTTGCGATTGGGAATCTTTGACCAAGTATCATTCGATTGCACACCAACCACATATAATCTCACATATCCAGATTTATCTCTGCCGATAATCTGAGAAAAAACATCATCTCTGCTAACGACATCCTCATGATTTGGTGGAAGCTCACTTAATTTCTCTTTCATCTCACTCTGTATAAAATGCATATTACTAAGTATATAACAATAAAGAAATCAGAAATGTAAAACCATCTAGACTTACCAATTTTTCAGCAACAAGGTTATTTGATGGTCTTCCATTAGAATGACTATACACCTTTTCGAACAATTGTACTCTACTTGGAGCGTGGCCTGTATCCTTTGTCTAAAGAGAATTATAATTGTGATATTAGCATAAACTACACAAATAAATTCAATAATAACTACTTGTATGAATAGAAATATCACCAGTTTGTCTCGAACAGCAGCAAAAGGTTTCTTCCCAGTGGTGTGGTTCATTTTCTTTCTGTCTCTAGCACACATGCAATGTTTTCTTAGTTTCTACAATAAAGTGTGTTTAATAAATAATTTTATTATAAAATTAGGAATTAATATCACCTTTGCATCATCACTTCCCCAGTAAGCCAAAAGCTCATTCCACTGATCCTCATTAACTCTCGCATCCTTGTTATTTTTTGCTTCGCTGACCGGTAAAGTCATATCATAATATGTTGACTTCAATTCCGCTTTCCAAGTCCTCCATTTTTTCCAATGGATTGTAAGGTCCGTTTAACTAGTTCTGCAGGCAATTCAAATCTTTCCTGCAATTCATTAAGCATCAGTAATTGTAGAAAATACTACCTCCGCCCCAAAAAAATTGTCTAGTTTGAAAATGGCACAGATACCAATGCGAGTAGAGATAGAGAAAATTAGCATTTTATTAGTAAGTGTGTATTAACTTTTCATTTTAGGAAAGATGACAATTGTTTGAGACAGACAAAAAAGGAAAACAAGACAATTGTTTTGGGACGGAGGGAGTATAATTTAAAATGATATATATGAAAACTATAAAGTAGTACATAGAACTTACATTAATAACTTCTAAGATTCCATCCTTATAATTGCTATCAACTTTATTCCATGGTTCCTTCACAAGAGGACAATATGTACCGTTTCTAGCCCAACTACCTAGAAACTCAATAAATTGGCTTTTTCCACTTATAATATTACTATCTTTATCCACTGATAGTTGAATCTTTGGGAGACATTTTGGTCTACCCCAGATCTTAGACATATATGTAGGACCTCGAGCTTTCTTTTTAAATGCCCTCCATTTGAAGCTATGTCTGTTTATACATAAAAAATTAGTTTCATGGTTAATTCTTAATTATCAAGTAGATTTAATAGCATTGGAGTATTTAGACTTTATGTTAAATGTATAACCTGCATCCGCGTTTGTTGGCTGATGAAGTGGAGTTTCTTGCCTTGATTCTTCCCTCCTAGTCTCCTCAACCACAAGCTCTTCACTGCCAACTTGTAATGCATTATGATCATTTGATTGGTCCCTCAAAGCATATGTCCGAGTCCGAGCAGTTAAAGATGTCTGTGATATTGGAACACTACCACCAACAAGCTTTTGAATCTCACTACATGTTAGTTGAAATTTACCTTTTTGAGGTAATTGAGTCCCATATGTCATATATAAATATTTAGTTGTGAATGGAATATTCAAGATTTGTATTATACTAATAGTATTATACTAATTATCTATTTAAATTAATAATAAGTAGTTTCACATAAGAAGTTTCAAAGGGAGTCATATTAATTATTTGAAGGAAAATAACAATTACACAGTGTTTGAGAGCAGCGAGCTCAATCATATTGCATTCACACGTAAATGTTATATCAAAACATTCAAATTAAAATAATTAAATATAAATTAAATCAAAAGATTCATAATAATTAGTTATTTACTTTTATTGATAATTAATTAACTAATTGTTAGTGTATAGTAAGTAGTTCCACAAAAAAGTTAAAAAATAAAAAAATGAGTCATTTAATATTTTAAAAGAAATAATAATCGCATTCTTTCAAACATGGACTATATTAAAATAAATAATGGGTTAAAAAATTAAAAAAAAATGATTTTAAATTTTAAGTTTTCCTTGAGCTAGCAAAATAATAATAATAATAATAATAATAATAAACTCATAAGGTGGCCCCCTATGCTTCTTCGTGGCATTTCTGTGATCTTTTTCATAGTAATTGATCAAAGTTTTTTATAAGATCGTTAGAAGTGAGTACAATGTGTGTTGCATGTGAAAGAAAATATACATAAATATTGCACACAAACAAATTTACAGAATTACTGTTCATTACAGAAATATTTACAGTTGTACATCAAGCACAAACATCACAGACATCACAGCTTTAAGCTGAAACAACAATTGTCCTAAAGATCAAACAACTTTTTTTTAAAAATTTATAAATACAAGTGTATTCATAAATATTTGTTTAAGTGGAGTTCATTTGGCTCAGATAACAAATATCAAAACCATTTATATATCACATTCCCTATGCCAAAATAAGTCTGGAACAGAGCTGCGAATGTTAATCCTCGACTGCCTTCTTCTAGTTTCAGATAGTAGGTCAAAAGGCTTACATCAGACTATCTAAATATGAAAAGGAACCTTAAAAAATCATTAAGCTTTTTGCTTTATAGTTTCAGCTCTAAAAACCCCATAGTTGGTGAGCTTGAAAGAGTACATAGCCGAGCCCACATTATAAGAATAAGTGAAAATCTTGTGGTATAGCAAGGCCATGAATCAGTTTGTAGTTGATAAAGTACATAGCATGTTCAAGACTTTCCAATTCACTATCATCCATAGTAAATATTACAAAGTTCCATTTTATATCTACAAAATGATCGTCAAATGTTGGTATTTCAGCAGCAGGAATTCTCAATACGATTTAAGTTTAAGCAATTTAAACAGCATCATGACAAGACAAATCGTTTAATGAGGACTAGGCCAAGAGTTGGCTACTTATATGGTCAAATAGAGAAACAATTAGAGAGCAAACATAATGACAAAAAGTAACAGGTCAACAAAAATATAAATCATTCATAAAAGTTCTTACATAAAAACCTAAATTATTTAAATACATACCTGGATTGTCATTGGTAACTGCATGCACAGGTCTATTAACTTGTGCATCATTACGTTTCATTTTTTTTGGAGGCACCCTATATAAGTCATAGTTATAAGATAAATATAATTGAAACAAAAAACTAAAGAAAACCAAGTTAGGGAAATTTTAAAGACAATAAACTTTCAAAAGTGACAAATTTAATTTTAGAAATTCTTAAAAATGTTCAGTAAGTAAACACCAAATATAAAATAAGTAAACAAAAGCTTAAGATAGCAAAACAAATAGCACGAATTAATTATAGCACGTCAACTTCTATTCCATTTGCATCATCGTGAACCCAACCTTCAGTCTCAATGTCAATATCAATTTCAGGATTAGCAAGATCACTTTGTTGGTACATCTCAACCTCTGGAAGTAATTCCATGTCATAGCCAGCTCTCGCACTTGTATGGACAACCACTTTCGTCAATATAGAAAACTTGTGCCGCTTGAGATGCAAGAATATAGGGTTCAATGTGTGGTTGGATATTTGAAAAATTGACCATTGTATACCCATCAACATCTTGCTTCAGCCTCCTCCATTAGACATCCAATCACAATTAAATAATGCAACCTTAAACCTTCCATAAGCTATTTATATGATATCTTTAACCACACCATAGTACAAAAGCTCTCTAGTGATTGGATTTCTATCCATTATGCTAGAAAAACTAGAAGTTGTTGCTTTAACTGTCACTCCACTATTCTGAGTTTTCCTTGTAAGCTCAACATCCTTAGTGTGAAATCGAAATCCATTAACCAAGTATTTATCAAATTTCAGACCAACAACATCTGGACCCTTAGAAAGCCAATTTAATTCTTCAATACCAGGATCATTATGTAAGCTTTGTACCTACAACACAGTGATATTTATTGCTCTAAGAATTATTTATTTGGTCTAAGAATCATTTGATAATATTTATTAAACTTACATGTTTTGCAAACCAAGAGGGAAATTGATCACTATGTAGACGCTCAATGAAATGTTGAGGTTCTCGAGAGTCGTGTTGCCTAACTAATTGAAGGTGTTGCCTATTAAGACACAATAAAATATTTTAGATAAATGTAATCTTCACAATTCATAAAATAAGTTAGAACACGATAATCATAAAATCTTACTCTCTATAAGGTGTCACTTCATCACAATTGAACAACACATATTTATGTGCTTTATGCAATGCTTCTTGTTCAAAAACTATCGGCTTTCCATTACCAAGACCACAACCTGTTTCGTTGAAAACTCCCAAACGAGGTTTATCATTTTTGAGTGGAACTTCATTTCTACTTGTTCGATTGAACATTGTTTCAACATAATCAGCCAAATAGTGACTACAAAAGTACAAGCACTCTTCTGCAACATATCCTTGAGAAATGGAACCTTCAGGTTTATTTCTATTTCGGACATGGGATTCAAGTTCACCAAAATACCTACAAAGCGAAAACATGCAATATGATTTTCGGTTGTTCAACTAATTTATATTAAAAAAGTTAAAAAACTAATTTCTTACCTCTCAATTGGATACATCCAACGGTAGTGCACTGGACCACATAGTCGAACTTCAGTAGCCAAATGAATGGTAAGATGAACCATTGAATCAAAGAAGGTTGGAGATAAGTACTTCTCTAGTTGATAAAGTATCACAACAATCTCTTTTCCCAATTCCAAAATTTCCCTAGGATCCACAACTTTGCAACAAAGATCTCTAAAATATCTAGACAGCTTGATTAAAGGATGACGAGCATATTTTGGCAATGTTTTTTCGAATCGCTATAGGAAGCAATTGTTGTATTAAAATATGGTTGTCATGACTTTTCATATTTGATATTTTTGGAGGTTTAATCTGAACAAGACGGGATATATTTCCAGCATAACCATCTGGTACTCTAACAATTTTTTAAGACTTGGCAATATAGTCTTCTCTTTCTTATCCATCGTAAAGGGACCAGTGATGGGTTTTGTATACTGAAAGCATTTATTACAATGTGTATACATCGGTTTATTTCTCCTATCTGTTAACAATCGTACATGTATGAACAATGGTATCCTCTTGTCTCACCGATAGGGACGATCATACGGCGTGTTGTAGATCGCAGAAGACAGTATGATCACTTGACCTAGTGAGACATAAACCTTGATCACAGCCGTGACAGCGTATGAGGATACGTCTGTCCGGATGGCTGCGGCATTGTCGGAATAAGTAGTCTGTCTTGGTTACTTGACATGCTGGTACGCAGAGGTGGCGTATTGATGGACCGCAGTGAGATATATTCGTCTGTCTGACATCAGCGAATAAAAGATCTCGTTATATTGATTGAGTCCAAACCCTAACGAAGGTTCAGGGGTTTGCACGGGTTGATTGTTGCTTTGACTTGCCAAGGTGGAGAGCCAATACAGCGCGCTCGTATATCCGCATCTTGGGTAACAGCAGTTCGTGTAGTACCGCCTGAGACTGAACTTAGGTAACCATATCCGAGTAATAGGATGGGGACATTCCCTGAGGAGCTCAATAACATTCATCGTGCCAAAGTCCTGCAGGCTGATTAAGTTCAGGCACGAGAGATAAGGTTTGAGTGGTACTACTCAAGAATAATAAGATATTAATTAATTGTAGTTAGAGCTTGTCAGAGGCTCCGATTAATTAATGGATGTGCGGTAACCTTAAATATGGGGATTCTCAATTAATGCAACCCGTTCTCATAACGTGGTAATAAAGGGGTAGGTCAGTATTAATTCTGTGGTGAAAAAGAATTAATATTAATTAATTAATTGTGTCCTGGGTTGTGGACATGGGAATTAATTAATTTATAGGCCCACTTTATTATTTGCATTAGGTCCCAGGTCTGGCCCAACAAGTGTGCTAAATTGAGCCCAAAATGGCCCATTGGGGTTTCTAACCCTAGGTCTATAAATAGACAGCTCTTTCTCATAAGTTGTAACACAGTTGAAACACAAACCCTAGAGAGAGAGAGGTGGGAGCCGTTTTTGGTGAGAAGAGGGAGGAGAATTTTGATTATGGTCCTGCTCAAGTCACAGATCTACGGAGTCCTCACCAGTAGTAGATCAGACCAGCACCAGGACACAGATCTGAAGACCTGATCTGGAGAACAACAGATTTCTTCTTTCCCTTTCTTTGTTTTTGATTTTCTCTAGAAATTAGTTTTCTAATTTCTGTTTCCGCAGAGAAATCGGATTGCGTGGTTGGATTGGATCTTGGAATTCAAACGCAAAAGATCGGTACAGACACTACGGAATTACGGTAATCTCTCAATCCACAATTATGCATTAAATTCATAGGATCATGCTAGGGTTTTGAGAATATTTAATTATGAGAAATATCCATAGATCGATCCGGTTCAGTTTGGTTTTGGTGATTCGGTTCACGGAAAAACCCTCCAACCAGTTGGTAAGTAAGTCTTTCCTACACCCCAATAAACTGGCCAGAGATCTTATCTTATTCCTAGTTCTTTCAAACATTCTCGCGATTGGTAAGTATCCTTTGACTTATCTTTAATATCCAATAAAGTCCCCCAAATTGCTTCTGTTACATTTTTCTCAATGTGCATGAAATCTAGATTATGTTTGTTGACATTGGTTTTCCAATACAGTAACTTAAAGAATATGCTTTTTTTCCGACTGTAAGGTCACTCTGGGTTATCCTTAACATGTTTGCTAAACTTTATTTGCACATCACCCAGCTCAGCCAATGCCATTTGTCCAGTAAAAAAAGGAGGTCTCCCTCCATGTTCAACTGTTCTATCAAATGACCTACTATCTTCCCTAAACTTATGATTAGGCTCCAAGAATCTGCGATGACCTATATAAACAGTCTTTCTCCACTTTTTTAATCTTGTTGAATGAGTAAATTTATAACAATGAGGACAAGCATATTTACCTTTTATGCTCCAGCCAGATAACATTGCGTACCCAGAAAAATCGCTAATGGTCCACATTATAGAAGCTCGTAGCTGAAATTTTGTTTTTTAGAAGCATCATATGTAGGAACACCTACATCCCACAACTCATTCAACTCTTTAATTAGAGGCTGCATATAGACATCAATGTTATTTCCCGGAGATAATGGCCCAGGAATCAACAAAGAGAGCATGAAATATGGTTGTTTCATGCACATCCTATGAGGTAAATTATAAGGAATAAGAATCACTAACCAAGTACTATGTGGAGGATTCATGTTTTTTAAAGGAGTAAATCCATCCGAAGCTAAGCCCAACCTAACATTTCGACAATCTTAGGCAAATTCAGGATGTTGATGGTCAAACGTCTTCCAAGCAGGGGAATCTGTCGGATGTCTCATATAATCGTCCACTGGACACTTTTCCTCGTGTCATCGCATGTGAGTTGCAGTTTTAGAAGACATAAACAATCGTTGAGGCCTAGATTTAAGAGGAAAATGCCATAGCACTTTTCGAGGAACTTTTATTTTCTCACCAGTAGGATCATTTTGAGAAACTTCCCATCTATTTTCTTTGCAAGTTTCACCAGAAATCCTATCTTTCATACTTGCCCAGTATAAACAACAATCATTTAGACAAGCATCGTACTTGTCGTAACCAAGACCTAATTGTTTCATTGATTTTTTAGACTCTTAATAAGAGGATGGTAAACCATCCATTGCTTCCGGAAATGCTTCTTTCAAGAAATCCAAAAGCAAATCAAAGAAGGTATTAGTTAGTTTACCAACACACTTGAGATGAAGAAGTCGAATGATAAATGAACAACTTTGAGAACTTTTTGCAGCCCTTATAAAGTTCTTTCTGCGAATCATTTATTAAGTTATAGAAGTTAGCAGCATTTAAAATTGGAGTATCCCCTATTGTTTCATCTATGTTAGACCCTTGCGGAAACAAATCTTGCAACATGTCTTCCATATCATTGTTTCCCCCATTGAAAGAACTTGTATTTCCAATTGTAAAGGTTTGTCTTCTGAAAGCTCACCATGAGCTATCCAACTTGTATACCCTTTAATAAATCCATCCACGGTAAGATGTAAATAAGCTTCCTCCTCATTCACAGAAATACCCATACAACATTTCTGACAAGGACATAAAATCTTTCCATTCTTGCTTGATTTCAAAAAAGCAAATTGTATAAAACTCTGAAGTCCAGTGCGGTACCCAGTACTATTTCTTGCCAAACTCATCCAAGATTTGTCCATTGTTTAGAATAATCAACTAGAATTACCCTAAAAATCACAGTTCAAATATAAAATATAAATAATAAATATAATTTTATAAAAAAACTATTAATTGGATAAATATTACCGAGAACCTACGTAAAAAGACTAATATGCGTAAGATAGTTTATATCGATTGGTGTGTAATTGGATTTTTTATTTAAAAATTATAGAAACTATTATTCTTAACTTGGAGGTTATATGATATATATGTATAGCTCAGGCTATTACAAGCAAAATGGAGGTAACTAATCATTAATTATAACATAATACATCTTAAGATATCATACTGACCGTACACCTATAGTAGACTAACCTTTCACTAGTTTTTTATCCTTGCAAATTTATTTCTGCAAAAACAATGTAAAAGAGGAAATAACTAAAAATCAGCACTATAATGCCAAATCCAGCTACTAGCTAGTCATGGGACATTAAAATAGCAGGAGAGATAGGTATATTCCCCGGAGGCATTCAAGTAAAATAAGACAAACAAAAAATAAGTTAATTTAATGAATCATACTTAATTGACACGCTAAAAAAACCAGTAACCAACACAAATGGATCATCTTAGATTTTTATTTAAATAGAATCATCCTAGATTTTCATTTGAAGTCACTAGTCATTTAGTAAATGCTATGCATAAATTTTAACTTCTGGCAAAGTAGAAGAATGATCCGGAGACGATAAATGATGTAGCTAAGAATATTATAGAGGTATGCCTAGATTCTCGGATTGAACAAGCCTGAGAGGAAAAATGGAGCCTTGTGGAAATATCTCCAATCAAGAAGGATATCTGCCTTGAACAAACCTAAGATGTCTGATAAAGAGAAGTGTATTGAGATTAAGAGAACAATAGCATTGCAACAAGATAAAGAATGACAGAGCGATACAAGTTTCATCCATATTATAAATCTTCAAATTGAGAAGTAAATGCACAGACAACAAGGTAGTTCAATTTTAATTTTATGTAGCTTAATTGCTCTAATATATAAATGCATAAAGTATAATATCTCAATAACATCAATTATAATGTGAAAGCAAGTAAAGCTACAAAAGGCTTTGAGTGGAAACCACAGTTATGAACTTCCAAACATATAGCATAATCAAAGAAGCAACTTAGAAATACTACCTAGATCTATAAAAAATGAGAATAATTACAGAAAACCTTGAAGTGTTAAAAAAAAAATCAAAATTTTTTTTCACCCTTACATATTCTTAAATTTTCTTGATGTTTGTATTTTTTCTTGCAAATTACCCCTTTGACTGGTATTCACTTTGTAAGTCTTTGAAAGTTTCAATTTGTTTTTAATATCAAAATAGGTAAAATGTCCAGTCATACAAGTTGCAATTACCTATTATTGCATTCAGAAAGGGAATAATGTACATACCTTTTTGTGTTTTGCTTGTGGATCAATCAATGAATCTAAAGATGTAACATCACCAGCTTCATCAAGATCATTCCTGAACAATAGAAGCATTGAGTAGATCATTGAGTAGATATTGGTTAATGTAAGGAACAGACCATCAGACACAGGGCAGCTTATGTTATAAAGATGAGTCCAAAAACAAAATAGCTCATTTATCCTTTACTAATATTTTCGGATAATTATTAACCTTTATTAAAGACACCTATAGAAACCTAACCATATGGAGTACGGAGTATAGCAGAATCCACCAGGAAACCACTGAGAGGTGTGCCTCACATTACACTAAATGCCACATCTTTTATACCAGGCTAGCACTAATGCTACGATCCCCTAAAGGTGACGTCAAAAGCAAAGAACTAACATAGTAACAAATAATTAGAGGGTTACAGAGTTATATTTTTTAAAAAAAATTATTAAAAAAAAAAACCCAAACCTAACATATTAACCAAACCAGCAGATACAACTAGGGAAGTCCTGGATCCAAACACCAGCAAGTTAAGAAAATCCTGGCAATCCAGACACATCTACACACAGGATATTACATTTAGGGACTAAATAATATATTGATCCACACACGTAAAGAGTAAAGATACAGGTAGATTTCAATTACATTATTCTTATCCCATTATGGTGATGGAGAAACAAAACACCAGTCCTGATATGGAAAAAGATTTACCTACAAATCTATTAACACTGAAGCCCCGCATAAGAAAAAGCAGTAAATAAAATTAAAAAGATGAACCCACAAGATCAAGAACCAAAACCAACTGATCGGGAATAGATATACACAATTTTGATGAAAGACTAATGTACCTTGGATTAGATAATTCAATCTGAAATTCAATCGAGATGCGATATGGGAGAAGTGAATCAGTGAAAGCACAAATCAAATTACAAGAAAACAGGCTTGACACCTCACAATATGTAGTTTGTGACTATAGAGACAGGGAGAGTGCCAAAAAATAGAGGAGAAAAGAGGAGATGAATACAAACAAGTTTCGTTCTTCTCAGAACTCATTCATCAAAACTGAAACCCTTATGAATCTCTGAAACATACAGTGTTGATTTCGCAATTTCTTCTGAAGTCTGCCAATGAAATCTTAGAATTATGAAATTTGGGGAAAAAGCATAAATTGATGTTGAACGTGCAGGGTTAGAGGAGAAAGAGGGAATGATTTGGGCGAAAGGGAGGGAACGATAGGTGAAAATTGAGATTTTCTAATTTATTTGTATATATTTGGATATTTTCCCCACACCATATCTTATCACTAAAACTAATTAGAGGGAAAAGAAAATTTTTCTCCCGCTTTTTTATTAATTATTAATAGGTATTTTTCCTCACATCATACATATCCTGTTAGCAAAATTATTTAATATGATATGATATTATTTATAATTAAAGATTTATATTTGTTGGCTATTTGATACTAATTTATCCTGACACAAGTTATAATATATTGAGTATTGCAACAGATTTAAAGTCATGTCACAAAAAGAGTGTTAGGAAAGACATAATTTCTAGTAGTGATTGGTAATCCTTGATCTTCTTGATTTAATTTTATTAAACCATGTATGTGTACTTTTGGTATCCAACATCGATGGTGGGGATGAACCGCCTTCACCGGCGTGTTCCATCAATTGGTATCAGAGCCCCGTTCATGGTTGTTGGCTCTGCTTGAAACGTGCAGTTGGTTTATTGTATTTTAAATCTTTTAAGCATGTCGTCGAAGATTTTATATATTTTGTTGTTCCTCGTGGATCCCGATCTATTTTTGGTTTTGGCGTGATGGTTTATTTGCAATTTGTAATCTTTTTTCACCACAAGAAAATCCATGGTTAGTGTAGGAAATGATGTAATTTTATTTCCTGTAATTTTAAATAATTTTTGATGTAATTCTGATGCAAAAAACGAGACCAGAAACGAAGAACGTGAAGAAAAAGTTTGAAAGAAAACCACCAATTTGCAGTCACGTAGCCCCTATTCCCGGCTCAGCCGCGGCTCACCGATGCGTCGGTAGTGTTGATCCTCTGTTGGGGGTCGAAGTTGGGATGGTCAGCGTCATGGCAGCACCGAAGGTTGGCAAGAATGGCAACGGGTGGTGGTGCAGCACCGGCTGCATATCGCGCACTCATCTGCGTGTGATTTTTGGCTAGTCTGCAACCTCTCTTTGCGGCGTTCTCGAGCGCACCGGAGAGGCGGTGGTTGGATCTTAAAGCCCGGTGGTAGGCGACCACCAGGATGTCGGAGTTTAGCCTGGACGGTGGCAAAGTCGACAGCGGCGAGGGCGAAAAGTGAGGCTAGTCGCACGATTTTTCAGGGTAATATGTAGACTCTTCGCGCAATAATTGCAAAGGCATTCTTTCACGTTCTAATTCCGGCGATTCTGACGAGGATCGTCGGATCTCTTGACGTGGAAGGGTGTGCCTTGCTTGGTTCTCCAAAGCCTAGGGGTCGATCGGCGTTGATGACGGCGGAATTAGTGGCAATTATTGCATGAAAATGGCTGCACGTGAGAAACTCGCAATTCTGTCTGTGTGTGGGCTGATTTCGCGCCTCAATTGGTGGCTATTTCGGGTCGTATTCATAATTCCAACAACATTATCGAACTTTCCGTACTTTGGACTTCAATGCCCAGTAGGTTTTGGAGGTTGATTATCGATCATGACGGCGCAACGGGTGGATGAAGTTGGCCCAGTCGCAAGAAAACTCTAATTTTCTTGGTTGACAGCATACAGGTGGACGTTTTTCCTTGTTCATTCGGAGGCAATCCTCTCATGGATTTCCAGTAATATTGACATGGAATTGAAGTCCAAACCTAGGGCTTTAAAGCTCAGTAGGTTACCGGCATAATTGTCATTGGAATCGATGGAAATGGAGGCGAGAAAAGTGCCATGTGCACTGGTTTTTTGCCCAGGCTGCTCAACTAGCCATTTTCTCCGACCAATTGGCGGCGATTCAAGTGTGACTCTCCGGTGCCGTTGGTTGGAGATGGAAGTCCAAAATTTAGTCTTCAAAGCCCATTAAGTTTCGGCCATTGACTGTGCATCGTTTGGTAGCAACAATGGCTCAAAAAATGTGGTTTGCAGTAAATTCAAAAGCCCAAATTTGAATTGTTTGAGACCCGGATCCGATTCGAAGACCCATTTGAAGAGTTGTATATGTAATATTCATGTAATAGAATATGTAGATATGCAGGTACACATCTTGGGGCCACGAGGAAATTTTATTTGTTCTTGCATGATGTGTGTTTATTTTCTAAGCATGTTGTATGTTTTACATGTTAGGAGCATGCTAGGATTTATTTAATTCCTTATTGCATGCTGTCAAAAATCTTCAACTTAAAATCACAAAGTGAGTTAAAATAAATTTTAATTTATTTATTTAGGCCTCCACAATTGGTCTTATAAGTGATTGTGGATGTTGTTCGCGGGACCCTGGGAGTCTCCCCCTAGAGGATACAACATTCACTGGTTCACTGGATAAGACTTCAAATAAAAATAAATTTTATCTTTAAATGAAGTGTGTGGCACTCGCGGGACCCTAGGAGTCTCCCCCTAGAGGATGTGTCATTCACGGTTCATTGGTAAAGATTTAATTCAAGATAATCTTAAGAAATTACTTGCAAGCGATGTAAAGTCCTAACGGTAAGGTCATCAATTGTATATGAATTTCTATATAACTCTCCAATGGAGTCCGTGTTTTAATTCACATGGCCTGTGTATAAGGTCCGACTATTAATTCCATTTGTCATAAAGTAGAGGTTGACGTGATATTGGAATTAAAGATAGTTTGTCTGGTCAATGGATATGTGTGTAAACGTCCACCCACCGTGGCTTGCATATATATGTGTTGGGCTGTTGGAGGTTGCATAAATATTGGTTTTAAAGGTTTCCATGTTTTATGCTTCAATTAATGTGATTTAAATGCTTATGTATTCTCTATCATAACAAGCTTATTGGTCCAATTTGTTTGGACTGGAAATAAATCTTGATATAGTTGCTGAAGAGTACATATTTGTACTCAAAATGCCTACTCAATGTCTCTTGAACCCTTACTTCCACTTGAAAGTAATCCAGGGTAAGAAATAGTACTTTGTTGCTGAGTTTCTTGCTGGTTTGATTACGGTGGAGGATCTCACAGGTAAGAGATCACTGACTCTGGTTTTTTTTTAAGCATCATCTTCTTTGTGTAATGACGGTAAGAAGAAGAAGCCACAAAAGAAAAATAACAGTGGGAGCAAATAAGTAATACTTTCCGGTAGTATGACACCTTTTGGTGGTGTCATGAAACTAAAGGGAAAGTGCAACAACTGCAACCAGTCTGGGCATCACGGATATAATTGTCCCCTCTTGGTGAAGGGTATCTCGGATACATCTTCTGTTTTAGTTGTTGAAACATGTTTTGCGACTTGTTTTACTATCTCTTGGATTGTAGATACTGGTGTCATTGATCATGTTTTTTTAGTCTGCATGGTTTTATGCAAACAAGACAACTAATGAAGGCGAGATTACTGTAAGCTTGGTAAATGTTGTTAGAGTGGTTGTTGTTGTAGTGGGAGATATACACTTAATCTTTTTCGGATTGTGTTGTGGTATTAAAGGACTTTTTAAAAGTGCCTAGTTTTCGAAAGATTTATTTTCAGCATCAAAAACTGCTTCTGGATGGATATTCAGTTATTTTAATAACACTGATGTTATTATGAGAAATAATTCTTTTATCTGTTCTGCCATGTTGGAAAACTTCTTATATACTATTACTTGTGTATATCGTTTTGCAACTAAAACTCATGCATATTCATCGTTTAAAAGAATAGTTTCTTCTATGTTGAATCAAACATATATTTGGGATCTAAAACTGGGTCATGCTAATCTGACTAGGATCCAAAGAATGATAAGTCGTGGATCATTGGAATCTCTCCAATTTGAACCATTCTCAGTCTGCGAATCCTAATTAGAGAGGTAGATGACATTAAGGCCTTTTTAAGGCTATGGGTTTAAAGCCAATGATATGTAGAAAATTATTCAATCTGATTTGTGTTGGTCTATATCTATTCAAGCAAGAGGTGGTCTTGAGTATTTCGTGACTTTCATGAATGATTATTCAAGGTTTGGATACATTTGTTTGATACGCTACATGTCTGAATGATTTGACAAGTTCAAAGAATTTAAGACTGGAGTGGTGAATCGAAAAGGTAAAAGTATCAAGTCGCTATGATATTATTGTAGTTTCTAACACCTCAGTGCTGAATTTAGGCAATACTTATTGGATAACGAGATTACATCTCAACTATCTACGTTTGTTTTTCCGCAACAAGTTGGCGTAGAAGAGAGAAGAAACATAATTCTTTTTGGAGATGGTGAGGTCGATGATGAGTTATGCCACTTTTCCTACTTTTTTTTAGGGTTATGCCTTGGAAACAGCGGCGTACCTTCTGAACTTAGCACCTTCTAAATCGATTATAAAGACTCCAACAGAATTGTGGACTGGGCGAAAGTCTAGTTTAAAACCATATTCTTGTTTGGGGTTACCCAACATATGTGTTGGATAAAGAAATTGATAAGTTAGTACCTAGAATGGAAGTACGGTTGTTTATAGGATATCTTAAAGGTACGAAAGGCGGTTACTTTTATATTCCTAAATAATCAGAGGGTGGTGACTAATACCGATGCCCGATTCTTGAAAGAAGACTATATAAGTTAGCATTAATCCAAGAGTATGATCATTCTTAATGAGTAGAGAGGAGACAATGGTACATCAAGTGTACTACAAGAGACTGCACAACGTGTTGACTCTAGTTTATCTACACATGTACTGCCTTGTTGTAGTGGGAGAGTTGTTCAATCTAATCATTTCATGGGTGTGGGAGAGCCTTCGGACTTGGTCCATATTGGTTAACATGAAGCAAATCGTTTCGTGGGTGTGGGATAGTCTTTGGACTTGGTCCACATTGGTGAACATGAAGCGAACGATCCCTGAACTTACAAAGAGGCAATTCAAGATGTAGATGTGATGTCTTGGCATAAGTCTATAGATTCTGATATTAAATCTATAGATGCTATGGATGGGTACGACCTTTAGACCTTCCTAAAGGCAATATAGTCATTTGGTGTTAGTGGGTCTATAGGTGTAAGAGAGGATCTGATCGAAAGGTCATCGCCTTTATAGCATGGTTGGTGGCGAAAGGATTCACTCAAATAGAGAGAATCGTTTGTGATGATAATTTCTCACCTGTAGCCATGCTGAAGTCGATCTGCAATCTATTATCCATAGCAGATTACATGGACTTTGAGGTTTGGCAAATGGATGTTAAGATAGTTTTCCTTAATGGAAATCTCGATGAAGATATTTATATGCAGTAACCTGAAGGTTGTGTAATGAAATTCTAAGAGCATCTAGTTTGGAAGTTAAAGAAGTCACTTTATGGACTTATACAAACTTCTAGATCTTGGAACATTTATATTGACAAGGTAATCAAATCCTTAGATTTGGAAAATGTCAAGATGAAAGTTGTGTGTACAAAATGAGCAATGGAAACGTGGTGGTTTTCTTAGTACTGTACGTAGACGATATCTTCTTATTGGAAACAACTTGAGGGTATTTTCGGACGTATAGGTGTGGCTGTCGAAACTGTAACAGATGAAGGATTTTGGAAATGCTATGTACATTCTTGGTATTAAGATCATTTAGGATCAAAATAAGAGAATGTTGCATTTGTACCAAGCTTCCTACATCAACACTGTTATTGCCATGTTTAGCATATAAAACTCCAAGAAAGGATTTCTAGTGACATGGAGTTCCTCTGTCTAGGGACATGTGTCCTAAAACACTAGACAAGATGGAGGAAAGAGTTAAGGTTCCTTATGCTTCGGCAGTAGGAAGCGTTATGTATGCAATGTTTTGTACTAGACATGATATCTACTGTGCAGTTGGCATGGTGGCAAGATATCAATCAAATCCAGGTCTGGGGCACTAGACTGCGGTAAAATATGTTCTCAAGTATCTGAAAAGAACTCGAGATTATATGCTGGTTTACCTATCAGACAGTCTGACCCCTTTGGGTTATTCAGATTCAAATTTTTAGCTAATTGAGATATGAGAAAGTTAACCTCGGGTTATGTGTTTACCAAGGGAAGTGGAGCCATATTACGTGGTTGCCTCAGAGGTTGCCAGTGAATCATTCTGGCTTAAGAGCTTCTTCTTGGACTTGGGGGTGATTACGAGTATGCCTGAGTGTATCACAATTTGTTGTGACAACACTGGTGCAGTAGCAAACTCGAAAGAACCTAGAGCCCATGTGGCAAGTAAACACATAGATAGATAGTAACACATTTTACGAGAGATCGTAAAGTAAGGTTATATGGCTGTGGAAAATTTGTGTCATTGTATATCCTGGTTGATCCTTTCACAAAGACTTTGGAACTTGCATCTTCGGAAAACACGTAGAGGGTCTTGGTTGATGATACATTGCAGCTGCACTTTAAGTCTAAGTGGGAGATTTGTAATGACATGGTGTATACTAAAAGTTTAGCTTTAGTATAAGTCGGAGATTGTTGGAGTATACTGTAAAGCGAACTTTTAAGTGAGTTTTGTCATGTACTTAATCTCCTTAAATAACTGAAATAAATGTTATCACATTGTTGCAATCTCATGATTGCATGTATATCCACTTATCTTATATTGTAAACAATGTGCTGGTTGTGTCGTCCCAGTGAAGACCGCATTGTTGGGTTCCTTATAAAATATAAAACGTATTCACAACTGAGATAGTTTTGGATAAACTATCGTTTTAGGTTGTATAAACTTGAGATAATTAGTCTTGGTTATTAGTTTATGCTAGTGCGTGGTGTCGCATTGAATGGATCGCGGTGAGATGTGTTCTTCTGTTCTGACTCTATGAAGAACTAAGGTCTCGGCGACTTTGTTAATTCTTAACCCTAGATGTGATATTTAGATATATGCAAATGATTGTTTGTTACTTTGACTTACCATGGGTGAGAATCTAAAGGATGATTCAATATGCTCTGTATCTTGGGTAACAACATTATTTGTATGTGTTTATTTAGTCACATTAAGGCATCGTGTCCTGGACATCCAGGTTGATGACATCCCCTTAAGGAGCTCATAAGTTTTATCGTATTAAACCCCGTAGGTGGAATTTATTCTAATACAATAATAATGTTGAGCGGTTACTACTTAAGGAATTAAGATATTAATCAATTAATGTTGTCAGAGCTTTTAATTAATTAATAGATGTGTGTTATCTTATATACAGGGAATTAATTATGTCAAATAGAAGCCCTGGTTCACATCGGGATAGGATGGCAGTTGCAACATTAATTCTCTAATGGAATGATTTAATGTTATAAGTTCAAATTATATTTTGGGCTTAATATATTTGTTTGGACTTATGGGAGGCCCAATCTTATACCTTCTAGAGATACCTGACCTAACCCAACTAGAAACCCTAGAAGATGCTTATAAATAGGATTTGTGGTTGAGAGAAAAACCTAATGATTCCATAAGTTCATATGATGAACGACGGCTAGGTTTTAGTTCTCTCGAACACTGTAGATCCGTATTTGTTTGGCATCTAACGATTCGGAGGATTGTTGTCCACCCGACATCTAATCGTGGTTCGCGGGACACAGCCTAGATCATCTCTAGTGGAATCGATCTACAGATCTGTATAGATCTATTGGTAATCCTTGATCTTCTTGATTTAATTTATTAAACCATGTATGTGTACGTTTGGTATCCAACATCGATCGTGGGGACGAACCGCCTTCACCGACGTGTTCCATCAATAAGTGGGCGTCCATGCTGCGTGGTCTGGTTATTTTTCATTCATTCATAAGTTCAAATAGTCGGATTTCTAAATAACTATTTTTATTCATCTGAGAAGTGGGAGCCTTTGCGTAAACATTCTACGTGGCTTGTGTGTTAGGCTTCCCATAAGTTCTATAGGATTGAAATTTAGTGAGATAATAAAAGTTGCAAAAGTCATGAATCTGAGCTAAGTGGGTATAACAAATCGATCTTTTACGACTGGAGTTAGAATTGTGTTATTTGCTAGATGTTATCAAAAGTAAAACTCATATGTGAAGCCCTTGGTTTGTAGGATGAAAATGGTCTAAGATTATCTCCAACTTTTAATTCCATTTGTCTATGGTTATCTGACATGGATTGAGATTAAAGGGTTGGATTTTAAAGATGTAGTCTGGTAAGGTGGTTTTATCACAAACGTCCATGTTGCACAACTTGCGGTAAAATTTCTTAGACAGTCGAGGGAAATCATTGTATTGGTTATAACCTTACAATACTTACTTGTTTCAGAGTTCTATGTGTATGTTCTTAAGTTAACATTTATTATTTTAGATATGTCTATGAATAATGTCTTTAATATCTTGGCACAAAATTCATTGACTAGTTCGAATTTCCCTAAATGGAGATTTCTGGTTGAGCAAATCTTGATTGTTGAGCAACACATATTTGTCTTTATTTTGGAATGCTCAATTGCCTAAGGAAATAAGTCTGCTAAATGTGTCATGTTAGATGGCTTTGTTACATATTAGATATGTCATATCAGAGGAATTGCTTCTTAAGTATAAACATTGTGTTGATGTGGTAGAGATCTGGAAGGATTTGATTAAGACTTATGGGGAACTCGAATGAGATGTTAGTTTTGAGTTCATGGTGGAAATTGTTAACAAGAGAATGATTGGTGTTAGCATGGTGAAGGGGAGCACATGATGGCCATGAATCATCCCATGGAAGAATTCATTGTGCATGGTTGTAATATCAGTGACAAGCTCAAAACTAATTTTATATTAGACTCTCTACCTATTTCTTATGAGGATTTTACATCAATTGTTAACTTAAAGGAGTATGGTTTTGATGAGCTGATCAAATTTCTTGTTGCAATAGAATCAATCATTTCCTCATGGAAAGTTGTTGTGTCCGATTCCGATAACTCATAATCTACACTGAAAAGTGTTAAGAATAGAAAAGGTAAGGAAGATGAAGGCATGGAAGCAAATAGTGAAGACAAATCTCTCAAAAGATTTATGGAAATGTGTTTGTAAAGATAAGGTGCTCCACTTGTTGCAATATCAAGAGGAGGAACGTGAATTATAATGTCAAGGCGACAGGACAAGTTGTATCATTTGCATTTGTAATTGGGTCATGTTTAGCGTCAGTTTCTACTCATTTGTAGGTAGTAGATATTGGAGCTAGTGACAATTTTGTAATATTTTGCAGGGTTTCATGCCGACAATGCAATTGAAGAATGACGAGGTTACCATCTCCATAGGCAATGTTGCACAAGTTTCTACTGCAATAATTGGAGATTTTAATTTATGTTTTAAAAATAATGTTTTGATTTTAGAGAAGTTTTGTATGTGCCAGATTTTTGGGTGTACCTACTTCCATTTTCTAAATTATATAAGGATGGATATTCACTTATTTTAGATAGTGGTATTTCTATGGTTGGTAATAACGGTGTTATCTGTTGTAGATTACTGATTAACTCTTTCTATATCATTAATTGTATACATAAATATTCTGTGAATGTTGCATGCAATTCATCTAATGATAATCCTAGAAAGAGATAGTTTTCTTCTCCTAATATGTATCATACATATCTTTGGCACTTGAGATTAGGTCACATCAATCCAAAACAAGATTAAGCAACTTGTGAATGAAGAAATTATGGATTCAATCCACGTAGTTGATGAGTTCATATTTTCACCCATATTTGGTTTGATACCTGATAGCTGTAAAAACAGTAGCAAATAAATTTGTAAAACCCTAAGGTTGTCGAACCCACAGGGATAGTGCTACGAAGGGATTCATGTACTAGAG
>JAPKLW010000011.1:1654166-1670522 GCA_026898455.1 Plectranthus barbatus
TTTAATAAATGGCGATTCATGTCGCCTATTGTAGACTCAGTTCCTACAGCAGTACCGCAGTTGTAAAAGCTCCGGCGAATTATAAACGGATTTCAAACTTGAGCAAGCTGGGAAAGCTTTTGGGAATAATGCAGGTTTTCAGAAAGTTGTAGTAAATTGACTATGTATGATAATCAGAGACATGCACCTACGTATGCCTATTTATAGACATATTCAAGATGGGAGAGCTTGACGATTACAGTCGCAGCATCAATGGCAGCAATAACTCGGATAGTTACGGGTGGGAGACACAGCGATAACGGGCGTAGAAGACCCGAGAGCGTGGTGTGTGTTTGAACGGAAGTCAAAACTGTCTCAACGCAATTTGAACATGTGAGCTAACTCATCAGCCACATCACATGCTACGTGTGTACCACGTCGACTGGACCAACCAAGTTGATAGTCTACTCTATCAAGCCTGTAGGCTCATTTCGTTAGCCTAAAAAGATAAGCCATGAGTGTGCCAATCCAAGCCCAAGGGCCCAAAGATCACCTAAAGATCAAAGACATTGCTAGCCTATCTGCGTTCTTCCTTTTTCTTCAGTGGATAGAGACTCTTCAAGTCCTCTCGTCGCTGATTGGTATACCTTCTATTTGTAGCCGCTTTCGTAAGAACGGATCTTTTTGTTTAGATCTGAAACCTCCTTTGTGTTTGATGATTGTTCTATTCTATGATTCATCGGGTTTCCTTGTGATTTGTATCCGTCTGATTTACGACTTTAATATTTCTCTTGATTGCTGATGGTCATTTGTTGGCTGATTGCATACGGCTGGCATCTCAACAGTCTGTGCTAAGATCTTCTAGTTCTGTTGGAGCCACTTCTTCAGCATTCTTGTAGCATTCCTTCGTATTGTTGGCCTTGTTGTCTTCTTCAGCATTGTTCAGCAATCATCAAGTCTGCTGATTCCTTTCAGCATTCTTGATTCTTCTTCTTTTCTAGTTCTATTACAACTGGAGTATACATTCCCTATACAAGACTTTTACATTTGACTCTATACTAAGTTGCTAGAGCTTTGATGCACCAAAACATAGAAGAACATAATTATAAATCATTTACAACAGAAGGGGTTTAATATATGTAACAATATTCTAACAATTTCCCCTATTTGGTGCGATCTAAGCCTCATTTCTAAGGTTTAATTCTAACTGATCATGGGAAAGTTGATTACTGAGATTACAAAAGTTTCCTATCAAATCTATTCTCAGCATTTCAAGTCCTGTAGACTCAGTATGGTTCCTAAATGTTCCCCCTCAAAATATCAAGGGTATTGCTCGATTATTCAAATTTTTTAAGCAAGTAAATGGTTTCCAAATCATCTATCAGATAAGCACATAGCACATTCACATAATTTCATCAAGGAATTGCACAAGAACATTTCACACACGTCATCAATCCACGTAGTTTGTTGATTACAGTAAATGTGTAATTTCAGCCAGTTCAATTAGATCAGCGTTGGACAATAAGATGTTCTCTTCAACCTAGGTTAGTTTCTATTAATAAATTTTATGCTTGTCGTACAGGATACACATACCTAAAAAAAATCAAATTTTCAACTAAGAGACTTATAAGGTTAAGAGAGATATTACTTCTTGGTTGTTGAAGAGTCTGAATCAGCAGTGTTTCTGGCACTTGGGGAATTGGTGGTGGTCTTCTTCCCATTCTTTAGCGCTTCCATCGTCATTTTCATGAAGTTGTCCACTACAGCATCTCTTTCCTATCTTTTGATTCTCTCCTTTTCTTCGATCCTTCTTTGCACCTCTCTCTCTTCTGCTTCACGTTGTCTCCTTAAGTCCCCTTCCAATTGTCTTCGAGCATCAAAGCGACGAAATTTATCTTCTTGCTCCTTTCCTCTCTCTGCTTCCTCTGCTAACCTCTTCTCTTCCCCATCTTTGATCGTAGCAAAAATCCTGGTGGAGAAGGTCTCGAAGTGGTATTGCTGGGTAGCAAGCATTTTGTCTTTTGCCTCGGACATCTAATTTGTACCCTCGGTGTGCACAATCGGTACCAGTTGCTCTCCAATGCTCCTTCCTACCATGGTATGAATGAATTGCTGGAGGTCCCTCTGATAAGTACTGGAGCTCAAGGGCTCAATGGTCATAATATGGGGTTTCTCAGATAGCACTATTTGATTCTCGGTAGTAGACATTGATGGGTTTTGTATACTGAAAGCATTTATTATAGTGAGTATACAACGGTTTATTTCTCCTATCCGTTAACAATCGTACATGTATGAACAATGGTATCCTCTTGTCTCACCGATAGGGACGATCATACGGCGTGTAGTAGATCGCAGAAGACAGTATGATCACTTGACCTAGTGAGACATAAACCTAATCACATCCGAGATAGCGTATGAGGATACGTCTGTCCGGATGGCTGCGGCATTGTCGGAATAAGTAGTCTGTCTTGGTTACTTGACATGCTGGTACGCAGAGGTGGCGTATTGATGGACCGCAGTGAGATATATTCGTCTGTCTGACATCAGCGAATAAAAGATCTCGTTATATTGATTTAGTCCAAACCCTAACGAAGGTTCAGGGGTTTGCACGGGTTGACTGTTGCTTTGACTTGCCATGGTGGAGAGCCTGAGTAACGTGCTCGTATATCCGCATCTTGGGTAACAGCAGCTCGTATAGTATCGCCTGAGACTGAACTTAGGTAACCATATCCGAGTAATAGGATGGGGACATTCCCTGAGGAGCTCAATAACATTCATCGTGCCAAAGTCTTGCAGACTAATTAAGTTCAGGCACGAGTGATAAGGTTTGAGTGGTACTACTCAGGAATTATAAGATATTAATTAATTGTAGTTAGAGCTTGTCAGAGGCTCCGATTAATTAATGGATGTCCGGTAACCTTAAATATGGGAATTCTCAATTAATGCAACTCGTTCTCATAACGTGGTAATAAAGGGGTAGGTCAGTATTAATTCTGTGGTGAAAAAGAATTAATATTAATTAATTAATTGTGTCCTGGGTTGTGGACATGAGAATTAATTAATTTATAAGCCCACTTTATTATTTGCATTAGGTCCCAGGTCTGGCCCAACAAGTGTGCTGAATTGAGCCCAAGAGCCCATTAGGGTTTTATAACCCTAGGTCTATAAATAGACCTCTCACTCTCTGAAACCCTAAGCCACTTCATAACACAATTTGAAAAACCCTAGATCTAGAGAGTGAGAGAGGGGGCACCGTTTTCAAGGGAGAAGGAGGAGAATTTTTGAATTCTGGTCCTGCTCAAGCCACAGATCTACGGAGTCCTCACCAGTAGTAGATCTGACCAGCACCGGGATACAGATTTGAAGATCTAATCTGGAGAACAGATTTCTTCTTCCCTTTTCTTTATTTTCGATTTTAGCTAGAAATTAGTTTTCTAATTTATGTTTCCGCAGAGAAATCGGATTGCATGGTTGAATTAAAGTTTGGAATTCAAACGCAAAAGATCGGTACAGACACTACGGAATTACGGTAATCTCTCAATCCACAATTATGTATTAAATTCATAGGAGCATGCTAGGGTTTTGAGAATTTGAATTGTGGGCAATATCCATTGATCGATCCGGTTCAGTTTGGTTTTGGTGATTCGGTTCACGGAAAAACCCTACAGACATAGGGACAGTGGTAGTCAATGCTTGAGATGAGGTGGATGGTTGGTCGGCATTAGCTATGGGGGTCGGTGCGTTCTCCCTTGTTTCTTCTTCTGCATCAGTAATGGAGAAGGAGACCTAAAGCTTTGCATCCTGAAAGATTTGTTGGCAGTTGAGTAAGGACCTTTTCCTTGAACTCCAACATTTTCTTCCTATCCTCTTCTCTCTTTGTGCGGCTTGTTCTTCTGATATCTTCCTTCTCTGTTCCTCAGCTGCGGCCATCTGTCTTCTTGTGGCAGGTGATTTGAATTGTTGAGTGAAGAATGAAGAGTCTTCAACAGCATACTCGGACGGTGGCAAAGAGCGATCTCCACTGACTGCTCTGTGTGCCTTGATCTTCTGTAGCCTGGCAGCAACCTACTTCTCCGAATATTATCATTTGGATGTCAGATCCATCCAGTCGTCAGCCCATTCCTCTTCACTACTCCAATAGTTAAGACCCATCCTGGCCATCATAATCGCGTGGTCCTCATAGTGTAGTTCGTGAGTGGCATAGTCGTAAAAGCGCCATCTCCAAACTATATTCTTAGCCATTCAAGATCGGAAGACTCACCCTGTAATTCTGCAGGATATAAGTTCTCAACTTCGGCAGCAACTTGAGTTTCAATAAAGACACAAATATCTTTTGCCCATGAGATGAGATCATCATTCTTCTCATCTCATACTGTGACAAGAGAACACCACTTTGCAATCCTTTTGGCTTTGAAGTTCCTGTCGGGTAGTTCTTTCATGGGCACTCGTAGAGTTTCTCCTCTAAATGCAAATTCGACATTCGTGGCAGCTGTTGTAGGTCCTGTAATCTCCTCATCATCAGAACTAGGGATATCACTGAATGATATACCTGACACTTCTGGAGAGCTGGGAATTGGAATGCGCCGTTGCCAGATGGACTCAATGGTTCTTTCTAGCACATTCGTATTATCCTCGTCAGAATTCCACCCTGGAACTGTAAATGGATCCATTCCCAATGCTCGCAGATATTGCTCATTCCTAGCTCGCACGTTGGCAGTAAGATTTGCTTGCAGTCTTGATTGGGTTGCAACATTCAATGAGGTAGTAGCTTCTGCTCTCATTAGTGTCTCATCAGCAATGTTCTCAGTGATCTCCATCGTTCCTGCTGGAGTGATGAGTTGTTGAACATCTACTTCGATATCTACCTCTGGATGTGTTGTACCCTCATCTACTTTTTCCTTAAGTTCAACATTCTCCTTCTCTACTACATTGTCTTCTTGATCAGTAATCAGGATCTGGACTATTTCATTCACCAGATCGGCTTCTACCATGATCGTAACAACTTGGCTTCCTCCTTGCGCAACCAATTGTTCATTTTCACTTTCTTTTTCAACAACATAACTACTTCCTACTTGCGAAGTAGTGTGTGACACTATTTCTACAACATTGACTTCAGCTCTTACGCTTCCCCCTTGAATGGTGGCGGGCTGAACAATCATTGTATTAGAACTCCTTTCCCTTTGCGCAGGAGTCTATAACCTTCTTGATTCCTTCACGACTTCTTTCAATTACCTTCTCTCAAAATTGGCATCTGTCATAACATCTGGGTTTTCAAATCTTTCTTCAGCAAACCAAACCTTGGTTTTTCCTTTCACGGCTTGTGCTTTCTCAATGTCTCTTTGGGTGATGCAACCGGATCTTTCTCCAGCTTGAATCTTGACATTTTGTTTGGCGTATGTGGCCATGACCTTCTCATAATCGGTATCCTTCTGCTCAAGAGTCATCTGCAGCTTAAGCTTATCAAAATCTTTTTTCTCGCATGCCCTTTCGAGTGCTTTCTGTTGTCGCCTCTTCTTCCGCGACACCTCTTCATTAGGAAATTCAGGCCTTTGTTTTGGATCTTTCACTGATGTCGCAGTGGTTTCTTCCTCATTCTCTTGAACGATGTCGGGTATCGGTAGAGAAATGTCTACCTCTGGCACTATTATTCTCACGGTTGATCCCTGAAATCGGTCGTGCTTGCCCTTCTTCTTGGCTTGTTCTTCATCACTTGCTGGCTTTCTCCTCCTCTACTGAGGACTTCTTTGCGAGCGCCTCTTCTTCACAGCAGTTGGCTCAGGGGGTTGATCAGTTTCCAGCGGTGTGATGTTGACCAGATGTTCAAGTTCAGTGAACAGGGCATCATGACCTGCTTTCCTCCTTTCTTCTTCAACTTCTTCAGAAGTAAGTGGAACAGTAGTAGGCATGACAGCATGTCCCTGGTAGGGATCTTCTTTGTCAAAGACTGGATCATCGTGGTTGACATTGCTCTTTGCCTTTGGAATCAATGGTTCCTTGAAGCTCTTCGGCGGTTGATGTTTCCTGGTTGGTGGTATGTAATCGAAGTATATCAAATCCTCACCACGATAGCGCTTGCCCTTCGGTATGATTCCATCTAGAAATTGATTGATCTTGAGTCCAAGACCCACATCCTGAGTGAATGTATGATCCGTCTTCATGTTCTTGTTCTTATACACGTGCGCTAGCCACTTGGTGTAGATGAACTTCGCCCAATTTCCTCGAATTTGGTCTTCAATTGCCATCATAACAGCAACCTTCTTAGCACTTAGTTCGGAGAGTGAACCAACCTCGCCTACTAACATCATTATAACAACATGTGCAAGGCTCTTCATTGGTTCTACTAGTGACCTCAAGGGTGCTGCTATCTTCCATGGTTCTTTGAAGTTTTCTTCTTTCCACCTTAACTATCTCTTCTGCATTTTGGCTTTGTCGTTAATTTTGTAGTTGGCTACATCTTATCCATCTCCTCGTAGTCCATACTTCTTCTCCAAAACTTCTGGACTCAGAACAATTATTGTGCACAAAACACTTGTAGTGACGAACTCTTCACTTTCGTCAACCACTGCGTGAGCAAAGAATTCAGCAACTATGTGCAGATGAAATTTCTTGGGTTCCGCAAATAGATACTTCAACAAATTCTCGCGGTCGATTTTACCTATGAGAATGTCACACCAGTGCTTCCGGAATAGTGGTTCGTAGATTATCTTGTCCTTCTTGACTTGAGCTGTTCTCCTTTGCTCGTAGGTGAGTTTACCATGCACCTTACCTTGACTTATGGCAACTAAGCGATAGTATGGAATTGACTCATCAATATCCTCCGTCTTGTAGATTCCTGTAAACGTTGGTTGGAACTATTTAGGCTCTACGGGCATGATGGACCGTCCAGATGATTCGACAGGGTGACTGATGCGGTTGGAAGATTCTGCCATTGACGTTTCTTTTGAAAACTCAAAAAGTGTCGAGTAGAAGAAATTTCAAAATCAGAAGTAATGGGAGTATTAGGGTTTAGAATTTCCAAACCAAACTTCCTTTATACGATCCCATGTAATCGACTTGATGTGAGCGGTTGGATCTCTACTTCTGATCTGGATGAATCGACGGTTGGGCAGTTGGTGACGGTTCGCCTTACGTCCCACGAAGTTGGAAACTTGTGCGTGGCTGACGTGTCTTCTGTGTATTCGCCGCTGCCCTGAGCTAGATTCACCTTTATAATTAATGCGGACTCTGTAGCTTCTCCGTCAATAGATAATCCCGCCTTTCGAGATATTTGAAATGATTATCTCTTCCTTGTTTGTTGGTCGGCATGCAAACATGCATTTGTTGAGGGTAGTGTATCCAGCAATGTGAAAGGCTTGTGCTGAGAGCTTGGACTTAGCTCGATTATCAAAAATATCCCTTTATTTTTAACACCGTAGATCACATAGGTTGCTGAGAGCTTGGACTTATCATTTAACTCCTTGATTCTGCTGTGATCTTAGCATTCCTTAGACCTTCTGAATTTGTTTGCTGACAGTTTGTTTTCAGCAATTGACTTGATCTTCAAGATCCTCTTGTCTAGTAGACGTTGATTATTTGCTTAGAGCTTGGACTCAGCAGTCAGTAAGGATATATCAAAATTTTATCCTTAGTCGTCTACAGATATCTGTTGAGAGCGCAGTCTTCGGGGTTCTACTGAGAGCTTGGACTCAGTAGACAACACAGACTCCTGCAAGATTTTTTCCTTGTTGGAGCAAAGAGTCTCTTTACTGAGAGCTTGGACTCAGTAAACATTTTTCAGTTTTGTTTGCTATCGCCGAATAGTAATGCATTTCATCTTTTTGAGAGCTTGGACTCAGCATTCACCGGATATCTGCTGAAAGCTTGGATTCAGCAGTGTTTTTAGACTCTTTAGATTCCTTGAACCCTTTTAAGTTCAAGAGTCTTTTACTGAGAGCTCTGACTCAGTAAGTGTCGGGAATCTGCTGAGAGCTTGGACTCAGCAGTCAGCAGAGAATAGTTTGTCTGAAGAAACACTCCGTCTTCAACTATTAAGCGCTCTGCTTCCGACTAAGGTTGGGGAGACCTTTAAGACATTCCTATCTTCTGATTTTCCTTTAAGTTTTTCACTCTTTTACCAGGAAAATCATAAGAACTGCAGATAGGATTCTAAGTACACAAGGAGTGTATTGATCTAGCATTTTGATTTAGGCGATTATATTGTTTTAGACAACAGAGTATTGTCATCAAACGAGCATTTTATTGATATCATTGATTTACAAGAGTCACTTCGCAAAGTATAATACTACAAGTTTACAATGATCAATTTGTCTTCAGACTGCTCCAAATAACGCCTTGCTAGATCTTCTCCTACTTGGTCTTTTCCCCGAACTCATTGCTACAAGTCACCCCACTTGCTCAGCAATGTCTTGTTGGCTGAGAGATATCCAGCTTCAATTTCATTTCCTTCCTTCTTGAACTTGCGCTCCTTCCTGGACATCTCTTCGGCTTTCAGCCATCTCATTCTCTGGTGGACAACACACGAAAGAAAATCCGAATCCAGGAGATCTCCCCATGTGCTGGGATCGGTGCTCTTGTGCACTTATCTTATCAGCACCTGGCACCTCGCAAATGTTTCCTACAAGTAGGATGGGTATCATCTGTTCTGCCAACATGCTTTTGCTGTCCTAGATGCCAAGTAGATGCATTCGAGTTGCATCAACTCCATCCACAGACACATTCTTCATCTTTCTTCTTCGCCTCCATTTTCCAATATTGTAGCACTGAAGAAGAGATTAGGAATTAGTTATTTGAGAACCCTTACCCAAAGGCATTCTCAATTATGTGACTAAGGAATATTCATCCTCAGACCCACCTGACAAGCTTATATTTCTCCAACAAGAATGTTGTCATGGCCTTATGGAATGAACCTTCTATCTCTGTTCGGTTCTAATGTCTGAAAACTCATCGTCAACGGTGAACTAAGAATTGAGGGAGTCTTCTTAGATATGATCTCTGTGAAGATTACGACACTTCCTCTCAATTTGGAGACTTCCAAGTCACGTTGCTCGAACCTATACTTAAGGTATTTTGGTGAAATGGTAGAAGACATTTCTGGCTTCTTTGAGCAACAGGGTTTGAATGAAGGGAATAAAAGCATAAGGTGATTCTAGGTTTCAAATATCTGGGATATGAATTCCTAAGTGACTATCCTCCCCTTAAAAAGATGTATTCGCCCTAGAGACTTGTTCAACCAATCACTCCGTCTGCCTCGGGAACTGACGATTTTGGTATGACTTTCCACGTGGCCATTCGAGACGTTATTTTCATAACTGAATCATCTCGAGCCTTGAACAAAATCTTCGGTAATGATAGGAAATATCAATTGTCGCTTCGTCATTAAAGACGATCTTTACTTGATACGTTGGTTGAGTATCCCAATATGTATTCCCTTATCTGATCAATTTCCCAAAATTGATTCAGCAGTTCTTGATTCAGCAGTCATCTTCATATGCTGAGAGCTGGGACTCAGTATTTTCCTGACTTAATCTACTGAAATCAATATTTTTCTACATTTGACTGTCAAGATTGCTGAGAGCTGGGACTCAGCAATCAGATGGAATTTGTTGGATAAAGTGATGTTGGATATCGATATGCTTCGTCCTAGAGTGATGTATTGGGTTCTTTGTAATGCACATCGCATTGTTGTTGTCGCAGTATATAGGTGATGCAGTAATGAGATTGACCTGCAAGACGGTCAAGCATTTGATCAATAAAGGGTAAAGGAAAATGATTTTTAAGAGTTGCATTATTTAAAGCCCTGTAATCAATGCAGAAACGCCATCATGTAGTCAGTCTCTCAATCACTTCTTCACCACTTGGCTTGATAACCTTCTCGAACCCCCCTTCATTGGAACCATGTGAGTCGGACTGACCCACTCACTATCACTAGGGCTATAGATAATGTCGTTATCCAGCAGCTTCAGAACTTCCTTTTTCACCACTTCTTGCATCTTCGGGTTCAGTCTCCTTTGTGGTTGTCTCTTCGGTTTGCTCCCTTCTTCAAGGATGATCTTAAGCATTACTATAGATGGGTTGATCCCCTTTATGTCAGGAATCTGCCTAACCTATAGTTGATCTGTGCATTCTCAGGACCCTTGAGAGCTTTTCAATCTCCACAGCAGACAATGTCGAGGCAACAATGACTGGATAGGTGTCATTCTCCCTAAGGAAAACATATTGGAGGTTGTCTGACAATTTCTTTAACTCCACTATTGGAGCTTCGTTCTTTTTCTTTTCCCTCTTCAATTTTGCTTCATGTTCCTCCTCTTTCGTCCTCAACTCCAAAAACTTGACATCCTGCTTGGGTTTGATCTCTGGTGCATTGTCCAATGCATTCACCATTTCTAATAACTCATCAAAAACCTTATAAAGCTCATCAAAACCAGTACTAGAGTTTAAAGAATCATGAATAACTTCTTCTAATGCATCTCTCTTCACATCACCAAAGAACAAAGGAGTAGATATTACCTCGACGTTATTGCACTCTTCATACCTTCCTTCATGCTTCTTCATTACGTCAGAAATGGAAAATGAGATTTCTTGATCATTGAAATGGAGAGTCAGTTCTCCCTTCCTCACATCAATCAATGCTCCTCTAGTGGCCAAGAATGGTCTCCCCAATATCAAAGGCACATTCTTATCTTCTTCCATATCAAGGACAACAAAATCTGCAGGGAAGATAAAATCATTAACTTTCACCAACACATCTTCCACAATACCTTTCGGGTATGAAATAGAGTGATCCGCCATTAGGAGAGTGATGGTTGTTAGTTTGATCTCCCCGATTTGTAGTCTCTTCAAAATAGAAAGCGACATCAAATTGATGCTCGCGCCCGAATCGCACAATGTATGGCTAAATTCTAGTCCACCAATGACACATGAAATTGCGAAGCTCCCGGGATCTTGCCTCTTGAAAGGCATTTTCCGCTGGATCACCGCACTACACTCTTCAAATAAGTTCACAGTTTCGAACTCCCCAAATTTCCTTTTCTGTGTCACCATTTCCTTCAAGAATTTTGTGTAGCCTGGAATATCCTGAAAGACTTCTAACAACGGCAAATTGATGTGCACCTTACTCAGATGCTCAAAAAACCTTGCAAACTGTTTATTCACTCGATTCCGTGCAAATCTTTGAGGAAAAGGTAGATTGCTCCCTTTGGAAATTTCCTCGGATGTGCTCCCCTTTTGTGTTTTTACTAACTGGGGAGTCACTTCCACTTCAATCTCCTCCTCTTCTGACACCTTGTCCTTGAGCCCCTTCTTCTCCTTACCCAACGTGGGGCCACGAGGTTCCTCATAAGACTTACCAATTCTCGTGGATATAGCACTGCAATTATTCTTCGGATTGACTTCAGTATCACTAGGAAATTGCCCATGTTGATGTTTCCCACTCACATGCTTAGCAATAGTGGAGATCTGATTCTGCATCTCCATCAACATATTGTCATATTTATCAAAAGTATTCTCGAACTCTTCATGTTTTGAGCTGACAGCTCTTCTCTCCTGTTGCACATATTGCTTCCTCAAATTATCACCTCCACTCATCTGATTCGATCCTTCCCCTCTCTGCTCAAATCTAGGAGGTGGATTCATAGAATTGTTCGGATTCCCATAAGACAGGTTCGGGTGGAATCGATTGCTGGGATGATTAGGAGGATTATCATACTGATAATAAGGCCTTCTGTACTTCCCAAAGTTACCTCTTCCAACAAAGTTGACATCGTCGACATATTAGCTTCCATCTGCCCCATTTTGCAGCTTCGGTTAGAAAGTGAATTTCCTCCCCTGGATGAACTCCCCATTTGTTGTTGTTGTTGTTGAGTTCTATCCAAAAGAAGTAAATCCATTTTTTTTCCATCGAAGCCATTTTCTCCTTCATTTCATCCTGATCCTTCAACTCAGCCACACTCTTTACAATTCTGTAATCTCTTCTTTCCTTGGGCCATTTGTAGCTATTTTCTGCCAGCTTTTCAATAGCCCTCATGGCCTCTTCTTCCTCCATGTCGAAAAAATCTCCTCCACCAATATTATCCAGCCACAATTGTGTGTCGTTATCCACCCCGACATAAAATTGGCAGATAATCTGAGCATTAGACATCCCATGTTTTGGACATCTCCTCAGCAACTCTCGGAATCTATCCCATGCCTCACAGAGTGGCTCATCATATTGCTGGCTAAATGACTGAATTTCTGCTTACTTCTTTAGTCTCAGTCCTGGTGGAAAATACTTCAACAGAAATTTCTCTTTCAAATCCTCCCGGGTGCGAATTTCAGTTTTATTCAGTCCCACCAACCAAGCCTTAGCCTCGTCCTTCAAGGAAAATGTAAACAAATACATCCTTATTTGGTCTTGAGGGACTTGGTTGATCTTGATCATGTCTGCTACCTCCAAAAATTGTATAATATGAGCATTAGGATCTTCACTGGGCTTTCCCCCAAACTGATTCTTTTGTACCATTTGAGCAAGCTGGGGTTTGATCTCAAAGTGAGTAGCATCAGTATGGAAGTTGAATCCTACATTAGGTTCTCCCCTCTGCGGTCGGAACAAATTTTGGAGCGGATTCCTCCTTTCTTCCCTCCGATTCTGTTCCCTTGGGTAGTTGACTTGATTTCTAACTTCTTCCAACTGTCTTTTTCTGCAAATTATCTATCAATTCTCTATCATTTATTTGTTCTTCTTCTGCCATATCTTTGTTCTCTGCTTCCTGTATTGGCAGTTCTAACCTTCTCTTTGCTTTGGATCGAGTAATCATACACGACCTGCACCAGTAGAAGTTGAAATTAAATAATCAATATAATAAATCTAGACTACCAAGCTTTAAATCCCCTAATATAAAAAAACAACCTACACTTTGAGTCCCCAGCAACGGCGCCAAAACTTGATGCAGTATTATTTTATCAAGTAAAATTATCGAACACAGAGACTCAACTCGCCCGTTGCAATGAATAAAAGAGATTGATTTAAAGACTCCAATATCTAGATGTGATAAACATGCTTGAAAGTTCAATTATAAATTTCTAGAATCTTAAAGCTTAATACAAATAGCTAAATAAAACACCACACACCTTATGCAAGATAACCAAAGAGAGAGAAGTTGAGGTACTTAGGATGAATTGAGAAGATTGGGAATATGTTTGGATTTGTGAAAATAACCAATTTCCAATTATTAATTTGGATCAATTCTCTTCTATAATTATTACCCTTAGTATCGGTGCAATAATTGTAGATCAATCTTTATCTCAACCTAGATCTAAGTTTATTGATTCCGATAAACTCCCAAAAGCTCAAGAATTCAAGATCTAGATACGAAATCACCTATCCTCTAAGTGAAAAGACACCCAATTATTATTGTTATCTCCTACAATTTCACCAACCTATCAAGCTAGTTAATTGAGGCATAATATCCATACATGGTGATCAAGCATAAATGAAATACAATTTTGAATCAACAACATAATGAAACCTTTGGAAATTCAAAACATCAAATCCAAACAATATCCAAACAATCTTTCCCAATCACATCCTAATCCTCAACAATCAAATTAGCTACTCATGAATTCAAATAAAAACATGATTCTCTCCAAATTGAACATAAATGAAATGAGTAACAAGAAATCTTATGATTTAGATGATGGATCTTCAATTCTGTGGCGATTCCTATCCTCGATCTTCGATTCTTCACCCTTGAAGCTATCTTTCTTTGCTTTTCTTCGAGCCTCTCTCTCCCCTAGGTTATCTCTAGTGTATCTCCTTCAAATTGTGATTTCCCCTACTTTTATAGCTAAAATTCCCGCTTTGGTCCCGAGTGGGATGACATTCTTTGAAGGCTCAAGAAATTAGCCCGGTCCCGAGTGGGATGCTTGTCCCGAATGGGACAGAATCGTCCCGCTCGGGACAGACCCCTGTTGCACAAATTTCACGCCGAATTTCCAAGTTCTGAATGGCACGATGCCTCCCGAGCTTTGGTCCCGAATGGAATGAAGTTGCCCTGCACGGGAAAATGGTCCCGAGTGGGATGAATCTGTCCCACTCAGGACGGTTCTTGTCCTTAGTCTATTTTTGCTCGAAAACCCAAATTTCTCGCTCGTTTCATGCCCTGCACACTCAAATACCTCTCAAACACCAAGTGAAGGTAAAATGAACCAAAAGAAGAGATATGTGTGTGATTTGTGAATTCACATCACATCATGCAATTTAACACTCTAAAATAACACAAATTACACACATATCAATAGGAACGCAGTCGGTGCTGAATTCATAGTCTTGAAGTTGTTTAATCCACAGCACCTGTGTACAGCAACTTGCAGCAGCCACGTATTCAGCTTCTGTTGTGGATGTTGCTACAGAGTGTTGCTTCTTGTTGAACCAGCTTATCAGCTTATGACCAAGGAATTGATATGTCTCACTTGTACTATTTCGATCAATTCGACATCCTCCGAAGTCCGAGTGTGAATATCCAATGAGTGTGAGATCATCTACTCTGGGGTACCAAATTCATAAAGATTTCGTTCCTTTTAAGTATCCTTCGTGCATACTCTATGTGCGATTTCTTCGGATTTGCTTGATATCTCACACACACTCCTACAACATACGAAATGTATGTTCTGTTGGCCGTCAGATATAGAAGAGAGCCAATTATTCCTCTATATGTTGTGGGATCCACGGATTTGCCTTCTTCATTCATTGATATTTGACAAGTTGTGCTCATTGGAATCCGCAGTGTCTTCATCTTTTCTGGGAAAAATTTGCTGATGAGATCCTTGGTGTACTTCTTCTGATGAATGAAGATCCCATCGTGGATTGTTGAACTTGCAAACCTAGGAAATAAGACATCTTTCCTATCATACTCATCTGGAAATTAGTCTGCATAAGTCTAGCAAACTTCTCACATAGAGTCAAATTTCTTGATCCAAATATGATGTCACCCACATAGATTTGGATGAGCAAAATGTCTTCAGCATCTTTGATCAAGAATAACGTCTTGTCGATCTTCGCTTTCCCGAATCCATTCTTCAGCAGAAATTGTGATAGCTGTAGGAACTGAGTCTACAATAGGCGAAGTGAATCGCCATTTATTTTTAACCACGGATTCGTTTTATGGATATCAAAATAAACATTATGACAAACAGTAAATGCCCTATGCATGCTTCTATTTAATTTAATTCGTAGATTCAAAGGGATACCTCAACTCCCGCAGATCGAATAAAGGCATGGATCGTTGGTGGTGTTCCTACAGATCTGATCTTTTGATCTGTTCCCTTGCTCGATTTGGAAATCTGGTGAGGATACGCTACCGGATCTACAGCCGCCCACTCTCTCTATTCTCTCTATGGTTGATTTATAGAGAGATTGATCTATTTATATAGATCTTGAGAATGGGCTATTAGGGTTTAATAAACCCTAATGGGCTCTGAGCAATGTTGGGCCAGACCAGGGATCAAATGCAAATAATAAAGTGGGCCTCCTATTAATAAATTCCATGTTCAACCCTAATGGGCTCTGAGCAATGCTGGGCCAGACCAGGGATAAAATGCAAATAATAAAGTGGGAATCTTATTAATTAATTTCATGTTCAACCCAGAACATAATTAATTAATAAACATTAATTCATGCCACCAGAGAATTAATGCTGACTTACCCCTTTATTACCACGTTATTAGGAACGGGTTGCATTAACTTGGTTAATCCCCATATGTAAGCTTTCAGACATTCATTAATTAATTCAGCGTATGAAAATTAACTATAATTAATTAATCTCTTATTATTCCTGAGTAGTACCACTCAACCCTTATCGCTTATGCTTGAATCCGTGATTCAGCCTGCAGGACTTCGCATAACGAACATCGTGAGCTTCCGAGGGAATGTCACCATCCTTAAACGGATATGGTTATCTCAATCCAGCTTGAGGAAACCCCACACAAACTGCCATCACCCAAGATACAGATATATGAGTACATGTAAGACTCTCTACCATAGCGAGTCAAAGTGATAGTCAACCCATGTGTGCCCCTCAGCTTTCAATAGACTTTAGACCCGACCAAGTTACCGAGATCTTTACTCATTCATATGTCAAGTAGAATGGTTCATCTCACTGTTGATCCTATCAATACATTGAGATGTACCGGTCAGACAAAGTAGTCAAGATAAACCACTTATGGACTTGTGTGCCGCAGCCTAAACCGACAGCCAAACCAAAAACTGTCTCAGCTGTGATAACTATTTATATCTCGCTAGGTCGAACGATCTATACGATTTTCTGTGATCTCTTACACACCATATGATCTCCCTATCGATGAGATAACTGGATGTGTTTGTTCGCATTGTATGATTGTTAATTC
>JAPKLW010000011.1:1680522-1715001 GCA_026898455.1 Plectranthus barbatus
TTCCCAATATACCAATCATAATGCTTTTATGTATACAATTCCAACAGGGGCGAGAGACCACGTCGATCGACGCCAATCAGCATCGATCGATGCCGATGAGATGGCCACGTTGATCGATGCCAATTAGCCACGATCGACGCGAGCGAGTCTGCTGGAGTGAAAATCTGATGAAAATTGGATTTATTCATATCTTTAGCCCTAGATTTGATAGGATACACATCCACCCCTATAAATACCTAGTTGAATTCGACTTTTTGAGGAATGCAATCATATTTTTCAGTTTTTAGAGTTTGGAGACTTGGGAAACACGAAACCCTTTTATTTTCTTGTAAGTTCTTTATGTTTATGCAATTTAATATGTTTTCTTTTGGATTTCTATCTACGATGAGTGGCTAGAAACCCTAGCGGGTTCTAGGGGTTGATATTATTATGGATGCATGTTAGAATTAATTAATTAGGTTCATGATTCCTGTGTTTATTTTATAATTCTAATTTAATTCAAGGACCGAGAGGTGACGATTAATTTAGATGTCTAGCTATTGATAGAAGGACCAAGAGGTGAATATTAATAGTGGGAATAGGAATGCATGATACAATCTACACTATCCAAACAGATATACTAGACTGTAGGAATTGAACTGATTTGCTTATCAGATTGACTAATTTGGTGTACTTTGAGACCGAGCGGAGATAGTCACTAATTAGTAATCTAGGTTATATTTGCCAAACAAGGAAATATAGCATTGTTGCAGTATTCCACTTGTTAAATTAATTGATTCCTACATGTTATCTATAATAAGAATTCTTCCCTAGAATCTGTGTTCCTTTAAATTTGCTTTCAAAACCTCTTTAATTTTCAAGTATTGTTATCTTTATTTTCCAAATCAAAACCCTAATTTTTTGTTCACTCAAACAATGAATTTTAGGATCATAATTAGTACATAGGATAATTTCCCCACACAATTCCCCTGGATCGATAACCTTAGGGTTTACAAATTTATTTGTCACTGTTTCTATAATTAATCTGTAGATTTTACAGTGATCACTCTCCACCATAGCAAGTCAAAGTGACAGTCAACCCATGTGTGCCCCTCAGCTTTCAATAGACTTTAGATCCGACCAAGTTACCAAGATCTTTACTCATTCATATGTCAAGTAGAATGGTTCATCTCACTATTGATCCTATCAATACATTGAGATGTACCGGTCATACAAAGTAGTCAAGATAAACCACTTATGGACTTGTGTGCCGCAGCCTAAATCGACAGTCAAACCAGAAACTATCTCAGTTGTGATATTTGTTTATATCTCGCTAAGACGAACAATCTATACGATCTTTTGTGATCTCTTACACACCGTATGATCTCCCTATCAACGAGATAACTGGATGTGTTTGTTCGCATTTTATGATTGTTAATTCAGACAGGAGTTGTTTATTGCAAGTCATTAATGATTACCAGTATATCAAACATAATGTTTCCCAATATACCAATCATAATGCTTTTATGTATACAATTCCAACAACAACGTCTCATACCAAGCTCTTGGGGCTTGTTTCAGACCATGGAGAGCTTTCTAATCTGTACACCTTGTTTCCGCGCTAGAACCCTAGAGGTTGCTCCACGTAGACTTCCTCCTTTAATTCACTATTCAGGAATGCACTCTTTACATTCATCTGAAAGACTATAAAACCATTACGGGCAGCATATGCTAGAAATAACATGATTGCTTCCAGTCGAGCTACCGGATCAAAGGTATCGTCAAAGTCTATTCCTCCGCATTGTGCATATCCAGTAGCAACGAGTCTAGCTTTGTGACGAACGATAAGTCCATTTTTGTCTCGCTTATTTTTGAATACCCATTTGGTTCCTATCACTGATTAATGTGTTGGCCGATCGACGAGATCCCATACGTGATTCCTTGTGAACTCTAATAATTCCTCCTGCATCGTGTTGATCCAATCAGTTGATTTAAGTGCGTTTGCTACTTTGGTAGGCTCTTATTGTGATATGAAGCAGGCTAGCATGGCGTTGTGTCTGGTTCTGATGGGATCAGTAAGATCTCTTAATATCACTTCAATGGGATGATCTCTGAGTAGCCATTTTGGTCTTTGTAGTTCTTCTAGTGATTCTTGACTGTTGGACGTTCCGATAGGTTCTTCTGAGACTGGTACATCAACAAGCTGTAGTGTTTCCAAGCTGTCTGCTACACTTGTTGGAATGTCTTCTTCTGCTGAATGACTATCTTCTGGCATATTGTCTGCTGGATTCTGGTTTGCTGATGTAGTACTCCTATTTCCAGCATTCTCTTTCTGGTTGTCTTCACCAGAGTTATCTTCAGCAATTCTCTCGCCATTTTGGGAATTCTCAGCAGTATCTTCATTTCGTTGAATGAATTCCTTTTTTTGAGTTCCCCTTTGACATGTAATCTCTTTGAGAGAATTTGGGTTGGCCTCAGCATTACCATTTGCATCACATGCCTTCTTGACTATTGGCTGATCAGTCAAGATCTCCGTTAGAGATGATGATTCACTCATTAACCTAGTCAGATCAATCGGTTCAGCTTCGAAAGTATTCGAGCCCAAAGATCCATTGACATCATTGGTTTCATGAGTTTCATCTCCTTGACTTCTTATGGTCCTGCGCATGTTATTTCCACAAGCTTGGTTGTCTTGTTAAGCACTCTAGATCACTTGTGAGATGGATGTCCATATCCTAGGAACACTCATTCGTCAGCTTTGGGAGACAAAGTACTTAACTTCGACTTCCCATTATTATGGATATAGCATGGTGTACCAAAAGCACGAAGATGAGCTAAGGAAGGCTTACGACCATGATATATTTCGTAGGGAGTCTTGTTAAAGCGAGGATTTAATCCACTTTGATTCTACGTGTAGCAAGCATTCATTACTGCTTCTCCCCAATATCTTTGACTCAAGTCTGTATCCGCAAGAATTGTTCGCACATCCTCTTCGAAAGTCCTGTTTCTTCTTTCTGCCAAGCCATTCTGCTGAGGTGTTCTAGCAGTGGACCCTTCATGTCCTATCCCAGCGTTGGCACAGAAGTCCATTAATGCTTCGTTACAGAATTTTGTACCATTGTCGGATCTTACCCTTTTCACTGTGAGCTCTTTGTCGTTCTGTACTCAAAGTATCAGCTCCAACAGGACAATCTTCACCTCGTCCTTGCTTTTGAGTAATCTCACCCATGTGTACCTAGAATAGTCATCAATAACAACCAAGGTATATTGTTTATTACCTACAATGGGTGGAGTCAATGGGCCAAATAAATCCATGTGCAGCAGCTCAAGGGTTCTGTTTGATGTGGCCTTTTCCGGATTGGATCTGAATGGCGCTTTGGCTTGTTTTCCTTGTTGATAAGCTCTGCATATTCCTTCATTCTTGAAGGTTTCCTTAGGTAGTCCTGCAACAATGTTATTCTTGGCAATATAATTGATAGTTTTAAAGTTTAGATGCATTAGCCTTTTGTGTCATAGCCAATTTGTTTCTTACTTGTTGAATGCTACGAAGCATGATGCTTGCTGACCACTTTCCCAATCAACCACATAGAGTCCTCCTTTCCTGATTCCTCTAAGCTTTACTTCTCCAGTGGTCCTATCAGCAATCTCATAACATATATCAAATAAAGAAACAATATATCTATTTTCACTTAGCAGGTTGATGCTCAGTAGATTGTGCTTGAGACTGTCGACGAGGGCCACATTTATTATTCACATTCCATTATGCTCGATGCACCCTCTTCTGATTACTCTAGCCTTTGAGTTGTCACCAAATGAGACTGAAGGTCCTCTGATCTTATGGAGTTCTGTGAAGATCTCTTCATCTCCTGTCATGTGATCTGAGCATCCACTATCTAAGATCCATTCTTTAAGTTTTCTTGAAGTTCTTCTTCCAGGACCCTGTGCCTGCAAAACAAAGAAGTTATTTTCGGCACCCGATCAATTACGTGTCCTACAGGATTAGTTCTCTGGATCATTCCCTTGGGAATCTAGACCTTCGTGATTTTGACATTTTGTTTGTCATCGCGTTTTACTACCCTTCCATTCCTATTGGAGTAATATCTTGAATCAGCATAGGAATGTGTAGTGGTGTGTCGAGTCATCACTGTCTTTTGAAATTGTTTTGATTTAGACTCTGGCCTCAAGTAGGTGTTCCTTCTACTTGGAGTGCATGTTGGCTTCCTTGCAATCTCAGCAAATTGCTTAACCTTACTAGGATTTGTATGAACCTTCCTAGCAGATAGAATAGTATGTTGGGTTGCATACTCAGACTTTGCTGATCTTTTCTCAGCAGACTTATAGTTTAGTCTATGTTGAGTAGTCAGCTGAGGGATGCTAGTTTGCCAACATTTCTGCTGAGCATTTTATTTAGGATTATCCCTCTTGTCTTTCCTAGCAGATTGCTGAATCTTCCCAGTTGCTAGGAACAAGATAATTTTCTTAGTCTTACTTGAAGCAGCATCACATGATTTTTCTTCATCAAATCCTATTCCAGCGAAGTTCTTAGAACTTCTTTGGACACTTAGAATCTCATGCAAGTCTCTCATGCTTTTTGAAAATTTACATTGACAGGTATTTTGCACGGAGTTTTTGCTTTACAAAGTTTCATTCTCCTGTTTTAAAATATTAAGCTTTTCATTCAAGGAGAAGAACTTGTTTTCAATTTTAATAGTTCCTCGTCTGCTCACTGGTCAAAACGAAAAGATGAGATTTCAGCGAGGAATTTCTTTTACTACTTTTGAAAATTCTTTTTGCAAAAAATTCTACAGTTATCTCATCTGATTCTGAGTAATGTAAATCAGCAGTGTCATGCATATTATCAGAAGTAGAAGCAGCAGACAAAATAGAATGTGTTACCTGGTTTCTTATAACAGCTAGAGCTGATTCTCATATCTATTCTTCATTGATGTCTGCCATGAATACCATGAGAACATCCTCTTCATCCTCTGATGAATAGTTTTCATCGTCATGATCTGGGATGTCTAGTAGTTCCGTCCTTGTCAACAAAGCTTTAGTCACAGCTTTTGATGCTCGCCTTTCGAACAGTTTCCTCAATCTTTCCCTTTCCTCTAGATCTATTCGAGGGCATTCGAACTTCAAGTGATCTGGGGAATTGCATTCCTAGCATGTTATTGGCGCTTTCTTGACATTTCTGCTATCTGCTGGCTGACTTTGCTGAAAATCTTCCTTTTTCTCTTTGGCTTTCACCAGCAGCTTTTTTAGTTTTTTCATCTGTTCTTCCAGCTCGCTGACTGAGCAATTTGCTTCTTTTCCTCGAGATCCGCTGGTGGATGGAATCTCCTTTGTTGAACTGGATTGTGCTGGTCGATCTGAGTGAAATGGCTTCTTAGTTTTCCATTTTTGTCTGTCTCTCTTCACGAAGAATGCAACATCCTCAATTGGTTCTTCAATGGTTACTGCAGCACGAACAGCTTTGTTTTTTTTATCTGCGTGATGTCCCATTCGTGCGCCTTAAGTTGAGGAAACACCTCTTTGGTACTGAAAGCTGACAGATCTTTCTCCTTCAGACTGGTCACTTTGACAAACAAGTCCTCCTTGGGTTGTCTTGAGAGAATCTTTGAGTTCATGTCGGGAAGCTCACGCTCTTCCCAGCTTCTTTAACTCAGCTACAATGGTGTTGAATCTGGCCTCCATGTCCTTGATAGTTTCACCTAGAATTAATTGAAAAGATTCATACATGTCTACCCATTGTTGTAGCTTGTTTCTCTTCATTTGATCTGTTTCCATACTTAGAGTGCCAAGAAAATCCCACATTTCTTTAGCATTCTCGTATTCCAACGCTTCTGCCATAAGAGTAGGTGACAAGTGACCTAATATTAAATCCATGGCTACGTAATCCAGTTGGCCACAGACTCGTTCTTCTGGAGTCCATTCTTCAAACGGCTTATCCACCATTACGTCTGGTCGTGCTACTTCTTCTCCAACCCTGGTCTTTTCCTTTTGGATTTTGATTGGTCCTTTTTCGATCATTTGCTTCGTCTCTGGATGGATGTTCATCAACGTGATCAACGACCTCTTTTTTCCAGTTAGAGTAGGATTCTGGAGTTAACTATACAAACTTCGTGTAGTTTGACATTGCTATGAGCCTGAGCTAAACATAGATATGCAAGGAAAATGTGGATCTGGTCCTAAGCGACACAGAAACAGCTAGTTTGTAAAGACCAACTGCTCTGATACCACTTGTTGGTCCCCGATCAGAGTGTTTTATATGCAGTGGAAGTATTAATACAATCTTGCACTTATCTTGCTAAGGTCCGACTTAGAAAGTGTTTATCAAATGTGCTTTAGCTAAATTATTCGTTAAGTTAAATTGCAGTTTATACTACAATACTTGATGTGTTGAGTTTTAAATACACATATGCGCAATATAATGAAATAAAGCAGTAAGGACACAAGGATTTATAGTGGTTTGAACAACTGTTCTACGTCCACTCTTCAATCGTCTGACTGAAAATTCACTAAAAGATTGAGTACAAGGTTAGGCCTGATCTCTAACGTTGAGTAGCTCCTTCGTCTGGTCAGCGCGCACCTTCAAGTACCTCGGTCTTCAATCTTCAACCTTTGTCGCTCCGTAGAGTGAGGACAAACCTTTCTTCTCCTTGGACGTCGACTGTTGGGAGTTTTATAGTTCTTCCCAGAACCTATCCTTGTGTTGGCGTTGCCCGTAAGAATCATGCTTGCAGAGCAATCTTGACTGCTAGATTCTTCCCAAAGTAGAAAGAATCCCAAAAATAACCTAGGAAGCTTAATTTCGCAGGTCTCCAGCTTCAGATATGATAGCTAGTAGGAAAGCTTCAAACAAGCACTAGCTTAGATGAGTTCGCGTAGTGTAGAGAGTGATTAGATCTTCTCTTTTTATTTCTGTAAGTAAAAATTCGCAAACCTTTGAATCAATTCAGGATGACACCTATTTATAGGTGAAGATTCAAACGACTGTTTGAATCTTATCCGTTAGACACAAAGGCATTGCTAGCCTATCTGCGTTTTCCTTTTTCTGCAGTGGACAGAGACTCTTCAAGTCTCCTCGTCTCTGATTGGCGTAGCTTCTATTTGTAGTCGTCACTGTCAGAACGAATCTTTTTGTTTAGATCTGAAACCTCCTTTGTGTTTGATGATTGTTCTATTCTCTAATTTGTCGGGTTTCCTTGTGATTTGTATCCGTTTGATTTACGACTTCAATGTTTCTCTTGATTGCTGATGGTCGTTTGCTGGCTGTTTGCATACGGCTGGTATCTCAGCTGTCTGTGCTAAGATCTTCTAGTTTTGTTGGAGTCACTTCTTCAGCATTCTTGTAGCATTCTTTCGTATTCCTAGCTTGTTGTCTTCTTCAGCATTCTTCAGCAATCATCAAGTCTACTGATTCCTTTAAGCATTCTTGATTCTTCTTCTTTTCTAGTTCCATTACAACTGGAGTATACATTCCCTATACATGACTTTTACATTTGACTCGATACTGAGTTGCTAGAGCTTTGATGCACCAAAACATACAAGAACATAATTATAAATCATTTTCATTTACAACAGAAGGGGTTTAATATATCTAACAATATTCCTAACACTTTTCGATAAACTGAAACTAAGTTCCAGTCAGTTTCAAATAACAAGTGCAATTCAAACTTACTTCTGCTGCATATTATATACTCGAATTTCAGGACCAATATGATTTATATTTAAAAAGTTTGATGAGCTCAATTAAAACTTGATTAACTTTGTGATCGAAAAATATTCAAAAAAAAGTTGAAATCCAAACTCAATAATAAATAAGTGAAGGTAGAATAAAATAGTATTTACCTGACTTTATGGTATTACAATTAAATACATTTAACAATTATGAAATATCATCCAATGGCATTACTATGTAGGACTACTGTTCAAAAATCCTAAACATCGAGAAAATTAGTGCAAGAGCACCTACATAAAATAATAATTAATGTAAAGTAAAAGGTTATTTGTCGCTACTAGGCATGCATTTATTTACTATTCGAAATGAAATCGATTGTGTTTGTCCAATAAATCGCTTATAGAAATATTTATATAATTATGTTATGAAATCGTCCAATAAAAAATTGGGAACCGCTAATCTTTGTATTTATTGGTTGAAAATGAACCTCCATCAAATTTTAATAAAATAAATTAACCATGGATGTGATATTCTGCTGGTGATTGGGCAGTTTTTATGTGCTGTGTTGACATAATTTAATTTAGGAATAATTTGCATTTAGTGATGTATGCGCAATAATAAAATATATAATTGAACAAACAACATAGAATAATTGATCCACCAAACCATGGACTTTTCTTGTCCAATTTGCATAATCCTTTGTCATACCTCACGTATTCTACTTTATATTCTATCAATGTTTTTTTAATTGATATAATTTAGTGTTTTATTTTTATAATTAAATGGTAAAAAGAATTATAGACTCTAGTTGTTTATAATCAATGGCATTCGATAATATAAAATTAATTTAAACCACAAATAATTAAATAATAATGATAATAATAATAATATATGAAGTGAAATACATAGTAGAGAATGTGATGTGAAACTATTTGCCATCTTACTTATTTCCAGCAATTTACAATATAATTAATTCGAGCTATCGTATTTTATAGTTAATTTTATATTGTTTAATTATTTTTTCAATATATTAAAATCAAATTAAAAGTAATATATAAATTAATGAAAATAATATTTTAAAAAAATTATTTAAATTTACACCATTCAATTATTTTTTCAGTATATTATAATAAATAAAAATCTGTCTTGGTAATAAGGAATAAATACAACATTAAAACATTATTATACAAGAAACGATATAAAGTAACATTATTTTGAATCTCTTATTTTTTAGTTGCATAACAATGTTCTTCTAATTCAATTTTCAAATTAGACTTGACATTAATTTTACATTGATTTCAATTTTTTTTTAAAGAGAGAAATACATGTGGTTGTCGTATCAACGGAAAATGTGTGATGCAGCTAATGAAGTTAACTCGATCAATAATAAAAGATATAATAATTGTTGTTTACAAAGGACTTCAGTTTGATCTGAAAATAGAACAAAAAATAGAGAACTTGCAGGAACTAAATAATATAAAAAATAGTCAAATAAGGCGTACTAAACTGAGTCGACGAGATCTCTTCCCGCAAGACAGTTACACTCAAAAATATTAATAGAGCTTTAATACAGAAAGCTATTTTCAGTAAGTTGATCCATGCACCTAGGGAGTGTGTCTATCCATTAATGACACGATCGTCGTTACCGCCCAACATGATGGCTCAGACGGTTATGATGCTGAAATCACAGGATGGTGTCGGGAGTTGAAATTGCTCCCAAAATTCAAACGCATGCTGAAACATCACGTCCTATTATCGAGAATCGAAATCAAGAATCGGAGCTAAAACTGAGACTGGGCGCGGGCTTAGCCTAGGGCCTCACAAAGGTTGAAGGCCGAGGCGAGGCAGGTGGCAAAGGCTATGCGCGAGGGCACGTCGTGGGACGTCTCTAGCACACTCAGTTATTATACTATATCAGGTAAATTTATTTTACTCATTAAGACAATGTTAGATTCCCAATGTGAGATATCTTAATAATTACATATGTTTAATAATACATGTCTTAATTAATCATGTTGCGTGTCGACTTCGCGGACTAATTTCTCACTCACCAAAATACAGATTTCAGAAAATAAATACACCACGATGATCTATTTGCAACGTAGATTGATCATTTGATATTTAATTTCGACAAAATTAAATATTTATGAATATTTATTCAAATACCTCAAGATTCCTACAATGATTATATAATAGAATAAAAGTATCGGATATAATTCCTTAATGAAAATATAATAAGATAAAAAATCTTAATCTCGCATATGTGAGAATATATTTTCCAGTTTTTCGTTTAACTTATTAAGAGATTCTTGAATGCATATAAAGGTTATACAACAACATTACATTATGCAGCTTAAAGATGTTAAAAAATGATGAGGTTATACAACAACATTACATTATGCAGCTTAAAGATGTTAAAAAATGAAGTTTGTCATCCTCAGCTTGAAGGGTTTAAGCATCTTGTTTGTGTATAATAGATCAAAAGTTCGAGTTTTAATGGAGACGTGTGAGTAAGATGAGATATAATTAATGCATATTTTATTTAAAATAAATAAAACGCATTACCAATCTATGTCTATATAAAAGCAGAACCCCTCAAGATATTTTTTTTTTCCCGCTCATTCGAAACTTCCTAAAATAGTTCTATACTAGGAAAGAATTAAAAAAATAACTTACTAATACAAAAGATATAATTTTTAAAAAAACTCTATATATGGTAACTGAATTCAATGTGATATCCCCAATTACAGCAAAATTACCTAAAATAACTCATGTCTATCATGAAGTTCTGTATAATTACATGGGTTATGGATACAATTTAATATTAATTATCTTATTGGTGGATGATTTGTATATGACAAATATTTAATAGCTTAATCATACTAATAACAATTAAATATCAAAAATAATTATCGTAAAATAATTTGTAATTCCACGCACAAAAAATTATCCATTGAAAAATTAATAGTTATTCATATCAATTTTAAAAATTTTAAAGATTAACCTATATAAATATTGATAACATCACCAATAATTAAAATATATGTTTTAAAATTTACAGTATAGTATCCATATTCACAAATCCAATAAATTAGTTATTTGATTGGTTTTAAATACGCTTTCAAATAACAAATAATTAGCTTTTTATATATGGTAAGAGTTTCAGCTAAAATTATGCCTTAATTTTGTTAACATAAATTGTCCAAATTTATATTATAAATACCACAATCCTTCTTTCACTTTTCAGTATCCCCAGCATCTATATGTCAACTTTTTTTTCTTTTTTTATTTTCTTACTTCAAAATCTTGGTTTTTGTGATAGTATTACTTAAAGAATTGATCAAAATTTCGATTGTTGTTATATGCATATGTTGGATGAGTTTTGTAAATAAGATGAAATTATCACCCCATCATCACCATACACCATTTAACTTCTTGGCTGCATATTTGAGATATGTCATAGTTTTGTTATTTTCATTCTCTGCTTCATATAGTATATGTTTTTTTTTTCTTTAGTTTTTTTTATTATTAAATTTTTATTTATTGTTTGTATGTAAGTTATTATTATTAAGTTTTTCTTTGTTATTGTTGCTGGTTGGAATTCTATTTCGATTTGTATGAACTTTGATTTTTATTTTTTGCAATCTTATAAGGTGATAAAGAGACAAGGATGAAGGAAGATGGATTTGGGAATCATATCCAATATCTGATCATTTATTTAGCTGTTACTGAGAATCATCTATTGTTCTTTTAAGTTTCATAATTTTATTTAGCATAAATAGTTGTTTTGTTCTTATTCTCTCAATTAATTTATTATTATGTAATATAGGTTCAAGATCATGTTTCGCCAAAAATATGTTGTGATTATTACTTAATAAATTTTTAATCATCGTCTTCATTGTAGCATCTATATTTGTTCTTCACGTGATTAATTAATGCTTTAATTTAATAATAGGAAACTATGTTATTATATTCATATTTATATATATATTTGAGTGTATAACAATCTTGGTACCGCTCATTGAGATTTCCAAAAATATTTCTACAATAAATAATTAAGGAATAATAATTATAAGATAAAAATTATAATTTGATAATAATCTATGCAGAGATAATTTATAAGTGCAAAAATACAAATAATTTTTAAGTAACACTAATTTCAATAAATCACAAACGGTGCTTATCTCAAAAAAGGAGAAAGAACAAAGATGTACATTATACTCACTACAAATAAAAACAAAATCTCTATGAATCTTTTAAATTACCATACTAGCTTTATGTTTAGTAACATATAAAATAATAATTTATACATTTTTATAATCTATTTCTATATATGCCTAAAAAGCAAAACGCTTTAGTAGAACTTTTTTGCAGTTCAAATGATGTTAGATGAATTATGGAAATAATCAACTATTAACTATTTTATTGGTGAATACTTCAAATATGTCAAAATTAACTAACTCAATTACGTTAATTAACTAACCACAATCAAATGACAAATTTTATGGTCATTATGCTGATTTCCAAAAATAATTTAATTTCTCCCTGAAACAAATATTTTATAAATAATTTGTCAGTTTATGGAAAGTTAAACAAAGCTATTTATATCATTTTTAATCAAGTGGGCAATAAATATTCATTTTAATAATTTTTGTTTTAGGAGTTTTTTCTATTTGTTATGTATTTAGAATTATTTATACACTCATTAGGATGTTTAATGTTTCACGTGTAGAAATATCATCATTTATATACTTATAAAAGCAGAACCCTTCAGAGCAAAAAAATTTCTCATCCATATAAACATCCCTAAAATTATTTTAGGATAGTTTTGGAAATTATACCAATCATCAAATAACAATTACTATTACACAATAAATATTGTATCAATAATAAATTTAAAATATAAAAGATAACATTAATTTAAAATGGTAATTTACAAAACTTAAAAGGAAAATTTATATTTATATATATATATATATATAGGGGTGCACTATGGTGGAAACCACTTCTTAGATGTGAAATAAGACTTGATCTTGTCCATTGATTAAAAAGATTGACGCTCCAGATGCATTTTTGAGCTGCAAAAATTCGCTGCAATAATAGAAGAAAAAAGTTGCAGAAAAGGGTTTTTTAGTAAATGTGATGCACCTTTTAACTTCCTCATATCTTACCCATGATTTTATTTGCTAAAATTTCGGAACAGTTTTACTGCATAATTTTATCGAATTCGCTGCAGTATTAAGAGATAAAAGTTGCAATATTAAGAGGAAGAAGTTGCATTACGTAATTTTTTAAAAATCAAAATTATATATGCACGATTTTCAGCCCCTAATTTTGTGAAATTTGAATTCTAAAATACTACATTTCAAAATTAAATTATATTTGTTTCCTAATTTAATGGGATTGGTTCTCTGAATTATAGTATTTCAAATTAATTTTTATGTTCTTTGGGATTTCAAACATTAAGCAATTTTAGAAGATCATAAATAAAATTCAACTTGATTATCAATAAAAAATTGCATTTTTTATACAATTTAGTTGCAATAAATGATATAATCATTTGCAGTAATTAAATGTCTAATGCACGGATCCATACAACTACACAAAAAAAGCAAATTTAAATTTTTTAAAATCAAATTACTATCATTGCTATTATTATGAAAATCATGTGCAGTATTACAGGCGTAATTATTGCATATTTCGTGACAGTAGCAACTTTACTAAAGACAAGGAAAAAATAGAAATATCATGCGACAAATACAAGCAGTACTCATAAAATATTGCAATAAATATGCTCTATTTATGCATGTTTACAGGCGGAATAACAGCATATTTTTTAATGAAATTATACACTCGATGTACCAATACTGCAAATTTACAGGCTTGATATATGCAAATTTACAGGCTCAATATATGCAAATTTACAGGCTTGATATATGCAACTTAAAATACATTCTATCAATTCGTATCAGCAAAAAAAACTTACAAAACAATAAGGAATCCGTAGTAAAATCAACTATAATTTCATAGATAATAAGAAAGAATGAAAGCGTAGGGATTAAGGGGGCAGACGTTCCTCGCCAGTAGCCAATCTGCAACGCAGTCGACATGAAAACGTTGTGCACAATTAAGAATCCCCACCAATCAATCTTGACATAAATCACCTTGACAAACAACGCACACCTCTCCGTCGCCGCAGTACACCACCGCTTCTTCACAACTCATCCTTCTCCAAAAATCTATCAATTTCCACCTTCGACAACCCACCAATTTTAGAAACGGATTGCTAGAATGGAAGTCTGCGCCCAACATATGATGTAGTAATTGCGGATGCGGTGGTCATCGGCGATGCACGTGAAGAAGGGGATGAACATGGACCAGGCAGCGATTGAGAAAAAAAGAGATAAAGAAGTCGTAGAGAAAGAGAAAAAATATGTTGCGTAGGGCAAGAAAATTGATTTGGTAAATATATCATGATCTATAATTAAGGAATCAATTAAGGAAATATAAATATTGACAATTTTAATTTACTATAATGTCCTTTATCAAGATTTAAAATAAAAAAAGAAAATAATAATTCAAAATAAAGATAAAATCTGATCCATTAGATTTTAAAAATTAATGACTCAGATTTAGTTCTTATCTCTCATCTGGGTGGTGGTTCACATATGATTACAACTCTATATATATATATATATATATATATATATATTTGTGTATATATAATAAGGAAATATTGGTTAAAAATTATATAAGGTAAATATGTAAATTGCGTTAATCATGGAATTACAAACTCAATTAATGGTATGTGCTTATTAAATAAAATACTAAATTAATAGAATTCATTATTTACATAAATATTTGTAGTATAAATATCCTATAAATTTTTAAAGATCCAATTGCAACTTTGAGTGAACAATATTAATATTTATATATGAATCACCCATTATAGTCCAGTGGTTCATGCATTTGTTTAATGATCACTTTTTTTGCTAATGCTTTTTTTTTGTGTTGAAAAAGAATTTCTACGTTGGTGTTTTGTATCTCAACATTTATTATTTTTATTATATGACTTCATATTAATTGGATAATATATTTAATAAGTGTTTGTATGATTGAAATTTTTTTTCTTCAGAGTATCATATTATTGATGGAGATAAATTGTGAATAATATGAAGATTGAAAGAAGTCTGAATAACAAGATTTTTTTTTATGGTTGGGAGATTAGTTTTGGTGTATATTTTAGTTTATATAAATTCAATAGTTCATCACAAAATTAAACATTATTATTTATTATTTTCAATAATTGTCTTAATATATATATATATATATATATATTTGTATTGTTCGGATTTTGATGCAATGAAGTAATTTGTTGGTATATGATTTTTTAAATTGATATATTTAAATGGATTTTAATTGTATAAAGTGTTATTTTTTTAGTCACCTCTGCTTTATAAGCATAATTTTAGGGAGCCTGTTTAAATAAGTTATCATATAATAATTTTATCCAAAATAGGAAAGAAATGTGACAACCTAGAAATATAATATCTTCTACCATTTTTTAAAAAGCTTATATGATAATTAACACTATCTTTACAAATTTGTGTAAGAACAATTGATATATTATTATTAAGATCCAAATTTTAGATATAAATGAGTAAAGAAAAGAGCAATACATGCACGAGAATTAGATGGTCGACATGGAATGATGAGAATCGAAAATAAAGCAATGAGGATAGAGAGGTTAAAGGGATGAGATGGTAATGGGTAGGGGAGAAGAGTTTAGAAAAAGGAAATGAATAAAAATGAAAATTTTCGAAAAAGTTGTTGTTTTGATAAAATTCATAAGCTAATCAAAAAATGAAAAATGAAAATGAAACTATGTTACTGAATTCATTTTTATTAATTTTTTATTATACATATTATGTTAAGGTGATATAAATTATTTTCATTTTAATTATCTTTATTAATTAATTGAATTCAAAATATTACTTATTTAGTAAAGATTTGAGATTTAGTTGAAATCGATATGGGGCATGAATTTTTTTATGCAAGTAGTATTTTTTTGAATATCTAAATTCAATAATTGTACAATCATAATTTTTATTACTTTAAAATATTTTACTATATTTCTACGTAGTACCATCAAAATGAAAAAGAATAAATAAAGATTGTGCAACGAGTTTTTTATATATATTACAGATATGAGTGGTACATCTACTGTCATATAAAAGATTCATAATATTATTACATAAAAGAAACAGGTTAATAAATGACTTTTTTTAGTATATTTTTTTACTACTGAATAATATTGATTTCCTTAAATTTAATGTTTCCTTTGAATATTTTTTTTAATTTCAAAGTTTATAAATAAATAAAATAGAGATACAAAATAATAAATATTTACTCAAAAGAACTTATGGCATATTGAGAAAAACGTGTTTTGTTAATTTTGTTTATTGCAACCCAAAATTTTTATTTATTTTGGGTTCTTAATTTTAACAGGGTACATTAACGACGTTTTAGTTAATCAAAACTTTTGAATTTAGAACACCTCAACTATTCAATCCCTATGCCCTTAAATAAATAGAGTGAGAATTTTAAAATATAACAAATTTTAAATAAAATCTTAAATATTTAAAAAAATGGAACAAAAAATAAACTGAAATATTTGAAGTTATTTTTTTAAAATAAATGAATGAATGAAAATGGCTTGATGATTTAATACTTGTGAAAATCTCAGTAGCATTACCGATAATATTCATGAATTAAACTCGGTGTCTCAATAAAAAATATAGATTAAGAAATTGAAATTAATGGAAAGTATAAAAAAGATATAGGAAAATGGGTATTGATTAAAAGACGAGAAAAATGATGAGAATAATGAAACAATATTCGAGAATCCAACAAAGCATGCTTCAAACTAAGAGACTTGATTGTTAATTTTTAGGAGGGAAAATATGTAAATATTTTATGCTAAAGGTATAAAGTTATTATTTTATATCTAGAATTTCTTTTTTGAGGGAGTGCAAATAATTTAAAAATCTAAGTTTATTTTTAATAATTTTATCACCTTGAAAAGTAAGGTATAATTAATTCAATTAATTAATTAGTAATAAAAAAATATAGAAAAAAATATTTCTTACCAAATTTTTTTGATCAAATGGTTGGACTATATTTTATTTCTTTTATTCATAGTCAATGAACTCAATCAATTAATTTGTTCAGTTTTAGAATATAATATTTATATTTTATGTATAAATATATTTAAAAAAAATGATACATTTATCTTATCGTATGATGTTTGAGTTGTCCGACGATATATTGTACAATAAACACCTCATTTTAAACAATTAAAGTACACCACTTACATATAATTAAATCTTAAGTTTTTTAAATAGTTGTTAATAAATAATTTAATTTATTATAAAGCAATGATATTACTACTAATAAACCATTAGAAAAATACCATTTTAGCAAAATATATATTAAATATATGTAATGTTTTATGTATTTTGTAGGTCAACAAGAAACATATACGTGAATTTAATTAGTTGTAAATTATATTTGAATAAAGTTTATATAACAAATATTTGTATGTAAGTAACACGTTGTCATGAAATTTTTATATTTTTCTTCTTTTGAAGGTTTGCATCTAAATGATGAACAGATAAAAAAAATTACGCTCTTGCTGAACTAGAGAAGATTTTGTAAAAAATTGGCTATAGTTTGAAAGATTTCGATGGGATGCCAAGTTTTTTGAATGGGGCTATAATGTATGGAGGTAATGATTTGGTAAGGAATGAATTAAGCTATGATCGTATAAAGCTCTCCACATATCATGAGTCAAATCAGGAAAAGTTTACAAATGAACAACAGATTGTGTATGATACAATCATGGAAAAATGTTACTCAAATAATGGGGGGCTTTTCTTTGTATATGGATACGGAGGAACAAGAAACTTTTATTTGGAAAACATTTATCCGTTGAATTAAGATCAAAAAGTGAAATTATATTAAATGTTGCATCAAGTGGAATAGCATCTTTACTAGCATCACATCCGCATTTCACAATCCCAATTAATATAATTAAATACTCGATATGTTGCATAGAACAAGGGAGTTAATTAGCTGAGTTGCTGATACGTGGCAAACTTATAATATGGGATGAAACACCTATTCCATAAACATTATTTTGAGGCACTTGATAAGGCAAAGCGGGATATAATGTGCTTCCATAATACACAAAGTAACAATATACTATTCAGAGGAAAAATTGTTGTATTTGGTGGTGATTTTAGATTTTGCATGTTATCCCAAGAGGTAGCAGATGATATGTTGTTAATGCAACAATTAATTCATCTTACTTATGACATCATGTGACTGTTTTGAAGTTGACGAAAAACATGCGATTAAATATGCTTGGAGAGCATGTGCAAGCATCCCCACTATAAGACTTTGTTGATTGAGTTGCGACAGTTGGGGATGGGACTTTAGGAGCACCAAATGACGGCGAATAAGTTATTGATATCCCTGAATATATTAATATCAAATTCACTGGAGATTCAATCAGAAATATTATTAATAGCACATATCCTACAACAATTATTAGATCAATAGATGTTTCATATTTGCAACATCGGACTATTTTGGCACCAATAAATGATGTGGTTGAGAGGGTCAATCAGTGTATGATATCATTAAACAATAATGTTGGCAAGATATATTTAAGTTATGATTCTATGTGGACAACAAAAAATGCAACATATATTCTTAATGAAGTACACACTATAAAATTCATTAATACATTAAAGTGTTCTGGATTACAAAATCATGAGATGAATTTAAAAGTTGGAACACCAACCATGTTGTTAAGGAACACTAATCATTCATCTGGTTTGTGCAATGAGACTCGATTGACTGTTACACAACTTGGTAATCATGTCATAGAGGCCAAAGTTCTGTGTGGAAACATACTGGTGAAAAAGTTGTTATTCCAATGAGGACTATCATACCATCTTATCCTCGAATTCTATTGATGTTTCAGCATGGACAATTCTCAATTCATGTTTCATATCCCATGACCATGAACAAGAGTCAAGAACAGTCACTATCAAATGTGAGGATTTTACTCAACAAATCAGCATTTGCGCATAGATAGTTGTATGTTGCTGTGTCTAGGTCGCAAATCGTGCTGGATTAAAAATCTTGATATATGATAAAGACAACCGAAAATTTGTCAAAAAAATCAAATATTATGTACAAAGAAATTTTCCTGAATTTATAATTTTGAATGTTGCAATTCATACGTTATTCTTCAAATCAATGTGTAATCTTCATTGTTTTATTTTATCAATTATTAATTTTATTACTACTATAAGTAGATTACTTATTCTATTATGTACAGAGTTTCTTTTATTCAAAATCATCTTTCACGCAGAAGCATTTTATCATATGTTAGAAGATTTATTATTTATGTGTATATTATTATTTAAAGTTTTTATAATGTTTATTTCATATATATATATATATAAATTAATACTTATTTATTTTCATATTAATTTTTTTAAAAAAAATTATTTAGAACTTAATGCCAATACAATACAAATAATATATATACGCCGCGCAACGCGCGGGCAGAAAACTAGTTATAATATATAGTTGATCTTACACATTTAATAATAGGGTTATGATTCTAAGTTTGATAGATACGATGCATATTGTATAATTCAAGTGCCTCTTTAATTAGTTGTTTATATTTCTCTTAATGTTTGAACTGATTTTACGTACTAAACAATCATTTGCTGGCGACCACTTCCACCAGTTTAATTTGATTCCAAAATGTAATAAAAATATTCGTGTGAATCTGTGTTGTAACTAGGGGTGGCAATCCGTGCGTGTTGGGTCGTTATCGTGTCGACACGATAGTGACACGACCCATTAAGGTCCGACACGAACACGATCTGTTAAGGATATACTCGACACGAACATGACACAGCCCATTAAGCCTCAAAGACGAACACTACACAGACACGACACGAACACGATATTGACTTGTTAAGAACCTGATCTGATAACGCGATATTGACACGAACACGATATTGACCTATGAAAATTGTTAAATTAGGTTGATAAATGAAAAAATGGTTGTAATAATAATAAAAAAAATAATTAAATATATTATTTATTAATTTCTTAGTGGGTAACACGAACATGACACGAAACACGATATGTTGTCGGATAACACGAACACGATACGAAACACGATACATTATCCGATAACACGAACACGACACAAAAATTTGGTGTCCTTATTGGGTCGACATGATAATGACACGAACTTATTAAGGCTCAACACTAACCCATTATTATCGTGCGGGTTCGTGTCGAAAATTGTCACCCCTAGTTGTAACATGGCATGAAACAAACATAATTATTATAATAAATAATGTGAAATGATTTTATGCATAGGTCGAAGTTATCGACAGAGAGAATTTTATTTTTCTAATCTCAAACTCTTTAATAATTAAGAAATTAAGGAGGAGGAATATTCAAATTGTGCTTCCTTCATCTTCAAATATTAATTCTTCACACAAATTTTACCAAATAGTGTTACAGTTTGAGGGGTAACAACCTATGAGAAGGAGTGGTGGGTGTGTGAACTCTTTCGGGAAACTAAGTTTCTCGAAATTGAGTTTCCAAAAATCGAGATTTTGAAAATCAAGTTTCTCGAAATTAAGTTCCTGTTGGAGTCTCGGAAACTAAGTTCCGGGTGTGTAGTCTTTCTAACCCTTGAAAAAGAAATTTGGTTGGGCTCAAACCTCGAGTAAGTGTTCCCCCCTACTCGGATTAGTTCTCTTCTCAGAATAAGTATGATTGAAGGACCTCGAATTTCTAGAATCCGGACGTGAAACTGACTTTTTACAAAACTCAGTTTCAGTAGCTGAAATGGGTTTCCTTGTGTTAGGAACAGATTGGTTAACCCATCTCATAGGCATTGTTGGCTTCATTTCAGGTTTATTCAGTTTAGAAACTGAATTATTTTTAAGTTTGGGAATTGACTTTTTCCATTTGCCCTGATTAAGCAAATTGGAGTTTTGAACCACTCCTTTGCCTAACAAATTACTTCTAAACTGGAATTCCCTTTAAAATGATGATCTTTTTTGAATTTAAAGTTTCAGAAGTAGATGCATGGTTGCTTGAAATATTTTTTGAAAAATCTAACCCTGTTTTATCACTGGGATATCTTTGAATACTCAGGGCTTCTGAAACTTTGCTAGTGCTCGAGTAAAGTGATCAAATCAATTTTTGATTACTAGCAATTTTTAGTTTTAAGAGTCACATTCCTCAGAAAGATTTTAAATTTTTTTAGCAAGGAGGAATGTTCTTCTTTTAGCTTAGTTAGCTCCTCACTGAGTGACCTCAATCCTTCGATCTCCTTGGTCAAATCAGAATTTTTAAGTTTCAGTGAGTCATTTTCTCCGACCCAAATATTTTTTAGTTCGTAAAATTTAGAAAACTCTTTTGAAAGGATGTAAAGAGTAACATCATTTGAATCCGAGCAATTAGATTCAGTGTCCTCTTCAATGCATGCAACGAAATTAGAAACTGAGTTAGAATCACTTACCAATTTCTCAGTCTCAACTTCTGGTTCTTCGTCTTCAGCATCTGATGCATCCTCTCTAAGTCTGGCCATGAGCACTAAGAAAGCTTCTTGCTCAGCTTCATTATCTGATGTATAATAGCCATCATCGTTGTCAGAGATGTCTGGAAATTCGATTCTGGACAACATGGCTTTTGCTACTGCCTTGGAAGCTTTCTTCTCGAAAATCCTTTTTAAACGCTCTCTTTCTTCCTTAGAAACCAGTGGGCAGTCATACTTGAGTTGAGTGGGGGAGTTCCATTCGAAACATGGGTCTCTCACTGAACTTTTGTTCACCTCTTTGTGAACCTTCAACTTTAGCCTTGGCCTTCTCAAGAAGCTTTGTCAGATTCTTCATCCGCTCCTCCAGCTCGGCAACTGAGCTTTCTTCTTCATTCTTCTATTGATATGATTTTGCAGGAGAAATTTTTGATGCAGAGGTTTGACCACTTGATATATCAGCTTGATACGACTTCTGTGGTCTCCTCTTGAAGTCCCTTTTTACGAAGAAGGCCGCATCTTCTTCTGGTGGTGAACTTGCACTTTGGGCAACTTCGTTTCTGTTCACCATCTGGTAGTTCCATTCGTGCGCTTGCAGTTGGGAGAAGACATCTTTGGTGGCCATCTTTGAGAGATCCTTCTCATTTAAACTAGTAACCTTGATGAACCAGTATTCTTTAGACATTTTGGAGAGAGTTTTGGCGTTCAGATCAGCTACATTGTATTCTTGCCCAAGATTCTTCAGTTCGCAGACAATGGCGTTGAAATGAGCCTCTATTGATTTGATGTTTTCTCCAGGAAGTAGTTGGAAAGACTCATACTTGTCCACGCATATTTGTAACTTGTTTCTCTTCATCTAGTTCGTTTTCTGACATAAAGTACCAAGAAAATCCCATACTTATTTGGCAATGTCATATTCCAGGGCTTATATAACCAGAGATTCTAGTAGGGATTGCAGGATCAGCTCGAGGGCCACTGCATCAAGATGAGCATGGGCTTTATCATAAGTGGTCCATTCGGCATACAACTTCTCGATAATATCCAGGCAATAGTCTTGTTGGGAAATTTGGCTAAGTTTCCTTTCCCCAGTAGCTACTTGTTTAGAATCTAGTTTTGGTGTTTTGGTGGATCAAATCCTAAGTCCTACCAGCGTCAGTTGTCTCTAGATAGCTCTAGTTCTCAAATGTAAAGTCCTGTTTAGGTCTTTTGAGTTGTAAGTCGCAGCTGATCAAGACTCATGCTGGCACTGTTCACCAGCATGAGAAGTGCTTACCACTGGCTACTGTTCACCAGTTGGGAAAGTCTCATCCGAAGGCGGCTGACAAAGACTCGTGCTGACACTGTTCATCAGCATGAGAAGAGCTAACGACTGGCTACTGTTCACCAGTTGGGAAGGTTTTCATCAGCAGGCGGCTGACAAACCTTACCAGCAGAATAGGTGTTCTCACTGACACTGTTCACCAGCGGTGAAGCCACCAGTCATGGGAGATTCCAAGAAAAGGTTAACATCAGACATATTGGTAGACTTAGATTGTGCCAGCGCAAAGTCACCAGCAGAGACTGCCAGCACAAGATCACCAGAATGATCTACCAGTCGGATGTTACCAGCAGAATTCCAGATTCTCTCTCCCAGAGTCTTAGAGACAAAAAGAAGATTCGTCTGAGGAATAAACTGACAAAGTATGACTTGAGGATACCTTAAAGTCTATCAGTTCAAGACACCAGTTCCGATTCCTCGTACTGACGAATAGTGCCGTTCTGACATAAAGAGATCAATGTCAGATAAAGTGGACAAAAGCATGGCGCTTTCCGGAAATTCCTACCTGCCGCCGTCTGAAGGACATGCGAGGACAGAGACCTTTTCTGGATGTGTCCAAACGGCTAGAAAATTTGAATGGGATCCCGCGTCTATAAATACCTGGGATCCACCAACATTCAATACTCTTCACCTACCGAAAGACTGCAAATTTATTACGCTCAAGCAAGTAGAAGCAAAACACTTTCGAGGCCTTTCTAAAGGCTATCCGTGTGTTGATTTATTCAAACACGAGACTTCAAGCTTCCAGGTTGTAAGTTACTGATCTCTTTGGTGTTCTTTCTCTTCTGAGGAAGTTCACAGCAGCTCTTGTGCCAGCCAGCACTTGAGTTATTACGGGCTTTTGCCGTATTGAGAAGATACGTTCTTGGGAGAACTAAACACCCAGTGAAGCTGTGGAGGTTGAAGTGACGTGCTCGCACTCCACCAGCTGATCAGAGTTGAAGAAGGACAAGGCCGGGAGCGGTTGATCTAGTGAACTGGTGGACGAGGCATTCACCAGCTAGAGATAGATCGTAGGACGCTTGTACCCGATTACTCTTAGTGAAATTTCCAGTGCTACGACTGGAGAGTGGACGTAGATCAGTTGATCGAACCACTATAAATCCTTTGTTTTTTATCAGCTTTCTGCATTTCATACTGATTTAAAACCCAGCGCCCAAGTGCTGGTGTATATCTGAAAACTGATATAACTGTGTAAACAAGGCTAAAAATATTCTAAGTCTTGAGCTACCAGCTGACGAGCCAGTCGCCAGTCAGCTGAGTACGCAGAGTGCAAGTTGACTTACCAGCTGACAAGGTCCCAGTCAGCTGAGTAACCAGCAGAGTGCAAGAAACGATTAACCATATTTTCCGCTGCTAAGTTATACCCTGATAATCCGGGACCAACAAGTCTCCTCCAAGCTAGGTGTTTACTTTGGTGATCTTGATCGGTCCATTGGCTATGACATCCGCCATCTCCGGATGTATATTCCTCAGCATGATGAAGGATCTCTTCTTCCAGATATTATACATCTCTGTTGAATACTTGGGTAGCTTGACAACGTGAGCCATCCATATACCTGAGATTAATACAAAAGAACAAAGAACAAATGCAAGAAAATATGGATCCAGTCGTAAGCGACTCAACAACGACCAGCGTGTAAGGACTGACCTGCGCCGATACCACTTGTTGGTCCCGAAATCAGAGTCAAAGTATATGCAGCGGAAGTTAAATGTATCTTGCACTTGCTCTAAAAACTGACTTTGACTCAGTTTTCAGTTTTAGAAAAACTCAGTTTTAAGCTCGAAGTAAGTTTTAAGTTTAGGTTCAAGTATACGCTTCAATACTTAGCCAAGCATTGAAGGTTTCAAATAAACAAGTAAACTTAAAGTGAAAAAACTTAAGTAAGTAGTAAAGTACGCAGGATATTATAGTGGTTAGAAATCAAAGTCCTACGTCCACTCTTCGGAAGTTAATATGGAAATCCACTAAGTCACAGAATACAAATTCTCACGATCTATGGTTAGCCTATTTGAAACTTCCGTCCTTCGGTCTGCTAATGTCACTAACGTCACTCGCCCAAAACTCTAATATGCTCCTTCTTCAGCTTGAAGTGAGGACGCACCCCGCAGCCTTCAATTTGGATGGCTGGATGTTTACTATTCTTCCCAGAACTAAGGTTGTTAGCAAACGCCCGTAATAATCAGTATCCTAGAGTAGGAAAACTGACTATTGTAATTATTACTTGAAAAGTAATAATCACTAAGTATGGTAGCTTAAGCTTAAGAGCTTTTGCCTTGTGCACTTAGACAGATGCATAGAAAGAATAACTTAAGCCGGAAAATTTAAGTCTCGTGTTCAGATAACATGGTGATTCAGGGAGCTTCTCAGTAGAAAGTTTGGCAGAGTTTTGGCTCAGTTTATCGTGCATTTCAGATATATTCTTCGTTCAAAGTGTTGGACTATTTATAGTCTGCTGGGGCGACAATTCAGATTTCTGCCCGTTAGACTCATTGATTCGTCCGTTAGAGACAAAGACTGTGTCATCCAATCATAGCCATTCTTCTGCTCTGCTCTGTCGTATGCTTTTCACTTTTGGCAGTGTACTTTCTGCTTGTAGGGGCGGCAATTTCCAACCCGACACGACAACCCGACACGAACCCAACACGAAAAAAAACGGGTTGGGTCAACCCATTTAATTTTTGGGTCAGTTTCGGGTCAACCCGTCCAACCCATTTAATTTTCAGGTCGGGTTCGGGTCAATCTCGGGTTGACCCGCGAACCCATTTAACCCACCAATAATATTAATTATTATTATTATTATTTATAAAATATAAATAAATAAAAATTTAATAAATAAAATATAGCCTAAAACCAAAAATTTTAAATAGTTAACACAATTTTTTAATTTTTAAAATAATTAACACAATTTATTTATTTTTAAAATAATTAATATAATTTTTTTTTTATTTTTAAAATAATTAAACAGGTCATTCGGGTCAGTTTCGGGTCGACACGAAAAATAAACAGGTCGGGTTCGGGTTGAGATTTCTGACCCGTGAAAATATACAGGTCGGGTTCGGGTTGGCGTGTCACTTGTTATTAGCAGGTCACAACCCGACCCGCCAACCCGAACCCGACCCATTTGCCACCCCTATCTGCTTGCTCTTGTTAGACTAAGTTTCAGTCTGAGGAATCTAAGTTTAAGTTTCCTCGTACTGACTTTTTGATACCACTTGGAGACATCTTGAATCTGACTTCGGATTCCTTGTGTCTCATTGTTTTTCATGTGCTCTTGAAATCTTAAACTGAAAATTGACATTCTCCAAAGTCAATTTTAAGTTTCCTATTTTCTTCGGGAAAACTCAGTTTCCAGAAACTGACTTTTCTGGACATTCTAAGTTTTAAGCATGAAAACTTAGTCTTCATCATTTCAAGTTTCTTGGAGTCTTCACTTTAAGTTCTGAAACTAAATTCTTGTCTTCTCGAGCTTTGACTTCATTGATTTCCATCTTTAGAAACTAAGTTTCTGACCGTTCGATCTTCAACTTTAGTTTCTTGTCTATTACAACTCAATAAATCCTATATATTATGACATTTAAAAGCATTCTAGAAACTTAAAGCTAAAGACAGTTTTGACACACCAAAACATTAAGTAAGGGTTAATCTGAAACTCAGTTTCTAACATATGATATGTCACTATAGTTCAACAATTTGTTATGCATAACTTACAAGAGTAGAATTGACCTTTCTCAGAATGTAATGTTTTGTATTAGTTTAAGAATCGTAATAGCTTAGGTTGAAGAACTCAAAGAACTGAGGATAAAGTTTGAAAGGATCCATAACTGCATTAGTCAATTATGAAGATAAGAGATCCACAATTATTAACCGGAAAAGTGAAAGAGCTGGTCAATTATATGAAGATAGCAGCTGACAGTTAGGGAAGAACTAACAATTGAGCGATCATAATGAAGTAACAGCTAACCTATTGTCTACTAACATTGATACCTGTCAAGTTGATGCTTCCAAAATACAACTGAGACATGGAGGAGCATTGATACGATCCTCTTCGTTGATGAATAAAGATTGTAGCCCAGGAATAAGAGTTGACACGACGCGAAAACTACTTGAACGGAAAACTTGAATGAAACAATGATTGATGGAAACTCAGCACTTCTAATTCGACCCTTCAAATGATGTATTTCAGATTAATCTCATATACCCCCAAGAAGTTGAGAACTAAAGATGATGAATTGGTGAAGACGCCACAAACGGATGTGAAAGTTCGACAGATAAGTTAATATTGAATTTTAAAGTAATCCACATAAATTCAAGAGCTTTCAGAATTGAAGAAATAAACTCACAATTTTTATTAACTGAAAATTGAAAATTGAAACTGAATTATAAAGAAAGTATCAAGCCATATTTATAGGATGAAAATAAATCTCTAATCCTAATCTAACTAGGAAAATAAATTTGAAAATATATCAAATCTTTCAAGATATACAACAAGTATATCTTGAAAACTAAACATCTTGAAGGCAAATAAAATCTAATAAAGTAAAATTTGAAATTAAATAAAAAAATAATTCCAAATCAAACCAATTAAGCTAATATGTCATAATTAAATTAATCCATGTTGGCCCAATTTGATTTCAACTCCGATGGACTTCTTGAGTAATTCTTGATAAATTTTGCGAACTAGATCTCCATGAAGCATGTTTTAGTTATTAGAAAGATAACTGAAGGGCAAACTAGGAAGATACGGAGTAACAAAATTTATTCAAGATTCCTATTCTTATGACTTAATACTATGTTGGAAAAGTTAACCAACTGGTACAGTTCTCTGGTCAAAAGCATTTCCCACCAGATAATATGTAAAAAAGATGGAAAGAAGCTAGTACAGTTCAAGTGACTCTTTCAAGGCATGGATGGATGAGCCTCACTCTTGCAACGACTATATTTCATCTAAGACTATAAACACCGCCTCATTTGAAAGAGACAAAAATTGAAAAATTCTTTAAACCTCTCAAGCATTCAAGCGCTCATCTCTCTAAGGCTCTCAAGTTTACTGTGGATCCTTAGCACGAGATCATCGTCTATCCGATAGACGAGATCATCGAAGACCACAATTGATTTGCAGCAAAGTTTTGATATCCTTGCAATTCACCTAAGAAGAAGAAAAAAATTCAAATCAACGTTCACAAAGTGATAGAGCCGAAGTAGCAACTGTGAGAGACGATCTAATCTACATTCCGAGTGGGCCGATGACTAGATCTCGAGCAAGAACTTTGAGGGCTGGATTGAGTTTGTTGATTTAAGACATTTGGACTGCAAATATTTTCAAGGAATCAATGTTGTTTGAAGAATTAAACGAAGACCCAAAATTTACTAATTTAATTATGGGTAGTGATTGAGCTTAGTTTAATTTATTCAGTTATATTGAGCCAACATGTTTAGGCCTTATTTAATTAAATTTTGAATTTAATTCAGGTTTTTATTTTTGAGTTTAATTACCTTATTTGAGCTGCCTATATATAGACCTTGTTATTGAACAATAAAAGTAGTTTTCAGATTTAATAAAAATTTTGAGGTTTTCTTCTTTATTTTCTGAAGGCTCAATTTTCGAAATTCTATAATATCCATAAAGTTTCAATCTCGACTAATCAATCGGACAATCATATCCGTTGGTGGTGTCTTCGCGTATATCCATCGTTCTTGGATCAATCCGCTTCTTGGGTCGTAGAAGATTCAATCTGGACTACGGTACTTGAAGGTTTTCGAATCCAAAGGTGTTGGATCCTTTCATTGTTCAATTTCAGCTTGCTTCCGTGTCGTGTCTTGGTCGAATCGTTCAATTTTCTGGGCTGCGATCTAAACCTTACGGCGAGGATCGTATCACAAAGGGAACATAAACCTTCAACCTAAAATACAGTTGAAAAGCTTAGCACACAATTGTAGTAAAACTTGAAGCTGAACTCTCTACCCGAGTCGTTTGAAGGTTTTAGACTGAATATTCATGAACACGAAAGAGTATACTCTAAGTAAGTTAATCAAAGATCTTGTAGCAGCGGAATCAGTCATGCTCCCGCAGAAGGATACATTAGCTACTTCTGAAAGTCACTCTGTTCCAATGCAAGACGTGAAAAGAAAATGAAAAACTAGAAGTAAGAGCAAGAAAGTAGCTAGAGGAAGCAAGTATGTTCATATGAGGGTTGGGGTAGCAATATCAAAGGATAAGTGCTTCAAATGTGGCAAGGTTGGTCTTTGGAAGAAAGATCATCAACTCAAGAAGACTGAACAAGTTCATCATTTGTATGTGTAACTGAGATATGTTTAATATCGATTTCTACTCATTCGTGGGTAGTGGATGTAGGGTTTTTTTCGTGAACCGAATCACCGAAACCAAACTGAACCGGATCGATCTATGGATATTGTCCATAATTAAATATTCTCAAAATCCTAGCATGCTCCTATGAATTTAATACAAAATTGTGGATTGAGAGATTACCGTAAATTCGTAGAGTCTGAACCGATCTTTCGTGGTTGAATTGTGAATTCCAAAATCCAATTCAACCACGCGATCCGATTTAATATGCGGAAACAGAAATTAGAGATCTAATTTCTAGATTAAAATCGAAAAACAGAAAGAGAAGAGAAGAGAAATCTGTTCTCCAGATTAGATCTTCAGGGCTGTATCCCAATGCTGATCAAATCTACTACTGGTGAGGACTCCGTAGAACTGTATTCTGAGCAGGACCAGAATCGAAATTCTCCTCCTTTCTGAACCAAAATCGGCGCCCCTCTCTCTCTCTAGGGTTAGTGTGTTTCAACTGTGTTATGACTTATGAGAGAGAGCTGTCTATTTATAGACCTAGGGTTGGAAACCCTAATGGGCCATTTTGGGCTCAATTCAGCATATTTAATTGGGCCAGTCCTGGGACCTAATGCAAATAATAAAGTGGGCCTATAAATTAATTAATTCACATGTCCACAACCCAGGACACAATTAATTAATTAATATTAATTCTTTTTCACCACAGAATTAATACTGACCTACCCCTTTATTACCACGTTATGAGAACGGGCTGCATTAATTGAGAATCCCCATATTTAAGGTTACCGGACATCCATTAATTAATCGGAGCCTCTGACAAGCTCTAACTACAATTAATTAATATCTTATTATTCTTGAGTAGTACCACTCAAACCTTATCACTCGTGCCTGAACTTAATCAGCCTGCAGGACTTTGGCACGATGAATGTTATTGAGCTCCTCAGGGAATGTCCCCATCCTATTACTCGAATATGGTTACCTAAGTCCAGTCTCAGGCGATACTACACGAACTGCTGTTACCCAAGATGCGGATATACGAGGGCGCTGTGTTGGCTCTCCACCATGGCAAGTCAAAGCAACAGTCAACCCGTGCAAACCCCTGAACCTTCGTTAGGGTTTGGACTCAGTCAATATAACGAGATCTTTTATTCGCTGAAGTCAGACAGACGAATATATCTCACTGCGATCCATCAATACGCCACCTCTGCGTACCAGCATGTCAAGTAACCAAGACAGACTACTTATTCCGACAATGTCGCAGCCATCCGGACAGACGTATCCTCATACACTGTCTCGACTGTGATCATGTTTATGTCTCACTAGGTCAAGTGATCATACTGTCTTCTGCGATCTACAACACGCCGTATGATCGTCCCTATCGGTGAGACAAGAGGATACCATTGTTCATACATGTACGATTGTTAACAGATAGGAGAAATAAACCGTTGTATACTCATTGTAATAAATGCTTTCAGTATACAAAACCCATCAATCTCCCACTTATACTCAAAGCATAACTAAGCTATTACATAGTATATAGTCCGTCTATCTAGTCTGCTGTCTTTAACCACTATCAGTGGTCGGCATCCACCTCAGACCCAGCTCACGAATATGTCTTTCGTAAACTTTCTGCGGCAAGCTCTTTGTAAACAGATCAGCAAGATTGTCAGCAGTGTCAATCTTCTTAATCAGCACATCGCCCCTCGATACGATTTCTCGTATGATATGGTACTTTCTCTCTATGTGTTTGCTTGCCCTGTGAGACCGCGGTTCCTTTGAGTTTGCCACCGCACCAGAGTTATCACAATAAATTGTGATGCTCCTCGGCAAACTCGGGATCACGCCCAACTCTAAAAGGTAGTTCCGGAGCCACACCCCCTCTTTCGAGGCATCGGAGGCGGCGACATATTCCGCCTCCATGGTGGAGTCAGCAATGCATTTCTGCTTTGAGCTCCTCCAAGATACAACTCCACCTCCCAAGGTAAACACATAACCTGAGGTCGATTTCTTCTCATCCTGGTCTCCTTGGAAATCCGAGTCCGTATAACCCACAGGGCACAAATCCTCACTTTGATAAACTAGGCAGAAATTCCTAGTTCTTTTCAAATACTTGAGGATATGCTTTACAGCAGTCCATTGCGCCTGTCCAGGGTTAGACTGATATCTAGCTACCATGCCAACGGCATAACAGATATCTGGCCTGGTACACAGCATCGCATACATGAGACTACCCACAGCCGAAGCATATGGTACAAGACTCATTTCGTCTTTCTCCCGCTGTGTCTGAGGACACTGCCCACTAGAAAGACGAACGCCATGTCGGAAAGGCAGCAAGCCTTTCTTGGCGAGTTGCATGCTGAACTGGGCTATCACAGTATCCACATAGGATGCCTGAGATAAGCTCAACATTCTTCTTTTACGATCTCGTAAGACCTTAATCCCAAGAATGTAGTCAGCTTCTCCCAGATCCTTCATTTGGAACTGTTCGGATAACCAAACCTTGATTTCGGACATCACTCCCTCGTTGTATCCAAATAGAAGTATGTCATCAACGTATAGTGCAAGGAAGACCACGCTCCCACTGACACAAAGTCGGTAAACACAACTTTCGTTTTCCAACTGTGCAAATCCATAGGATTTAATCACATCGTTGAAACGTAAGTTCCACGACCTTGAAGCTTGCTTAAGTCCATACAAGGACTTCTTAAGCTTCCAGACAAGATGTTCTTCGCCCTTGCGCATGTAACCCTCGGGTTGCTGCATATAGATGTCCCTACCTTCTTCAAGGTAACCGTTTAGGAAAGCGGTTCTGACATCCATCTGCCAGATCTCGAGGTCCATATGCGCAGCTATGGCAAGGAGTATCCGGATGGATTTGAGCATGGCTACGGGTGAAAAGGTTTCGTCATAGTCAATGCCCTCATTCTGACTATAACCCTTTGCCACCAGCCTGGCCTTGAAAGCCGTAATCTTTCCATCCGCCCCTTTCTTTCGTTTGTATACCCATTTGCACCCTATGGCCCTAAAGCCATCCGGCAAATCAGTTTTCTGGTATACATCCATAGCAATTATGGATTCAATCTCAGAATCCATGGCGACTTGCCATTTGGCAACATCCTTGTCCTGCACTGCCTCTTCGTAAGTCAATGGGTCAGAGTCCTCATGTCCGTCTTCCGGGCTCAAGTCCGAAGACTCACCCACAAACATGTACCTTTCCGGCTGGAAAATAACTCTCCCACTGCGATGAGGCATCGGTGCCGTGTCAGTAGTAGGTGCAGTGACTTGTGGTCCTGCACCTTGCACTGAAGAACGTGTCTGTGGTGCTGTACCTCTCACAGGTGCACCCACATCTACACGTTCCCCTTCCCTTGGAATTGCATTCTCGTTCTCAATTTCTTGAAGAACGATATCACTCCTTGACCTGTGATTACTCACATACTCGTCCTCCAAGAATCTAGCGTTGGTGCTAACAACGACTCTTTGACTCTCAGGACAGTAAAAGTAACCACCTTTTGTTTGCCTGGAATACCCAATGAACAACATTACTTTTGACCTGCTTTCTAACTTATCAGGTTCCTTCGACAGTACGTGTGCCGGATAGCCCCATACTCTAAACTTGCACAAACTGGGTTTGCGACCAAGGAAGAGTTCAGCAGGCGTCTTAGGAACTGATTTAGAAGGCACCACATTAAGCACGTAAGCCGTTGTTTCCAATGCGTAACCCCAAAATGAAATTGGTAAGTTTGCATAACTCATCATTGATCTTACCATTTCTAGAAGAGTCCTATTTCTTCTTTCAGCTACACCGTTTTGCTGGGGAGTACCCGGTGCAGTCCATTGGGATGTTATCCCATTTTCTGACAAATACTGCAGAAACTCGTTACCCGAGGTATTCGCCACCGCGGTCAGATCGCAGCGACTTGATAGTTTTCCCGGCCTTCTTTTCTACCTCAGCCTTGAACTCTTTGAATTTCTCAAAGCATTCAGACTTGTAGCGAAGCAGGTAAACATATCCGTACCTTGAGTAATCGTCAATGAAAGTGACGAAGTACTCGTACCCTCCACGAGCCTGCGTGGACATCGGTCCACATAAGTCAGAATGGATCAATTCCAACACTTCCTCTGCTCGAGACTGACTAGCCTTGAAAGGCCTAGTTGACATCTTGCCCTCGATGCAGGATTCACAGACTTGATAAGGTACAGCCCGGACTAAGTCCAATGTACCGTCATCTGCAAGTCTCTGAATCCGCTTCAAGCTGATGTGACCTAGTCTCAAGTGCCAGAGATATGTAAGATCCTCATCAGAAGAAGTAAGTTTTCTCTTCCTAGGATTGTCAATTACGGATGAATTACATGCAATACTTGCGGACATATTTTGATCGAAGTAGCATAAAGAGTACAAATCAACACAACGGATAACATTGTTACTGCCAATGATAAAATCATAAATAACAAATATCCATAAAAGGTTGATAAAATTTGTCCTGCCGATAAAACACGGCCCACAAATAAACTCTCAAATGTACTTAATTCATCAAAACATAAAGAAAAGAAAACTCCATGAAGCTCCGTCTTAAAACGTTGCCTTCATCCAGTTTGGTATCTTCTTGCCATCACTCACCAGCCTTGTCGGCACGGTCCCCTGCAAAGTACAACAACATGATTAACAAGTCAGCGCTTACAGCTCTTGGAAGAGAAACGCCACACTCTAATCATGCTTCAGTTATACATGCAAATGGCATACCCTGTCTGGCCTTGTGGGCCTGACAATCTTTCCTCCTATGTCCTTTCTTACCACACCTGAAAACACTTGTCCCTCGAAGTTTCCCCATAGGCTTATTAACAGCTCCCATGTCCTTCGCAGTTACCTTCCCAACCTTCTTCTTAATCGCTCTTTTCGGCTTCATACCTTTCGATACAGCAGAGTGATTACCAGAAGTAGCTAAGGCAACCTTCTAAGGATTCATAACCGATTCCGCTGCCATCAAGTCATTGAGCAACTCGTTAAGTGTATACTCCTTCTTGTTCATGACAACAATCAGTCTGAAACTCTTAAAGGATTTGGGTAGAGAGTTCAGTATGATATCGATCTCAGCCTTAGCGTCGATACCTCCACTGTGCACGATTAGCTCATCCATGAGGTGAGTCATGGAAACTACGTGCTCTCTCACTCGTTGTAATAGTCTACTTCCTCTTGCGAGGATTCAGTAGTAGGCACTTATAGGACTAAGTACTTGTAGAACGAACGTGTGTTCTTCCACAATCAGGATGTATTCAAGGTTACATTTCCATTCCAGGAAGTTTGGACCAGTTAGAGAATTTTGTGCGAGAATATTGATAACACTAGACATAGACATATCCGAAACAATAAAGAATCTTAAATAAGAACACACATGTTGAACTTCGAAAACAAATGCATTGAAAACCTTTTAATAAATCAAATACAAATGTTTTCCACTAATTGCCCAAGAGTTCCCACCGCAAGCTACACTCGTAGACGTTTACGATGTCACCCTCAACCAGAACTGCGGGTTTTAAG
>JAPKLW010000011.1:1715401-1730709 GCA_026898455.1 Plectranthus barbatus
GCCATCGCCCGCGGCTGCACGCGCGCGGCCGCCTGCCGCCGCCGTGCACCGCCCTTTGTCGGCTCCGTCTTCGTTCTTTGTCCTCGACCCGTTCAATTACATAAATTTGAAAATTACAGAAACTATTCTATTACAATTTCAAATATATTCTAATCATGGATTTTCTCGTGATTTTACAAAACAATTCAGCCCTACACGGATAAACCACCGCGGGCTGAATCAACGGGTTGCCACGAGGAACAAAAACCAACATCCACAATAATAAATTCATACATGCATATTATCAAATTTAATTATGAACAACAGAGCCATAAATCAGAAACCTGGCTCTGATACCAATTGTAGGGTTTTTTTCGTGAACCGAATCACCAAAACCAAACTGAACTGGATCGATCTATGGATATTGCCCATAATTAAATATTCTCAAAACCCTAGCATGCTCCTATGAATTTAATACAAAATTGTGGATTGAGAGATTACCGTAAATCCGTAGTGTCTGAACCGATCTTTTGCGTTTGAATTCCAAAATCCAATTCAACCACGCGATCCGATTTAATCTGCGAAAACAGAAATTAGAGATCTAATTTCTAGATTAAAATCGAAAAACAGAAAGAGAAGAGAACAGAAATTTGTTCTCCAGATTAGATCTTCAGGGCTGTGTCCCATTGCTGATCAGATCTACTACTGGTGAGGACTCCGTAAAACTGTATTCTGAGCAGGACCAGAATCGAAATTCTCCTCCTTTCTGAACCAAAATCGGCGCCCCTCTCTCTCTAGGGTTAGTGTGTTTCAACTGTGTTATGACTTATGAGAGAGAGTTGTCTATTTATAGACCTAGGGTTGGAAACCCTAATGGGCCATTTTGGGCTCAATTCAGCATATTTAATGGGCCAGTCCTGGGACCTAATGCAAATAATAAAGTGGGCCTATAAATTAATTAATTCCCATGTCCACAACCCATGACACAATTAATTAATTAATATTAATTCTTTTTCACCACAGAATTAATACTGACCTGCCCCTTTATTACCACGTTATGAGAACGGGCTGCATTAATTGAGAATCTCCATATTTAAGGTTACCGGACATCCACTCAAACCTTATCACTCGTGCCTGAACTTAATCAGCCTGCAGGACTTTGGCACGATGAATGTTATTGTGCTCCTCAAGGAATGTCCCCATCCTATTACTCGGATATGGTTACCTAAGTTCAGTCTCAGGCGGTACTACACGAACTGCTGTTACCCAAGATGCGGATATATGAGCGCGCTGTGTTGGCTCTCCACAATGGCAAGTCAAAGCAACGGTCAACCCGTACAAACCCCTGAACCTTCGTTAGGGTTTGGATATATCTCACTGCGGTCCATCAATACGCCACCTCTGCGTACCAGCATGTCAAGTAACCAAGACAGACTACTTATTCCGACAATGCCGCAGCCATCCGGACAGACGTATCCTCATACGCTGTCTCGGCTGTGATCATGTTTATGTCTCACTAGGTCAAGTGACCATACTGTCTTCTGCGATCTACAACATGCCGTATGATCGTCCCTATCGGTGAGACAAGAGGATACCATTGTTCATACATGTACGATTGTTAACAGATAGGAGAAATAAATCGTTGTATACTCATTGTAATAAATGCTTTCAGTATACAAAACTCATCAGTGGATACTGCAGCTACTGAGCATGTTTGTTATGCTTTCTAGGGGTTCGCGTCAAATATACAACTAAAGAATAACGAGGTTACCATAATTTTGATTACTTTATGTTTGAAATTTTACTTTATGTTTGATTACTCTATTTAATTTTGTGAATTGTTTTATATCTGTCGGATTTTTTGACCGAATTTAATTTTAGTTTCCAAGTTATATATTGATGGATATTATGTTATATGTAATAGTGTTGTTTCTATCATTGATAATAAGTACGTTATCTGTCATGGATTACAGAATAAATTGAAGGAATTATACTATGAACTGAACTGAAGTTCACATAATTCAAAATAAACCTAATGATTATTGTGAATTCCGAAATAATTGTCATACATCATTTATTCATATTGTGCTCTTATTTAATAATTAAATCATTATGTAAATGTTTTTTACAATTCCCCTATAGAATCTGCATATTTGCACGTTGAGATAAAACTCTTTGAACTCTCAAGCTCCAAATTTAATCATGTGAAATAATTATTAAATATTTTTTATTTGAAAATAAATATAAATCAAACTTAAATAAGAAGAAAGAAAAAATATCCTTCAAATTAGATCTTTTGATATATATCTCTGCTTTATCCGAATATTTAATAAGAACTGTTACCGAATCTCAAAGGAGTCAAATTATTTATATAAAACGAATTAAATTAATTTCAATCGATTGATTTAATCTAGTTAGAAGAAACCGTGCAAACACTAGGTCTAGATGACTACTACAAATTATTTCAATAATAAATTAGCTACGGTTTTAAAATTCATATTTTACGTCTTTATTTTTATACTAAATTCTAGAGGTATTCGCGGTCCGGTTTTGCCGGTTTTATGGCTCGATAAAGTTCGATAAAAAAGCTCGAAGCTCGACTTGATACTAAATGAGTCAAACTTGAGCACAGTACTACTCGGTTCGATTACACCCTTAGATACGATCGATTTGAGCCACCAAATTCTAATCAAACTAAATTTGACCGATTTTAAAATTTTCAAACTATCCATTTAAAAATTAAATTTCAAATCCACGAAATCTGTTAAATTAATCCAATTTAACTAGTTTAATACTAGTTGATATTTTACTCAACAAAAGTTTTTTTGAGTAGTACGATTTTGGTTAAGATCTGCATTTCCCTATGTGATTGGGAACCCCACCCTAAGCATACGCACCTTTTTCAGCACTCCGCTAACGTGCGCTGAGATACGTGTCCTGTGCCCAGCTCCTTCAATGTCGTCGTGGCGAAAGTAGAATCAGGTGCGCATCCAACTCCAGAGCGCAGATTAGCCGAACCCGTCCGCCATCATAAAATATTTCATGTTTGTGCAAATTGGCGCTTAAAATAGTCGGCTCAAACCCAACAGCCTGCCTCTTCGGTCTTCCCCTCCCACCAATACGATTCTCCCTCTACAATTTCCACGCTAAGCTATACGTATATTTATATATATAATATTCATACAAACGCTGTCAGCTATCTCAGTTTCATCATTCGTCACTGTGTCTGGTGGGTGCGCATCAGATTTCTCTCCATTTTCCTTTTTCGTACATCTTCTGGCAATACTCGCATTTGTTTATATTCCTGTTGTTTGTTTTAGTTTTTGAATGATGATTCTTTTTGGATATGAATTTGTTATCGAAGTGAGATGATGATCATGATCAGTAATGGTGGTGTCTCAGTTCCATATTTTGTTGGTTGTGTGAGAATGTGATCTGGATTGTTGTTCGCCGGAGGTGATACGTTGTCGTTTTCGGTGCAGCAGCTGGCTTTTAAGGATTCGAAGTCGAGGACTTTGATGGGATGAGTTGAAAAACGCAGACTTTCGGAGAGAAAGAGGAAATAACAGTACTGTTGCGAATCGATCACGTGATAATCAGGAGAAGATGCCGCATCGAACGACTTACTTTTTTCCGAGGCAGTTTCCGGACCGCGTATTCAACAAGTTGGTGGTGGATCACGAGAATAAGGTGGTGGTGGATGACGGCAAAACGGAGGTCCGAAGTCCTGCTAAAGGTGGCGGTGACGTCAAAAGTTGCGGCGGAATCACGGGAGACAAGATTCACGGGAAGCAGCTGGTCGCCTTCTTAAAGTGGCTTTCCGACAAGAAAGAGAAAGAGAAGTCCCCATCACGGGATCCCGGCAAAATCAAATTGTACGATCAGGGTGATGGTAATGAGGAGGAAGACGAATTGACGCATTGCCTTCTGCCGCTGCCGCCTCCGGTGGAGCAATCTTTGCGGCGGCAACCGTCCAATGAGAATGGTTTCAGCGTGGATCAAGGGAAGGAGAGGGGGTTTTCGCTGCAAAGAATGTCGAGCGAGGGGAGCACCAGTTATGCTGGAAGCTTGTTTTCCGGGACCACTTTGGACGGGAGTTCGTCGGCGAATACCACCGGAATATTGAAAGAGTCCGCCGAAGTGAAGGAGGAGGCGGAGGAAGCAGGCCTCGGAGACGGGGCAGATGCTGTTGGCAATAGGTATGAAGAGGGCTACTATTTGCAGTTGATGTTTGCCAAACGCCTTACTCAGCAGGCGGCGCTGGCGGTGGAGCCTTTGCTTCTGCAGGAACGGAAGGTCGGTGGCTCCGCGGATGCTGACATCGCCTCCTATCGTCTTTGGGTAGGGAGTTTTTGTGTGTAGATACAAATGCATTAGATGTAGATGTGTGTTAATGGACAGTGAGTGGATATTACATCATCTTTACAAAAACCACTGCATCAATCGCCCGAGTTCCATTTGAGGCGTAACGCTCATTCTGGGGTTTCTGCAATTCCTTTTTTCTCAATTTGTTGTTTCAGGTGAGTGGTTGCTTGTCCTACACTGACAAAATACCTGATGGTTTCTACAACATTTTGGGAATGAATCCAAATGTCTGGCTTATGTGCAATGACTTGGAGGAAGGTAGAAGGATGCCCTCGTTGATGGCCTTGAAGACAATTGAACCCAGTGATTCATCATTGGAGGTGATTCTGGTTGATCGTCGTGGTGACTCACAGCTAAGGGATCTTGAAGATAAAGCTCAGGAGATATACTTTTCGGCTGAGAGTAACCTTGCTCTGGCAGAGAGACTTGGGAAACTTGTTGCTGTCTCTATGGGGTAAATATTAAGCTTATTGGGTAATTAATGAGTATTTTGCATGCTTCCTTTTCAAGACCTTGAAGTTTGTGAAATTCAAGGGGCTCTTTTCCAGTGGAGCAAGGTGACCTTAATCGTGGATGGAAGTTGGGCAATCAGAGATTGAAGGATTTATGCAAATGCATTGTCCTTCCAATTGGTAGCCTATCTGTAGGACTTTGCAGGCATCGTGCTATACTATTCAAGGTCGTGTTGTTTATCCAGATGAATCCTCTTTTCATTATTTATCTACTCATGTTATTCAAAGCATACTTCTGTGAGATGGGATTTTGTGGTCTAGCTTTAATATTGACTGTAATTTGAGCACACTTGAAACTGGGTTCAATGCCAAGTTAGCTCCTAGTTTTGCAGTTGGGATCATCTAATTCAAGATTATTTGATTCTTAATTTCATGTGCACGGTGAACTGCAGGCTACATTTTACAATCTGAAAAAAGTGAACCAGGATATTTGTTGTTAACATTTGCAAGACATTACTTATGCGTCAAGCTTCAATTGTTGTAAAATGCTCTTTTCGACATTGAACATATTCTCAACTCATTTTAATTTTTGGTTGGCGACATCTGTGAAGAAGATATGTAAAAATATGATTTACCTGTATTAGCAAATTTTATTCAAACATAGTGTTATTGCTTTGCCAAAGTTCTGCTTTTAGTGTAATCAGTTTACCTTGCGTCTTCTTCCTCAGGCGTGGACGATTCTTTCTTTCTTTCTCCATTTTCTTTTTCTTTTTGGAGGGGTTGTGCTTTTGGAAATGAATGCCAGCAGGCAGCAAGCATGTCTACTATTGATGTGCACTAATTTGTAACCCTCATGGATGTGAAGTGTTAAAACTAGACTTATTTCTATCTTCAGAAACTAGCGGATTACGTAGGTCTGCCTTGTCGAATTGCTCGAGGTTGCAAATATTGTGTTTCTGACTATCAATCGTCATGCCTTATCAAAATCGAGGATGAAAGGAAGCTTCCAAGGTTAGATCTTGTTTCCCTTTGTATCAATGTATCCACAGTCATGGATTAAACACACATACACGCACACAAAAAGTTTCAGGTATCTTTATTCGTCATTTTGTAATAATATTTTGTATGTATGCTATGTCTGTGGGAGCTCATGTCTTATATTTATGTTCAGAACTTTACAATGCTCGATTGTTCAATTCCATGCTTTTTTGAAGATTATTTGGAAATGTCCCTAATGTAACTCAAACCACTTGCTCCTCGAATTGGGGACAGCCTTTGAAGATCATGTTATAATTGATTGTCACCTAACAACATTTTTCAGCTGTAGTTCCTTGCAAAAAAAAATAAAAATAAAAATCATATGCTTGATGTGTTTGATGCTAAGCTAGACTAAGTTTTGAGGCATAAATCAAGTAAACTGAGGATGAGGAGATACAGGTAGAAATATATTAAGCTACTCCTGCAAAACTCTTATATAACTCTCCTAAATCTTGGATGAGCTTAGCTAGTGCAATATTCAATCAAGAAATCAGAAATAAGAGTTAAAAATATTGGAATTAAGCCCCAGATTGATTGTTGCTTGCACTCCAAATGTTAACACATGACAAAATATTTTGGATGAGGATTTAGTTGATTTGCATCATACCTCCAGGAAAGCGACTTCATTTCACCTTTTCTAATTAACGTTATTTTACCAGGGAATTTGTTGTTGATCTGGTTGGGCAACCAGGAAATGTACATGGTCCGGATTCATCTGTCAATGGAAATTTACTTGCCTCGGTGCCTTCACCGTTTCAAGTATCTCATCTGAAAGAATTTAAACAAGATCTGAAGAATGAGATTGATCGTCAATTGGTGAAACCAAATTATGGATGTGGGAAAAACAATGCTCTGCAGTCAGGTTGTCTTCGTTTAACACGACTCTGAATGCATTTTTTGTGAAGACTCCATTGATTACAAATTATCATGATGATTTGATTGGAATGGTCTTATTTGGTTTTGAATAGTACTTATTGTGGAAGCTTTAGTCAGTTGCTGATCACCTTATCCTTGATTCCTTTGTTGTCCTTTTATTTTTCATACTGGAAATGCTAGCTGACGTTGACTTCCTCATTCAATAGCTGATTTTTCCTTTAGTATATTTCTGAAAGTAACCAGCAATTATCATGACCATTACCTTCGTAGCTATTCTGCTTCCAATGGTATATCTACTCGTTTAGCGTGTTGCATGGGTTAGACAAACTTCAAAGTTTCCATCTTTGAGAAGCATGAATGATAATAATTAACTCAACCAGATTAATTACAATAAAACTTTCAGAGTATCAACTGAAACTTACATGGAGGACTTACTTGCAGTCGATACAGTGGAAACCAAGAGTATTATTTGTACACAAAGTATAAAGAAAAATGAGTGCCCAGAAGCTTTTGATGTTGCTGGTGCTGCAGTGTCTGAGGATGGCTATTCCAAACCTGGAGCTGACAGAATTATTATAAAACAAACTTACAAAAAGGAGATTGTTGTGGCTGGAAATTCACTTTTCGCTCAGGCTGGCAGACAACCTCCTAAAATATCTTTCCCTGAAAGCAAAGAGCAGCAGTCGGAGACTAGAAATAAATGTTTTGATAATGTGAAACATCACGGCTCATTGGTTCCTAGGTACTTGAATCTTGAACCTTCTCTTGCAATGGATTGGCTCGAGATCTCATGGGATGAATTACACATTAAAGAACGTGTTGGAGCTGGTACTTTGTTGGTTTAACTTCTTCGTTCTTCTTTTTGGTGATGCTATCTGGTTGAAACTGTGGTCTATGATGAATCTGTTTTTTCATCTTACAGGATCATTTGGCACAGTTCATCGAGCTGAATGGCACGGATCGGTTAGTATTATAAGCCTGTGGATTTAATTGCTAGCTTTAGCTATGCACGGAACATGTCTCTGAAGTTTTGTTTATTGTACTGCAATGAAATTTCGATGCTTCTTCTCACGTTCTTGAACATGATAATTTCTGCTTTTCGATAAAAACCAGCACAACTTAAGTATAGAGGTATAATAAGGACCATATAACTGTGCATATTTGGTTAGTTTGTTGGAAGGTGCAAATTTCAGTTGACTTCGTGCATCAAGTTGATGGGTAATATACATCACTTTGATTACTGTTTTCTTGATATCTATTCTTTTCCCTTTGTTAACCCTTTCACATTTTTTATGAGTTAAGAGCATCATGTAACTGAAAATCCTATATAACTGCAGGATGTAGCAGTTAAGGTTCTGTCTATCCAGGATTTTCATGATGATCAATTGAAGGAGTTTTTAAGGGAGGTATGCCTATTATGTTTGAATGATTAAATTTCTCCCTTAACATATATTACAAAGTTTCTTTGTGGATATAACTGGTACAAGAGAATTGTATTTCCGATTTTCAAATTTATTTCTCGGCTTAGGGGCAAGTAATGTGTTGTGGGTTTTTTTACATTATATGCTTTCATTTATAAAACCGATTTTTTTTTCATTTTCATATTGTTTATTGGCATTTGTTAAGTGCCTATTCTGCCACAAACTTGCGAAACTATGATCTAATATCTCTGATCATTATTTCTTTAATTGTGATTCAAATTGCAGATCATTAACATTCTTACAGGAGAGCTTTTACTTCTCATACATTTTTTAATTTTTTCTTTGGCAGAATTAATAATATTACCTTTTGATCAACATAGAAGTCAGTTTAATAATTTGTAAGTGTAGGACGAGGCACATAGTTTCACCGATAGCTACGAGTACTCGAGTACATGATACACTCTTTCTATCTTTCGGGCTGCTATTCATTTTGTTATTTACTTTATTTTACATCTTAAGGATCCTGGTTTTTGATGTATTTGGGTCTGCCAAAATGTGAATCTACACAATATTTATTGGTAAGTTTTTGTTGGTATCACTCATGCCACTTAACTTCTAATTTTCGAGTTCTTTTAATGTTTCCTTAGGTTGCCATTATGAAACGGGTCCGTCATCCTAATGTTGTGCTGTTCATGGGTGCTGTTACAAAACGCCCACATCTATCGATAATAACAGAGTATTTGCCAAGGTAGTTGTTCCAAATTCCAGAAACTAATCGGAACAGTTTCTATGAAGTAAGACCATATGGACTCTAAACTTTGTACTATTCAATTCTATGAATCAGAGGCAGTCTATTCAGGCTGATACACAGGCCAGCTGCTGGGGAAATATTGGACCAAAGAAGACGGCTACGCATGGCCTTGGATGTGGTTCGTTTTGATTCTCATATCTTTCTTCCAATTGGTCTTTCTTGAGATTTGGTAAATTTGTTTCATATTATATCTAGGCAAAGGGGGTCAATTATCTTCACCATCTTACCCCGCCTATTGTCCACTGGGACCTAAAATCACCAAATTTGTTGGTTGATAAGAATTGGACTGTGAAGGTAATATTTTATTGGGTTTCTTCCGAAGTTTGACCTATCTACTTGTTAAGTAACAATTTTTATAATTGGCTTAGGTGTGTGATTTTGGCCTGTCAAGGTTCAAAGCCAATACATTCATATCATCAAAATCTGTTGCTGGAACAGTAAGTCCCACTACCTCTTTATGCATGAATTACCTCTACACCGAGACATGCATTGGACAATCTAGGTAGAATTAAAAAAGATTATTGGGAGAACACCTTTCCAAGATTTTCAAAATGCACTCTCCCCTTTTAAATCAAAATGAGCAACTTTCTGAAATCTTGATGGCATCATTGGAGTAAATCAAGAAGTTGAAGATTAGGGTGAGATGGAATGCTCGCAATCTTCTTCCCAAACTCATCTGTTGTAAGGTTGCTTTACTAGAGAAATAGTGGATGCCTATCTAAAATGAGTTAGTCAGGAAGAAACGTCTGTTTGTAAGCGTTCCTTCTTTTAATCTTCAACTCATCCATTGTGTCACAATACACAAACAGTCATCTGCTGTGGAACCTTGACATATGCTGAAGTTAAGCATTGTTCTCTGTCCTCTTGGTTGATAGATGAGTATGGTCTGCATTATTTCACCTAAGTAAGTTCAGCTTGTTCTTACGATAACAAAAAATGCAACAATTGATTGATATCATAGTAAAAGCACAAATCTAATAGGCTATCTGACAATATAATTAACCTGTCAATGGTTTTATCTCAAGGCTCAGTTTAATTCCTGGGTCTGCTTTGTAGTAATATAGCTTTTTGCGATTGTGATCAACTGTGCAGGTTAAAAGTTTTATTGACAGCGTAATCAGCACATAACAAACTCTTCCTTCTCATTTCAGCCTGAATGGATGGCCCCTGAGTTTCTTCGAGGAGAGCCCTCCAATGAAAAATCTGATGTCTACAGTTTTGGCGTGGTTTTATGGGAGCTTGTCACGTTGCAACAGCCTTGGAGTGGGCTTAGTCCTGCCCAGGTGATAGTTAATTTTGCTGTCTTGGGTTGGTTTTCTTAGACACAAAACAATAAATAACAGAAAATATAAAAGGTGGAGAAGAAAAATAGAGAATAATTTGATACTTCTCTAATCATGAAATAAGCTAATGACAATTTGTCCTTGCTATACAAATTGATCTAGAGTTTTAAATGAAATAAAAAAAGTCGAATGAACTAGAGCCCTAATTGCAACAGACTTCACAATTGAAGTACAAAATAATGAACTCAAAATTGGATAAAATATATCAATTGCTGCTGTTTCGGAAACAGCCTATGTATATATTTGGGTTTGATTGGTTTCAACCAAACCTAAAAACCTTATAAACCGAAACAGAATTTGATTCTTATTAGAACCAAAACTGCTGAAGACTTTCAGATCAATTTGGTTTTTGGTCGATGGTATGATTATACTCACCCTCAACTACTTTTGGCCAATTTGCTAAAGTGGATAAATTGAGATACTTACCTATATTAGTATTATCAGGTTGTGCTTAGCATAGCATTGAACAGTCATTGAAAACTTGTAGGTGGTTGGAGCAGTTGCTTTCCAGAACAGAAGGCCTGCAATCCCACCAAACACCTCACCCGTCTTGGTGTCTCTGATGGAGTCATGCTGGGCCGAGTAATTCATTCATTCTTACCATTTCTCTTTTACTTTCCTCAACACTTGAGCTTTCACATGTCATGAATGAATCCAACAAGAATTCTTATCATCTGCAGTGATCCCGCGGAGCGCCCCTCGTTTGTTAAGATAGTGGAGACGCTGAGGAATTTGCTGAAATCGCCGCTGCAGTTGATACAGATGAGTGGCGGCGCATGAAACACAGCGGAGTTGCATATGCTCTCTCTCTATATATGTAGTTTTCTTCTTCTCTTAGAGTAGAAGAGAGGGTATTAGCAGAACGAGAATATCATTAAAAACTTGGTTGATCAAGATAGGTAAGAGTAAGACCACGGAGCCATGGATACAAATAATGATTTTCAAATTATCTAACCAAAAAAATGGAGTGGTGGATTCCATTATGGATTGTGATTGTTGGGAGGGAAAGGTTGCAGATCGGCATGTCAATTAAATAATTGGTGATTTTAAAAGTAGCTACATTGTTGTTCAGCATAGTCTTTTTAAAAAGTAAAATTTTAAATTATATTATATTATTATAATTACTTTTGTAGCCTTCAATTTAAATTTTTAATTAAAAGAATAAGAATCAAACTTAAATGGGTTGTCTCATATAATATTATTTTTATCCAGTGTTATTAGTTTTTTTGCTTTTGGTATATTAATTAATGATACAGAGATAATAAAAATTAGTATTTTATTATGTATGTAGATTAATTTATCATAATGAAACTAATAAATGAGACATATAAAAAAGAGATTAATAGAATAGAACAGAGGGAATATATCCATAGAAAAGATTAATAGAGTGGGACGGAGGGAGTATATCCATAAAAATTCAACTATCATATAGGCTTTGCTAATTAATAGGGTTTTCCCTTTTTTCTTTTTTTTCCTTTTTTTCTTTTTACAAAAAAGCATATCTGTTTTCGATGGAGTATGATATATGAATATAAAAATACAATGTTTGACAAGTTACAATTTGAAACGAGAGTCTCTTCTCCTCTTTTGTAAAATAAGGAGGTCCATTGTCCAATACACTAAGATTTAATATCTTATTCTCTTATTTCCTTATTTGTTGTCAACTAAACACTTCTTATTTGCCCCAAAAATCACGAGATTTACTTTGCTAAAATCCTTCTTCCCATCTCCAACCCGTAGTGGTGCTGCCCGTGTGTCTCCTTTGTATTTTTGTGCAATGGAATGAGTGAGGATTTATTTTGTGGGTTGCTTTGTGTTAATCGTTTTGGTGGTACCTTGTAAAATCTGCTGGCGAGTGTTTCTTCTCCATCTGTGGTCTCTGCGATAGGCATGCTTTGATGATGTTGTTGGCATGAACAATCTTAGCTGAGCACCGCAGGACTCTGCGTACCCTTCTATCACTGCTGCCTGCCCCTCACACTGCTGCTATCATTCTTACCTTTGTGGCTGATTCTTCTCGGGGCTGCTCTGCAACACTACACAATAGGTAAGTGTTATCCATCTTTCAGCTCCTCCTTTCTAATTTCTTGTGTTGTTTTATTGTGCAGGCTTTTTGTAGAGTGTGGAGTGATCAGCACCTAACGAGTGTTGAAGCACAACAGTAGGAGCAAATTAACTTTGGAACTGAACCACGGTGAGAGCGATGATGAACGCTGACAACCACCACTATTGATACCCAAATACGCTCTCTGTAAGGAAATTTGATATAAATATTCTTTCTTTATTTGAGTGTTTTGGTTGGTTAAAGTATGTAAAATTCATCTTAGATAGTTTCAGCATAGTCGAAAATTGTAAAGTCATGTATAGGTATCTTTATCGAGTTGTAAGTTGGAGCAAATTTGAAGACTAGATTGGCTGATCAGTCTAGTATGCGTAAAAAACTCTACAGACTAAAGGTTCACGACGAACTCTACAAGTTTGGAAGATTATGAGTCTAACTGAAAATTATGGATTTCACCAAGTACGGATCCAACAAGTATGGTCGCATCGATTACACCATATTTACCAGAATAGGGACCAAGCATACATTGAATGATGACGTAATTAGCGTAGACTTGCAAGTATGACGACACGAACACGGACTTCCTAGTCCAGGTCCCAGCGCATGAAGACGTTAAAGATCGGTTGAGGAATGTACTAAAGAGTACAAACTTTAAGGATTGGAGATACCTTAAAGTCTGCAAGCATGAAACTCCAAGTTTCGTCACATAGGAAAACCAGTTCGAGATTCCTCAAACTGATGAATACTGCCGTTCTGACACAAAGACGAACCGTTGCTGTCAAAGTCAGAAAAAGGCGAAACAGGCACAAAATTTTTGGAAAAGCACCATCTACCTGCCTAGCGCAACAGCCAATAAAGACATCTGATTGGGCATCTTCCAATTTGTCTCTAACGGACATTTATTTCAAACCTTCAACCTCATGGCTATAAATACTGGAGATTTCAACAGGAAGAAGGTTATAGAAAATACCGACGCGTATACTGAATACATCTGATCAAATTCCATAAGCTTACTACTCACGTTCAAGACATTTCTAGCTTTTCCATGTGTCACTTCTGTGAACACGAGACTCAGAACCTTAGCGTTCTTGAGTTATCTTTTGGTAGTCTTTCTTGGAGAGAAAGATTATAACAGTCAAGTACGTCTTGTACTTTGACTTTTACCAACTTGCCGTCAAGGAAATAGTTCAAGGGAGAACTATAAACACCTTATTCCGGCTACTAAGAGGCTGAGTGGTGCACCCACACTCTGAGCAGCTGCGAAGTGGAAAACCAAGCAAGGACCACGCGAGTGTGCTTGTGAATTGGTGGACGGAGCATTCACCGATAAACTATAGATCGTAGGAGCACCTGTAAAAGTCTAAGCCTAGTGGATTACTGAGAGTCTGAAGAGTGGACGCAGGATGGTTTAGTCCGAACCACTATAAATTTGTTTGTCATTTACCGCCTTCTTCATTTTGTCAGCTTACAAATATTTTCAAACTCAACACTCAAGTGTTGTAGTATATGATAAATACTGACACTAAGCATACTTGACACCAAGTACCTGAACAAGATTTGACAAATCAAGCTGACACGACACCATCAAGTTGAATAAGTGCAAGTTTACCGAACAAACAAACTTAATTTTTCCGCTGTGCATATACTCTTTACTTTGATAAACCGGGACCAACAAGTGGTATCAGAGCGGTCAGTCCTCATAGGCTGGTCATTTTGAGTCGCTTAGGACAGTATCCATTCCTTACAGATCTTTTTGTGTCGTATTGTAGCTCAGGTACAATCATGATGAACATGATAAAGCTGTCGCCATACAATCCAGAAAAGTACGAGATGTGGAAGAAGAAGACTTCCATCCAGCTAAAGAGCATTCATCCAAAAATGATAGAGGTTTGGAAAATGGGCCAATAAAGATCACCAAGGTCCTCCCACCTCTTGGCTCTTGGAACGAAAGGCGCAAAAACCGTAGAAAAGTCGTATGACGAGTGGAATCCAGAAGATAAAAAAATCCAGAAGACATACTATCTTCCCTACCAGACGCCTTGGTGGATGAAGTCATGCAGTTCAACAGTGCCAAAGAAGTATGGAGCTACCTCGACACACTTTGCCACGAAACAGATTAGATGAAGCGTAACAAATTGCAAGTGTGTGTCGACAAGTACGAGTCATCCCATATGCAACCTGGAGATACCATAAAGGCGATGGAGAAGAGATTCAATGCCATCGTTAGCGAGCTCAAGGCTTTGGATAAGCCGTACTCCAACGCAAATCTAAACACAAAAATCTTATCCAAAATGCCAAAAGATTGGTTCGTCAAGACAACCGCGATGAAAGAGAACTTATCTAAAATAACAATCAAGGAGTTGTTCGCCCAACTACAGGCCCACGAATGGGACATCCAAATGGTGAACAAAAATGAGGCTATGCGAGCAGCCAGCTCTTTAAGCCACCAAGATGAAGACGCAACGTACTTTGTGAAGAGGGATTCAAAGTGGAAACCCAAGAAACCCTTCCATACTGACTGACCAGCTGGTCAGTTAAGCTTAATACAAGAGAAATCAACAACGTATGGTTGTCAATCCAAGGAAAGAGAAAGTTCAATGGTCGAGCTTGAAGAACAAATCGGGAGGCTTTCCAAACTCCTCGATAATGCGAAAGGGAAGAAGGAAGCTTCCAACTTAGAAGAAAAGAGGTTCGTCAAGAGAGCCCCCAAAGCATGCTTCCAATGCGGTTCCTCTGAACATCTGAAGTTTGAATGTCCTTCTGTGGACAAAGAGGAAAGAGAAATAATGAGAAAATTCTTCGAGCACCGAGCATCAAAAGTCATAGCACAAGCCATGCTGACAAGAACGGAGATGCCAGGCATTCGTGATCATGATGATAATGACTCATTTGAGGAAGAAGCCGACGAGGAAGCTGATGGGTTTTGTATACTAAAAGCATTTATTATAATGAGTATACAAC
>JAPKLW010000012.1:0-29338 GCA_026898455.1 Plectranthus barbatus
TACGTATTTTCCGCTGCCAAAGTATACCCTGATATCCGGGACCAACAGATGAAGATATCCCAAATCCAGGACGAGATGCTGAAGGAAGATTGGGCGTTGCTGAGGAGATTGCCAAGGAAGATGTTGAGATTCCAGATGTTGAGATTCCAGCTGTTGTGATCTAGAATGCTGAGACTCAAGATGCTGAGATGCCAAATGTTGCGGTACAAAATGCTGAACCTCAGGTGATTGCTAAGGAAAATGATCTAGCAGACGATGCTAGCGATGCAACCCCAACAACCAGCAACCCAAAACCAAGATGGCTACGTGATCATCCCCCAGATGCTATCATTGATGATGTAAACGATCCAATCAGCACGCGACAAGGAAATGCGATGCTAGCGTGCTACATATCATATGAAGAGCCTACAAATATTGAAGATGCATTGCAATCTCCAGATTGGGTGAATGTTATGCAGGAGGAGCTAGCTGAATTCACGCACAATCATGTATGGGATCTAGTAGACACACCCGAGCATCAAAGCGTCATTGGAAAAAAGTGGGTTTTTAAGAACAAGAAGGATGAATCAGGAACGGTCATCAGAAATAAGGCACGTCTAGTTGCCAAAGGATACATACAATGCGAGGGGATCAATTATGATGAAACGTTTGCTTCAGTAGCCCGACTGAAAGCAATAAGGTTGTTTCTCGCATATGCTGCCCATAATGAGTTTCCAGTCTTGCAGATGGACGTAAAAAGTGTCTTTCTTAATGGTGAGCTCAAGGAAGAGGTATATGTTGAGCAACCACCGGGCTTCGAACAAGGAAACCAAATCTATATGGTTTGAAGCAGGCACGAAGGGCATGGCATGGAACTTTGTCCAAGTTCCTGCTAGACAATGGTTTCAAGAAAGGGAAGATTGATCAGACTCTCTTTCACATTAAGGATGAAGGAAGTATTTTACTTGTGCAAATATATGTCGATGACATCATTTTTTGCTCTAAGAATCCAACCCTGTGTGAAAAGTTTTCAGAGCTAATGCAAAGTAATTTCCAGATGAGCATGATGGGGAAGATGTCATACTTTCTGGGACTTCAAGTTCAATAATCGAGTGAAGGGATCTTTATCCACCAAAGAAAATATACAAGAGACCTCATTGCTAAGTATAGTCCAAAAAAGACGAAGAGCTTAAGAATTCCCATAAGCACGAGCTGCGAGATTTCCCTTGATGAAGGAGGAGAAGCTGTGAATCCTATGCTCTACAGAGGTATTATTGGATCCTTGCCCTATCTAACAGCTATCAGACTAGATATTTCCTATGCCATAAGAGTTTGCGCGAGATATCAAGCAAATCCCAAGAAGTTGCATTTGGATACTGCGAAGCAGATAATCCGATACCTCAAGTGCACAGAAGGTCTAGGAATTTGATATCCAAGGTCTGATGGGCTAGCACTCAGTGGTTATTCTGACTCAGGCTTTGGAGGGTGCAAGATTGATCAGAAAAGCACGAGTGGCACCTGCCAATTCCTTGGACACAAGCTCACAAGCTGGTTTAGCAAGAAAGAACACTCGGTGGCGACGTCTACAATAGAAGCTAAATATGTAGCAGCCGCGAGTTGTTGTGCTCGAGTATTGTAGATTCGGCAGCAACTACAAGATTATGACATTTCTCCAGAATGCGTGCCAATCTACTGCGACAACCACAGTGCTAGGTGCATTACAAAGAATCTTGTTCATCATTCCAGGACGAAGCACATTGACATTTGACATCATTTCATAAGAGATCATGAAGAGAAGAATGATATCGATGTCCAATACATATGCACAGAAGATCAGCTTGCTAATATCTTCACCAAACCGCTTGCTGAGGCCAGATTTAAAGAATTATGTCTGAAGTTGGGCCTCATGGAATTAGAAAAGGATGTGGATGAATGAGTTCAAACTCTCATTCTTTCTGGATTTCTGGTTTTCTAGGAATTCTGGTTCTTTTCAGAGAAGAAGGAGATAAACATATCCCAGCTTACGTTTTTGAAGTGCTGAAATTATGATGCTGAGATACGGTTGCTAAGCAAATGGTTGTTGAGTCCAACCTCTCAGCAGTCCCTAAGGAGTGTGATATTATAACTAGAAGATCATTTGCTAGAGATTGAATGCTGAGTCCGAGCTCTCAGCATTTTGTCAAAATGCTATGTTATAATATTCAACAAGTAGCAACAAGTGGAATGATGAATGCTGAGTCCACGCTCTCAGCAGTTCATATGATTGCTAAAGATCCCAATGCTAGCAGATTGCTGAGTCCAAGCTCTCAGAAATCTCCGACTCTCGCTCAAAAAGTCAAAGCGCGAATATTTTGAATTTCAAATCCACTAAGTGTATGTGACACGATGCATTTAATGCATGCAACAGGCGGCGATGAACCAGGAGGCGACATGTCAAAAGCACTCGAGCATTTTGGGGCATGAGATACCATACGAAGGGTCTCCGATCTCCTGAACCATCGATTAGATTTGAAGCGTTGCTTCCCTAACTGTCGGATCCATTACTGAGAAGGTATAAACATAAACACACCACTTCATCAAATTTGTAAACCTTCTGAATTCTGAATCCCTATAATCCCCTGCACTCGTACATCCAAACTCTCTCAAATTCTCCCAAATCTCTCAACTATGTCTACCAACCCCGAATCCCCTGCTAAAACCCAAATGTCTGATTCATTTACTGAATCCCCCACTCATTCCCAAGCTCCTATTGTTGCTCCGCCTTTTCACGAAAAACATTTACCTGAGTTTACTGGGATCGTTAAGAAGGAAGATATTGAAGATGAGATTTCATATGCTCAACTGGTCAAGCTCGTGAGGAAGAAGGAGCAATTCGGCCTCTCAAATTCTCAAAAGACAGCCGCTCATATTATGAAGGATCGCATTCTCGACACACCACTTGTCATTTCTCAATTTCCAATTTGCGTGATGGACACCCTAGCGAAGGAACAGATAGTCGAATACCTGTCTGCTGAACCGTTGAGGTTTCGACCTCACATGGTTTCTGAGTTTTATGCGAGGGCTGTTATAGCAAAAGAAAATCAGAAGTCTTTCAAGACCTCTATTTTTGGCACAATCATCAAGGTGAATGCCAAAGTTCTTGCAAAGAAGTTCGGACTTCGCAACTCCAGAGAGCGTGTCGCTAGCTACAAAGTCAATGACACATATGAGATGAAGGTTCAATAGAATTTGTGGAGGAAGCTTGACTTACGTAAGGAGGCCACCTGGAAGGTAGCCACACCGATCAATCAGCTGTAGGATGAGTACCGACTACTGGCTGAACTCGTGATCAAAATGTTCCAATGCGACGCAGGGTCGTATTCAGAATTGTTTGCCTAAAAATACGCCGTCATGATGACGTTGGTTGATGGGATCAACGGGAACTGGGCTGAATTTTTCTTTGAATGTTGGCTAGATCACACCGAGAAAAATTTGAAGATCAAGAAGGAGGGGATCTTCACATCCAATGTCAACTTTGGGCTTTAGATCAGCAAGTTCATTGAGATGTACTTCCATAAGTCGAAGCTTGACAGGGGAGAGTCACTACTGCCTACTGACTTCATCCCACAGCCAAAGAAGAAGCCAGCTCCTGCAGACATCTCTTGCCCATACATGCTGAAGGGGAAATCAAATGTTGACCCCAATATCCCTACATCTCCCGATGATGTTCATCCAGCCAAGTTAGCAACTCAGCAATTGGAGCATGCAATTGCCTTAACTCCTGAGGAGATTGTTGCTGCCAGGAAGGCTGCTGAGACAACAAGGTGCTTCCAGGACCTTGCTGATATAGAGAAGCTAAGAGAGCTTCCCGCTAAGCAATTGGGTCCACTCACTGCTGAGGTACCTAAGAGGAAGCGAACAGATGTTGCTTCACCAGAGAAGAAGCGGACGCGAAGGAGACTTGTCAAAGCCTCTGAGAAAGAAGCCTCTGAGAAAGAAGCCTCTGAGAAAGTCCCTGCTGCTGAGGAGCAATAGCAAGTAACTCCTATCTCTGCTAAGCCATTTTCTGAACGATTGAAAGTCATAAGGGAGAAGAACAAGAAGAGGAAGAGGAACCGAAAGGAGAAAGAGAAGAAGGAATTTGTGAAGGAGATGGAGAAGATCACCTTCGAGGCAAGGGACAAGAATTTTGAACAAATCAAGGAAGCTGCTGATGAGCTAGCGGCTAAGAAAGCTGCTGACGAGCTAGCAGCAAAGGAAGCTGCTCAGTTGCTAGAGCGTGCAGCTCAAGAAGCTCGTGAGGCTGCTAAACTAAAAAAAGGGAAACAAGCTGTTGAAGTTCCCACCACCACCCCTTTGCCAGAACACGATGCTTTGTCCGATAAGGACTTAAGCAAACTGTTGGAGGCAGGAGTATTTGATGCTCCTGCACGTCCACAAGGCTAGGGAAGCTTTGTCATCAGGGAGCCTGCTGCTGTGCAAGGCATTAGCAGTAGCGCTCTGCCTGAGGGATGTCAGGATGTGCATGTTGGAACGCCTGGATCGGGACAGAATGCTGAGCAAATGGCTAGAATTTCTCAGAATGCTGAGGAGAGGCCCAGCAGTGGTGGAGCTGAGGAGTAGCCTAGCACTGCTATTCCCTCATCTACTGAGCCGATGCAAGAGGAAGAACCAGATGAAGGTTTTTTGGCCTCATGCTATTCAGAATCTGATTCCGATGGAGAATCAGAAGATGTCTATGATGCCAGATTCCTCCAAGAGATTCCTACAGGAACCAATGAGACGCTAAGAATCTCATTCACTGGATTGCCTGGAAAGAGATTCAAGACAAGGCGAATAGCACAATGGTGTGCTCTAGTCTTTCTCGAAGAAGAGGTAAATTCTGACCTCTTTCTTATGATTTCTGAGATGGAGGAGTTTGTCTTGGCTGAGATCGAGAGAGACATTGCCAATATCTTTTATGTTGAGTTGAATGAGACAACGAAGGAGGGGAAGGTGTTAGCCAGCGAGTTGAGGCGATGGAAGAAGTATGATTACATCATGCATCAATTGTGTTTTGAGGAGAGGATACTGGTGATAACCACCAAGGGTCTTAACTACTGGAGAAAAGAAGAGCAATGGGCTAATGATTGGATCGATCAGGTGCCTGGCACCAAGCAATTCTCAGATAAACAAGTCCTTGCTAGACTTTAAGCTATTCGAGTCCACCGCATGTTCTCTACTTCCCAATCCCTGCCCAACTCCACTTTTGCTCCCGATGGTCACTCAAATGCTCGAATTGAGCTCTCCAAGCGTCAAGCTGAATATGAAGCTCAAAAGAAAGAGAGGTTGCTGGCTAGGATGGCTTCTGCGTGAGAGCAAGAGGAGCTAGAAAAGAAAAAGTGCCAAGAGTTGACCGCACATCTTGACACCCAAGAGCAGATGCTTGTCCATTTCTTAGAAGATGATATTTTGGAAGTGACAAGAGCTGCAAGAACTGCTGAAATAGAGGAAGCTAAGGCGGCCGAACTTGCTAAGGCTCAGGAGGAAGCCTGGAGAATAGTGGAGGCCCAACGCTAAGCAGAAGAAGCTCAGTACATTGCTGCACATGCCGATGAAGCAAAGGCTGCTTACCTTGCTTAGGCAGAGACGAAGGCATGGAGATTGCTGGAGGCCGAGCGCATAGCAGCAGAAGCTCAGTACTTAGAAGCACAAGGTGAATGGTGTCAAGAGGATGCTATGGATGTTGAGTCAATTATCGAAATTCATGCGCCTCCTAGTGGCGGAGAACTTGTGCTATCAACTTCTTCATTTGATGCATTGCCTGTAAGTTCACATAATTTCCACTCCTATCTAGATACTGCTGTCCAATATGCTCTCCAACATGCCTTGTCCACTACCATTCCCATGGCCATCAATGAACGAGTGGCTATGGAGGTTGCTGAGATAAGACAAGAAGTGGTAGTGGTACGAAATGAAGTTTCTGAAGTTAGGGAAGCAGTATCAGAGGACAAAAGAAGATATGTTTGGACTGAAGAAGAATATGGAAGTCATGAAAGAGGAAGTATCCGATTCTTTGCAAAAGCTTGTGCAAAGTGTTAACTCCTTTTCATCCACCTTTTTGGCTGCAATCAAAGAGGGGGAAGAGAAGAAGAACGTAGACTAGCAAAACAAGAGTTGAAGAAGTAGGAGGTGGAACTCAAGTTAAGAAAACTTGAGATGGAAAACGAAAAACTTGCTAAGAAATTGGAGAGGGAGACTGCTGAGCGAGAAGCGAACAAAGCACTCTACGACAAATTCATGCAGATGACTAAGAGCAAATTCGATGAATATGACAAGAAGCCTGCTCCCGACTCCTGAGGCGAAATTTGAATATGTTAGCAAGAATTTTTTTAATCTTTTTGTCCATTTCAGTTTCATTTGTACTTGTAAACTCTCAAATCATATATATGAAACTGAATCAGATATAGACAATTACTCATTGTCCACTTCTGACTTTTTGCGTGTCTTAGTTGATATGCACTATTCGTGTATTCAATGAAATTGCATGTGGATGCTGAGTTATTTATCTTGTGATTAGTGGTAAATGCTTGCTGATAAATTGGGTGTTAGATTCTAGCATATTCCTAGAAGCATTTTACTTGTGTTTTAATCGAGAATATTTCCCAGCATTTATTGAGGGGGAATTTATTTAAACCAATCCCTGCTAGGATCAAGTTGGTTAAATTCTGAGCTAGAAACTTGTATTAGAATTTCTTGTAAACTCATAATTTTTTCCTTCTTAGATTGAGCAATTGATAGTAGGCTTTGATCACACAAAAAAGGGGGAAATTGTTGGGAATTATTCTGGAAATTGTTGGAATTATTCTTAGATTTATGGTGTAAATCTCCCTTTAGATCAAATTGTAAAGGTTTTGTTGAATCAAAGCCTTAGTTAGTTTGGTCAATCATTGCTGAAATCTAGATAGTCTAGCAACTCATGTGTAAAGTCCTGTTTAGGAAATATTTTGATTTGTAATAAATTAGTAGTACTTACGGAAGATTGCTGAAGGATTTAGCAATTGAAACGAAAACTTCAGAAATTCTGGATGCCAGGAGCGTTCTCAGCACTCAAGAAGATTGCTAGAGAAGTCAGCAGACAGAAATGACTGCTAAGGAGATAGCAGTCAAGTGCTAAGAAAAAATTGAATGCGAAGGAGACAGTAGTCATATGCTGAGAAGAAATGAATGCTAGGAGTACTTAGGCAGCAGTCGGAAGAAAAGAGATAGCAAAATGCTAAAGGAGTCAGCATTCGCTAAGACTCAAAAGATTTCTAGAAGTAATAGCAATAAGGAATCAAGACCCAAGTGCTGAATATGCAACTGCTGAGGAGTCAGCAGTTGGATACAAAGCAGACTACTAGAAGAGCTTAACAGTCAAAAGGTCGAAGTACTTAGCAGATTGTTCTTAGCATTCTCCGAGAGAATGCTAAGCAATGAAATATCCAACAACGACTGCTAAGACTACCGTTCTGACAAAAGGTACAACCACGGATGAATAGTCTTCCCAAAGTAGGTAAAAAGGCACTGTACCACATTGGAAAGGACAAAAAGAAAGTAGTTCTTATGGACAAAGGAGACGTTGTGTCTAACGGGTCTGGAGATTCAAAGTTTGAATCTCCAGATATAAAAGAGAAGTCCAAACAAGAGAGCCCCCCAACAACTACTCAAAGATTCCACTACGAAAACAAATACTTCAACTACATTCGCAAAGGAAATTATTGAGAGATACCTTTGACAAGCAAAGAAAAGTGAGAATGTAGTCGGTTGAGAACACATTAAAGAGACAAGAAGATCTCAAAGCTCTCAACAGCAAGTGTCAACAATTGAATATCTTACACTGCATTCAAGAGGATTCCTTGACTTTATTCAAGGATCAATTATTGCGATAACTTCTATTGGGATTGTATACTGAAAGCATATATGATTAAGTGTTTTGTACACTGGTCTTCATATATGTGTTGCCACAACAATGCTCACTGTCTGATAAAACAAACATACGACGAACCATAATATTCTATTATCACGCCTATAAGGATGACCATATGGTGTGTAGGAGATCACAAAGGATCATATGAGTTGTTTGACCTAGCAAGATATAAACACTATCACGGCTGGGACAGTCCCTGGATAGGCTGTCGGTCTAAGCTGCGGCACATCGGTTCACAAGTGGGCTTATCCTAGCTACTTGATGTGTCGGTACATGGTTATGTATTGATGGGATCAACAGTGTGATGTGCCATTCTCATTGACATATGAATGAGCCAGATCCCTGACATACTTCCTATGATCTTAAACCTAACTGAAGGATAAGGGGCACACACAGATTGACCGCACTTTGATTTACCATGGTGGCGAGTCTTACATGTACTCTTATAACCGTATTTTGGGTGTTGGCAATTTGTGTGTGGCCTGCTTAGGCTGGACGTTTAGGTTAGCATATCCGTTTCAGGATGGTGACATTCCCTGAGGAGCTAACGAGGTTCATTATGCTAAACCTTCCAGGTTGAATTATTTAATTCAAGCATAAGTGAAAAGGAGTGAGTGGTATTACTCAGGAAATAAGAGATTAATTAATTGTGGCTGATTGTCATAAGCCAAATTAATTAATGAATGTCTAAAACATTAAATATGTGCATCATGTTAGTTTGGTGCAACCCGTTCCTAATAACATGGTAATAAAGGGGCGAGTCAGCATTGTTACCGTGGTGAATGTTAAAATAATATTTTATTAATTAATTATGTTCTTGGTTGAACAAGGAAGGATTAATTAATAAAGAGGGCCCACTTTATTATTTGCATCGGGTCCCTGGTCTGGCCCATGAACTGCTCAAGCCCATTAGGGTTAGGGTTTCTCAAAACCCTGACACTATATAAATGCCTTCTCTCTATCAGATCATTAAGAATTAGGGTTTTCAGTATATTGAGAGAGAACGGCGGCGCGGCTAATCCGGTGGGAGAAATTGATCGTCTTCTCCAGATCTCGGATCCAACTTGGTAGATAATCCTCACCAGATTTCCAAGGAGCTAGGGAACAGATCAGAAGATCAGATCTGTAGGAACAACTGTCCATTGTCGGTGTTCAATCTCAGATCTAAGTTTATTTCATCGTTATTAGCTCCGATCTAGACATGTAGATCAAACGGTGAAATCAGGTATTCTCTAAATCCATCCTCTGCAATTAATTTTGTAGGAGCATGCATAGGATCGAATGGTTTATTTAATTGAAATGTATTCCAAGTATCAAAACGATCCTTTGCAAGAAATTCATTAATGGCAACTCGTGTTGTCCATCTTAGACTCAAACCCTACAATTGGTATCAAAGCCAGGTTGATGTTCTTAGGCTCTATCTTGAATAAATTTAGATTAAATAAATATGTATGTTCATGGATGGTTTTAAATGTCGTGGATGTTTTTGTTCTTGTGGCCTTCTCATTTTTGGATCTGTTTTTCACCACGAGAAAATCCGTGGTTAGATTTAATAGGGAAAATCATGTAATAGATTTAGATCTATTTTTTTTTTGTATTTTCTATTTTTTAAATCTGTAAAAATGAGATCCGGAGAGACGAAGAACACAGTCCAGATCTGACGACAATTTTTAGCATCAGTTCAGACTCAGCCCTGCAGCAGAACCCTAGTTCCTCGCGTGGCTGGGCCGCGCCCTTGCAACTTGATGCTTCGCGCGTCTTTCGGCGATGAGAACTATCTGGCGTGGCGTGCAGGCGATGAGCAGCGTGCAGGTGGCCGGCGAGCTCGCAGATTTGGCTGGGGCGGCGTTGAGCGGCGCTGCAAGAAGCGGCGGTGGTGCAAGGAAACCCTTGGGTCTCCTGCGCGGCTGGGCCATGCTCCTGCAACCAGTTGCTGCGCGTGCGTCTCCGGCGAGGCGTGCGGCGCTGCCCTGGTTCGCACAGACGTCGACAGCAGCTCTAGCGGACGGCGCATTCGTCGACATGTGACGCGCACGACGGTTGCAGCGGCTGTGGCTGCTTCTGGTTTGTGCAGCTGCTCCGGCAATGACTTCTGCTGCGACGATCGGCAGTGGTGGCAGCAGGCTCGGGTATGGGCTGTGCTGGGTGGCCGGTTGCAAGCAGCGGCCGACGGATGCTGTGTAGGTGGCGGCTAGGGTTTGTGAAACTAGGGTTTGAAAAACTTAGGGTTTCCCAGCCTGGGCCGAAAAACGGGCTTCTCAGCCCGAAGGCGGCCTGCAGTCTGAAAAATTAGGGTTTGGCTTCTGTTTGGCCGAGAAACCCTAATTTGAAGCCCAAATGTTGTTTTCCCAAATTCAAATCAGATTTCATGTCCAACGAAGGCCCAGTTTGAAGATCTGTATTGGAATTAAATCTTGTAATAGTTAGATTTAATTTATTTCAGTTGTAATCGCATCTGAGGGGCCACGAGAATTTATTTGTTTATTTATTTATTCTCGTAATGATGTGATTTATTATGTGCGCACTAGTAAATAATAGGAAAGCATGATTATTTGCTTTAATTATTTACTTTTATAAGCATGTTGCAAATTAATTTTTGAGCATGTCTTATGTGATTTATTTTATGTTTTAAATTATTTTTATAAATTCCGGGATCATATTAATTTATGATGGAATTTTTGGTGTGACATAATTTATGGGAACATAAAATAATGTGTGCGCATGAAACCTTTAGAATTAAAAATACTAAGCTGGATTTTGGTTCTTTTCTAACCAAGATCATTAAACCTCCACAAATGCAACTTCTCATTGGAAGTGGGGCATCTCGAAGCGTAAACGGTCTACTCGGGTAGCTTACGTTAGGGGTCCCTCACCAGTTCCAATGCGATGAGGTTTCCAAATAAAACACTTATTTTAAGATGAGAAGTGGGAGCCTCTAAGCAAACGGTCTACTCGGGTAGCTTGCATTGAGACAACTTTTACTGGTCCCTAAGATTAATCTAAGTGGGATAACAAAGGATGTAAAGGGCATGCGGTATGGGTCGAGTACGTATGCCAAATTGCCTTTTAACATCCGGAGTTAGGATTGTGGTTTATTTTGGCTTAGATGTTGCCTGGAGTATAACTCTTTTGAGATGTCCCTGCTCCGGATAGGTGAACATGGTCTTTATGTGATTTATTTTATGTTTTAAATTGTGTCTATAAATTCCAGGATTCATATTAATTTATGATGGAATTTTAGATATGACATAATTTATGGCAACATAAAATAATGTGTGCCCATGAAACCTTTAAAATTAAAATACTAAGCTGGATTTTGGTTCTTCTCTAACCAAGATCATTAGACCTCCACAAATACGACTTCTCATTAGAAGTAAGGTATTTCGAAGCGTAAACGTCTACTCGGGTAACTTGCATTATAAGTAACTTACAAGTTCTAATGCGATGAGGTTTCCAAATAAAACACTTATTTTAAGATGAGAAGTGGGAGCCTCTAAGCAAACAGTCTACTCGGGTAGCTTGCATTGGGACAACTTTCACTGGGGCCTAAGATTAATCTAAGTGGGATAACAAAGGATGTGAGGGGCATGCGTCATGGGTCCAGTACGTATGCTAAATTGCCCTAAACATACCGGAGTTAGGATTGTGGTTTATTTGGCTTAGATGTTGCCTGTAGTATAACTCATTTGTGATGTCCCTGCTCCGGATAGGTGAACATGGTCATAATATCTCCAATATTAATTTCTTTTGCTTAAGATACCTGGCATGTTAAGAAATTAAAGGACCTATTTTGGTCTGGTTGAGCGTTTGTCGTAAATGGACTACTCGGGTAGTTTGCGACAAATTAGCTTGGGCAATTGGAGGAAACAAATTGCATTGTTTTATCTAAAGGTTCTATGCATATTTGTTTCAATTGTTTGTAGTATGTGCTTATTTTAATTCGCTTATTTGTTTTCAGATATGTTTATGAATAATGTAATTAATATCCTCGCTCAAAATCCTCTCAATGGTCCGAATTTCCTTGAATGGAAACGAAATTTGGATTATATCTTTGTTGCGGAAGAACACAAGTTTGTCCTTACTGATCCTTGTCCGCCAGTCCCAGCTGCTGATGCTACTGCCGAGCGGCAGCAGTCTTACAATAAGTGGATCAAGTCTAATAATGTAGTGAAATGCTACATGATGACCACTATGAGTAAGGTACTGCAGCTGCAGCATCAGCATTATGATAAGGCCTGTGAGATTATAGATAATCTAACAGCGACTTATGGGTAGACGGACAGAACTGTCAGATTCAATCTCATGAGGGATATTGTGAGTAAGAAAATGTCTGAAGGCAGTTCAGTGAGAGAGCACGTGGTTGCCATGACTCACCTCATGGATGAACTAACGTTGCATGGTGGTGGTATTGATGCGGAAGCCCAAGTCGATATCATACTAAACTCTCTTCCCAAGTCCTTTGAAAACTTCAGGTTGAATGCTGTGATGAACAAGAAGGAGTATACTCTTAATGAGTTACTCAGTGACTTGATGGCAACACAGTCCCTGATGGAACCCGAAAAAAAAGTTTTAGTTTCTTCCGGTAGCCGGTCTGCTGCTCCTAAACGGGCAAAAACTAAAAAAACAGCTAGGAATAAGAATAAGAAAACTGCTGATGGAAACAATGGAGTTTATGCTCCAAAGAAAAAGGCTGGGAAAGTTAAAGGAAAGGGCAAGTGTTACCGCTGTGGCAAGCTAGGATACTGGAAAGCAAATAGTCTAGGTGCTAACACCAATGGACAAGGTACATCATCATTTACATGTTTAGTATCAGTTTTCTACTCCTTGTGAGTAGTGGTTACTGTGAGTACTAATCATGTTTTGGCTGCGGTGAGCAGAGAATCAAGCTGATGATAATGCTTGAGGATGACGGAACTACCTACTCCAAGGAAGTTGCTCGAGATTGTCCTCAAGCAGTTGGAGTTATTTGCTTTAAGTTTATGTTAAAACTCTATTTTAATTCAAGATCTTTTGAAGAGATATTGCCTTTGTTTTGATAAAAAAATTTCATCTATGGATTATCAGTTATTCAGATAGAGTTTTTCTATCATGATGAATAACAGTGTTTTCAATTATGGATGGTTGTCTCTTCTTTACTTGATTACATAAACTATCAGTGTTCTAAGGTATAACTTAAAGAATCTCTATAGAGATAAGTTACATCAGTCTAAGTAGTAATTCATGGAATTATGGATTCAATCCAGGTATTCCTAAGAATGATACTTATGACAACTACTTAGAGGTATAAGATGTAACTAGGCCTTTTAATAGGCGAATTATATCTCTATAAATTATTTCGTGTTTGCTCGGGTTTGCTGGTTTGAGTCTACTTCCGCAGTTGCCTTAACAGGCATTGATACTGTAATCATTTAAGATTTGGATATGTTTATCTAATTCACTACAAGTCTTAGTCTCTTGCTTTAATCAAGAGCGTTCAAGACTATGGTAGAGAATAAGTTAAACAAGACCGTAAAAACATTATGGTTTATTCATAATGGTGTATCTTAAGTGATGGGTTTTTCAGTATCTGGCAGAGCAAAGGGATTGCATCCCAGTTAATTACACCTATTATTCCTCGATTTGGATAGTGTAGGTAAAACGAAATATGATTCTTTAAAAGTTTATAAGTTATGCCAGCCTTGCCAAATTTTCGTTTTGGGAAGAGCGCCAAAAGCAGTTGTGTGTTTGCTTAACCTAGTGCCTTTTAAATCAGTTCCAAATACCCTAGCAGACCTTGACTACATTAAAAGGGCAATGATGGGTAACTCGGATGTTTAAGCTGATATAGGAAACTGATTGGTTGGAAGAAAGGTTTAAGCTAGTACTGCTTTGTGGGCTATTCCAGGTAAACGAAAAAGATGGTTGCTTTGTGTATCTTAGATACAAGCAAATTGTATAGGATGAAATCATGAATCCAAATGTGAGATTGTTCTCTAACGTTTTAGAGAAGACAATTCAAATCCATCAGGAAATACCCCGTGGCATATTGAGCATACCTTGGAAGGTATGGTACCAATTGCACGGTCACTTGTATAAGGTGGTAAACCACAAATTAATGCACCATTAATTGACAACGTAAAAGGAGCATCGTTGCAGTGGGAGGTTGCCTTAACAGGCTTAATGGTACTTGTTCGTGGAAACAGTCTCCGGACTTGTTCCCAGCTTAACGAACAACATCATACTTATCCTTTAAAGCGCAACGAAGCTGTTAAGACAAACGATGTAGTTAAATGACGCCAAGTCATGAATTCAGAAATGAATCAGTAAAGGTTATGGTTGTGTATCAGGATCAGTGATTGCCAAATAACTTTCCAGCTATAGGCAACTGATTGATATACAAGAATAATACTTGAATGGTAACCTAGTATATTCGAGAGTCTAGGTTGGTGAGCAAGGTATGTTTCACAACAAGACCTTCTCACTGGTTGCAACTATTAAACCCATTCGAATTCTTTTAACCATAACAACACATATGAATCTAATTATTTGGAAGATAGATGATGTCATCCGTATTTTATAAATGGGTACCTTGATAAAAGGTTACGACATCTGTATGCAACAACCAGATAAGTTATGTGCAAAGCATCATGTCTGGAAGCCAAGGTAGTTCAAGTATGAACTTAAGAGAGCTTCAAAGTCATGAAATAGACATTTCGATATTGTCTATCGAGAATGAGAGTTTCATGTACCAGTTATGTGTCAGCGGAAGCGTGGTTTTCCTTGCACATTATGCAGATAGTAGTATTTTCACATTCGGAAATAGTGTGGAGATATTGTCAGGCATAAAGGATGGTTATCCGAACAATTTCAGAAGTAGGACTTATGAGATCTTAGAACATCTTTTGAGTTTAAGTCTTGTGTTGCCACAAGAAAAGGACGTTCAGGTATCTCAAGTCGCTTAAATTGATTATGTGGTGAATCGTTCATAGCAAGAAAGATTGTTGTCTTTCCATATTGTAAATGAACGAAGTTAGATATCTATAATGCTATAAGCATGTTAAACAGATATTAGTTCAACTCTGGATAGGCCCATTGGTTAATGAATGAGCCTTGTGAGTTGAATGACATCGGATATCCAGGAGGATCATAAGGAAAGGAAATCGACCTCTAACTATGTGTTGGCCTTGGAGGAGGAGTTATAGGAGTCTAACATAGAAGTGTGTTACGGATCTCGGTATGAAGACTGAGCTTTTGACAGCTTCATTAGCTTCGCAAGAAGCAGTATAACTCCGGTGTTATCCTCTAGAGGTGTGTGTTCTGAGTTTGCCTAATAAAATCAAATGGATTTGTGATCATGTTGGTGCAATGACAAACTCAAGGGAACCCAAGACTCACAAGGTGGTGAAACACATAGGATGTGTGGTATCACATCATACGAGAAATCATGACAAGAGGTAACGTGATTGCAGTGGGAGTGATTGACAGTATAGACACACTTAATACTTTGATAAAGCAATGGTATTATGCTTTAAGTATAAGTGGGAGATTGTTGGGATTGTATATTGAAAGCATATATGATTAAGTGTTTTGTACACTGGTCTTCATATATGTGTTGCCAAAACAATGCTCACTGTCTGATAAAACAAACATACGACGAACCATAATATTCTATTATCTCGCCTATAGGGATGACAATATGGTGTGTAGGAGATCACAGAGGATCATATGAGTCATTCGACCTAGCAAGATATAAACAGTATCACGGCTGGGACAGTCCCTGGATAGGCTGTCGGTCTAAGCTGCGGCACATCGGTTCACAAGTGGGCTTATCCTAGCTACTTGATGTGTCGGTACATGGTTATGTATTGATGGGATCAATAGTGGGATGTGCCATTCTCATTGACATATGAATGAGCCAGATCCCTAACATACTTCCTATGATCTTAAACCTAACTGAAGGATAAGGGGCACACACAGATTGACCGCACTTTGATTTACCATGGTGGCGAGTCTTACATGTACTCTTATACCCGTATTTTGGGTGTTGGAAATTTGTGTGTGGCCTGCTTAGGCTGGACGTTTAGGTAAGCATATCCGTTTCAGGATGGTGACATTCCCTGAGGAGCTCACAAGGTTCATTATGCTAAACTCTGTAGGTTGAATTATTTAATTCAGGCATAAGTGAAAATGAGTGAGTGGTATTACTCAGGAAATAAAAGATTAATTAATTGTGGTTGATTGTCATAAGCCAAATTAATTAATGAATGTCCAAAACCTTAAATATGTGGATCATGTTAGTTTGGTGCAACCCGTTCCTAATAACGAGGTAATAAAGGGGCGAGTCAGCATTGTTACCGTGGTGAAGGTTAAAACAATATTTTATTAATTAATTATGTTCTGGGTTGAACAAGGAAGGATTAATTAATAAAGAGAGCCCACTTTATTATTTGCATCTGGTCCCTCGTCTGGCCCATGAACTGCTCAAGCCCATTAGGGTTAGAGTTTCTCAAAACCCTGACACTATATAAAGGCCTTCTCTCTATCACATCTTTAAGAATTAGGGTTTTCAGTATATTGAGAGAGAACGGCGGCGCGACTGATCCGGTGGGAGAAATTGATCGTCTTCTCCAGATCTCGGATCCAACTTGGTAGATAATCCTCACCAGATTTCCAATAAGCAACGGAACAGATCAGAAGATCAGATCTGTAGGAACAACTGTCCATCGCTGTTGTTCAATCTCAGATCTAAGTTTATTTCATCGTTATTAGCTTCGATCTAGACCTGTAGATCAAACGGTGAAATTAGGTATTCACTAAATCCATCCTCTGCAATTAATTTTTGTAGGAGCATGCATAGATCGCATAGTTTATTTAATTGAAATATATTACTGGTATCCTAATAATGATCCTTGGCAAGAAATTAATTAATGGCAACTTGTGTTGTCCATCGTAGACTCAAACCCTACAACTTCCATCCTAGGAAGCATCCAACAGTCACATCTCTAAAAATAGATTGACTACGACGGGCTGTTTCCAAAACCCCCTGGAGAGTTCAGGAAGGAACTATAAAGCTTCCATTGCTGCAAGGTTAAGTTTTACAAAGGTTACCCCTTGACTTAGCCACAGCTCCCGAAAGATCCAAGTAACGGAGGATAGCTTTGTAGTGGTTGGCTCGAAAGCTCACCACCTGCTACAAGAGACCGGTGAATTCTTGTGCTTGAATATATCTTTTTTAGTGAATTCTCAATGTTCGACTGAGGATTGGATGCATATCTTTGAGAATCGAACCACTATAAAACTTGTATCGTTCATTACTGTTTTATTGTTTCTTCTTATCGATTTAAAACCTATCAACCTCAAGTTGCTAGAGTATATCAGAAACAATCCTAACTCCTACTTTGAGCAAAATATTTGAAAAGAAACTAAGTGCAAGATACTTGAACATTCCGCTGCATTTGTTAAGTTAGTCTTCCACTGCTTTAACAACGACTCTGATCAGGGACCAACAATAAGAACAATTAAAATTTTGCGGCTGAGATTAGAAGTTTATTTCGTAAATAGTACGCCATGAACCCACTACAGTTGGTTGTGATTTAATCCAAGAATTATGTCTGAACATAGCACAATCTCCATCCATATTTGATTGATACATGTGACATGCTATTAATCTCACCTCGATTGTGGTTTACTCGGACTTGACTATCGAATTTGATTGTCTTTTCATATCGATTGATTACTTGGAACGACTGAGAGCTGAGACTTAGTTATGACATGCATTCTAATTGATTATTTAGTCTATTGAATCAGTTAATATTCCACCACTAAGAACTAGGGCTCAATTGTATTTTGCTTCCTTCATTATTTCAATAAAATAATTAAGATTTTAACTCAGTTTCCTCCTTTTAATATAAAACCACAACTGAAAGATGGGTGTCGCCTCTATTCCGCAACTCTTCAGAAAAAATAATATTGAGCATTGAACACTGGATTCAAGATATAGTTTTCTTCAATCAATTCAAGAACTATTCAACATTAATTAAAAATTGTGAATAAAAATCTTAATTTAAAAAGAAAAATCTTGAAACTTAGTTTGTCCACAAAAGTCAGTTTCTGGAAACTGAGTTTTCCTAAAAACAGAGGAAACTTAAACTGACTTTGAAAATATCAGTTTTTCGTTGATTTCAAAGAGCACGTGAAAAACAATGAGACACAAGGAATTCGAAGTCAGACACGAGATGTCTCCAAGTAATGTCAAAAAATCAGTACGAGAAACTAAAACTTAGATTCCTTGGATGAAACTTAGTCTGACAAGAGCAGGTACAAAGTACACTGCCAAAAGTGAAAATTAGACGGCATAGCAGAGCAGAGCATAGCAGAAGAATGGCTATGATTGGAAGACCCAATCTTTGTCTCTAATGGCTGGATCTCTGAGTTTAACGGACAAAAATCAAATTGTTGACCAAGAGCCTATGAATAGCTCAACACTTCGACAGAATCATCATCGAGAATCTTGCGCAAAACTGAGCCGAAACTCTATCAAACTCTCCTTACCAAAATTATACAAACCTCGTCGAAAGGTTAAGATCGCAGCCCAAGAACTTGATGGAAGATAGATACACACGCGGAAACAGAATTGAAATTGATACGATGGGGGAAATCCAACACCTTTGAAGTCAACCCTTAGAGAACCATAGACAAGATGAGAACGAAACAACAACTCACCTTAACAACGAATGATATAATTAAGGTGCTACAAACAACTGCGGGATTCATTTGATAAGTCAAATTTCAAATTCTAGGTCTTTAGAATTCATGAGCCTTCAGAATTATTGAGGAGATAATCTTACAAATTTTATTAAAACTGAAAACTGAATTACAATGAAAGTAGCAAGCCCTATTTATAGGGTGAAAATAAATCTCTATTCCTAATCAAACTAGGAAATCAAATCTAATCTAATCAAATAAGGAAATCAAATCTAATCGGATAAGGAAATCAAATCCTAATCTGATAAGGAAATTAAATCATAATCTTAAAAGGAAACTAAACATATAGAATAAAATAAAATTCAAAATTAAACAAAATTAATATATAAATTCAGAATTAATTAAAATTAAGCCTAGATGCCATAATTAAATTAATCCATCTTGACACAATTTGATCTTCAATCAAACTTCGATTTGAGGCCATTGGATCTCCATCAAGCAGCAAGCGGTTGTGGCTCTTGCTGATCAGGAAAATAACTATAGAGAGGCACTGGTGATTTCGAAGAACAGCTCAAAGAGTGAGTGGATCTAGAATTCAGGTTGTATATTCCATATGACACCTAATAAAACATGGCTCAAAGTGTTTGAGGAGGTCAAGAACTCCAGTGTTATACTAGGTAAAAGCAAACCACGCAAGGCACTTAGCATGGGGTCGGTGAGGATAAAGATGCACAGTAATACAAAAAGAGTACTTTGAGGTCCAAGGCATATTCTGGAGCTTAAGATGAACTTGATTTCTTTAAGGATGCTCGATGAACTATGTTACACGATTAAGATGCAAGCTGGGACCTTGAAGGTTTGCAAAGGATCATTTGTCTTGATAAAAAGAGCTCAAAGGAATGAGTTTACACACCTATAAAGAACACGGTGATCAGGGTGGCTTTGATAGTGATGATAGATAAGTAAATACTGTGGCATAGGAGACTCACTCACGTTAGTTATTGGGGGCTACAGGAGTTATCGAAGAAAGAAATGCTGCTCGGGGACAACATCAAAGAGTTGGATTTCTGTGAGAAGTGCATCTTTGGGAAATCTCACCAGGTGAAGTTCAAAGTATGTCAACAAAGAGCTCAAGGAAATCTGGATTACATCCACTCAGATCTCTGGGGACTTTTAAGGGTCGGTTCAAATAGAGAAGCGAGGAACTTCATGAGCCTCATTGATGATCACTCAAGAAAGGTGTGGGTCTACATCTTGAAGAATAAGAATTATGCTCTAGAGACCTTCAAGAAGTGGAAGGTGTTGATCGAAATCAAACAGGAAGAAAGATAAAAAGGTTACGAACTGACAATGACCTTAAATATTACTCGAATGAATTTGAGAGGTACTGTTCAAAGCATGGTATTGAAAGACACAAAATAGTGGCTAGAACACCTCAGCAGAATGGACTGGCGGAGAGTTACAATCAAACATTGTTGTAAAGAATGAGGTGCATGTTGTTAAGTGTGAAGTTACCTAAGTCATTTTGGGCTGAAGTAATAACTATTGCAGCTTATTTGATCAATCGGTGCCCCTTGCTGCACTGGGTTTCAAGACACCAAAAGAAATATAGTCTGATCATCCTCTGGATTTCAGCAACCTTAGAGCTTTTGGTGTCTTGGCTTATGCGCATATCAAAGAAGATAAGCTTGGGAGGAGGGCATTAAAAATGCATATTTATTGGGTACTCGAAAGGAATAAATGGGTGCAAGTTCTGGTGTCTTGAGCTAGATATAAGAATGTACATCATTAGTAGGGATGTGGTGTTCAAGAAGGAATTGGTCAGAGATCTGGTGAAAAGTGCCGAATAACAGAGTATTGCGCTAAATGACAATTTGATAAGGTCAACAAAGTCAATGAAGTCGAAAGTAGTAGATCAGATGTTGAGATTATGGTGGAGCCGACTAGTGGGTCTAAGAGAGCATCTCAGGTGGATGAGGAGATCGAGGTGGTTCGAGGGTCAAGTGCACTTCGAAATTATATTATCACAAGATATAGGGAACGAAGATAGATTAGACCTCCCACTCGATTCAGATATGCTAATGTGGTAGTATATGCTTTTGTTATGATGGATGACGTAGAGCTTGATGATATTGAGCTGAAGAACTATAACTAGACCATAAATTGCAAGGAGAGGCTTAGATGGCTCGAATCCATGGAGGAGATTAACTCTTTGAAGAAGAATCACACTTGGGTATTGGTGGATAAGCCGGAGGAGACGCAATATATAGTTAGCTATAAGTGGATCTTTAAGAAGAAATAGAAGGTCTCCAGATTTATATTCAAGGAGAGACTAGTTGCTCGAGGCTTCGCGTAACGGGAAGGTGTGGATTATGGCGAAGTGTTTGTGCAAGTGGTAAAACAAAGGTAAATAAGGCAGATCTTGTCATTAGTTTCTTAGTACAACATGGAGTTAGAGCAACTCAATGTGAAGACTGCCTTCCTGTATGAAGAGCTAGAGGAAAGGATCTTTAAGACTCCATTCGAGGGCTACAAGGAAGTTGGTAGTGGGAAGAAGGTGTGCTTTCTGACAAAGTCATTGTATAAATTAAAGCAATCTACAAGGCAGTGGAATAAGCGGTTTGACAAGTTCATGATTCAGCAAGACATTGTTCGATGCAAACACTGTGTTTACTTTCGAGGTGAAGATATGGAGACTCGAATTTATCTAATACTCTATGTATATAATAGATATGTTGATTGCGAGTTGAGATAAGCAAAGGATAGGCGACCTGATGAATGCTCAGACTAAGGAGTTTGAAATGAAGGATCTTAGTTGTGCTCGACGGATTCTAAGAATGGAAATAGGTCGAGACAGGCTCGAAGGAGACTCACTTTATCTCAAGAAAGATACTCGATGAAGGTTTTTGAGAAGCATGGGATGAAGGATGTAAAATTTGTTCTCACTCTATTAGCAGCTCATTTCAAGTTGAGTGCTGCAAAAAAACTCGATGATGAAGATTGGAGGTTCATGAGAGGTGTTCCTTATGCGAGCATTGTTGGTTTGTTGATGTATGTCATGATTTTTACGAGCCCTGATCTTGCTTATGCACATAACATGATAAGTAGGGTCATGGCAGAACATAGGAAAGAGTATTGGATGGTTCTAAAGTAGGTCATTGGGTTTGTTCGATGAATTGTTGAGAAGAGTCTAGTATTTGAGGATAATTGTTCGAGCTCGAAGCCCCTAGTCGAAGGATTTGTAGACTCAAATTATGTAGGATATATGGATACGAGAAAGTCTTTGATAGGATTTGTGTTCGTGGCATATGGAACTGCTATTAGTTGGAGAGCTAGTCTACAAAGGGTAGTTGCATTATCTCGACAGAGGTAGAATACATTGTCTTAACCTAAGCAATTAAAAAAAGCATGTAGTTGCTCGGATTCATGAATGAACTGGGGATAGATCAAGAAAAGATGAAGATCTCCTATAATAATCAAGGTGTTTTGCAATTAGCAAAGAATGATGTACATCATGAGAGAACTAAGCACATAGATGTGAAATTCTATTTTATAAGAGATGTGGTGGCAGCCGGAGAGGTAGAGCTACACAAGGTAAATACCCTAGATAATCATGCAGATATGATTATGAAGCCAGTTCCCGGTACTAAGTTTGAGTACTGTTTAGAATTGATCAAACTATTTAGGTCGAATTGAAGAAGAGGTGCAAAGTCACGAGCCTAAGTGAAGAATTGTTGAAGTGTAGTCCCAATATCTAGCTCGAGATAATGGGTTGATGAGATTGGAGTCAGCATGACTATAGGTTGAGAAGAGTGAGTCGATTGTAGGTCGATGAAAGTGGGTAGAGTCACAGTGGGTCTATAACTGGAGAACTGTAGGAAGTTAGAATATGGAAAAGATATGGTGTATCTAGTTTCCTATGTTGGCGAATTTAACCTTATCTAAATAAGATTTAGATCGGTAATTATCTATATGAAGATAAATTAATATATGAAATGTTTTTACCATATCAGAGTAGATTTTTATTATGTATTTAGGAATCTCTACCTATAAATACCCTACTCCCAATCATTGTATCATGTTCATTACTCTCCCATATTTTGTATTCCCTCCACCATAAAAAATCATCATCGAGAGGCTTAAAGAGTAGATGTAGAGCTTACGCTCGAACTACTATAAATTTTTGTGCTCTTTATTTTTTTTGTTTGTTATTTGTATTTGCGATTGCTTAATTTACAACAAATAAAAATAGATGAATTGTCGATTAAGGATCAAAATTTATTATCAATTCAGGATTTAAAAGATGAATTCTAACATGATATGGAGGTCCTTGATATTGAGAATTTTATGATCTTTCGAGTCTTAAATTTAAAAATTTTGTAATCTTTCAGGTTCTGGATTGATAAATTCTATTTCTGGTCCTAAATCGATAATTAAACTATCTTTCGAATCCATGATTGTTAATAACTCCTAAGAAATAAAATTGTTGTCGATTTAGAATCCATAAGATAGTTTAATTATCGATTCAAGACTCAAAACATGAATTCTCATTTTCAGACAAGTCCTACATCGATAATTAAACTATACTTTGAATTTTAGATTGATAATTCTCCTAAAAAATAAAATTGCGTCCTTATATAGTACAAATGCAGATTTGCGTTCGTCAGAGAATAGAGAAAGCAAAAATGCAGTTTGCGTCGAAAAGTGCAGTTAGATTGGAGAAAGGTAAGCATCAAATTTTTATTTTGCTTTTGAGTTTTGTGTGGGGTTGGAGATGTCTTACTAGTATCATTTAGCAAAGTTGTTGTGAAAACGATGAATGCAACAAGAAACTCAAGAATACACACGAACTCGAACACAACAATGTAACGTGATTCGGTTATAACCAACCTACATCCACGGAAGGTGAGAAGCGATTTCACTATATGGGAGATTTCTCACAGATACAATTACACTGAAAATACACTGAAAATTTTCAACAAAATGAGCTGCTCTAGCTCCTGAATTTTCTGGGTTTTTTTTCTGAACTTTGATTCTCTCTCTTGGTATGAATAAAAGACGATGATACTGATACAACAACTTTTATTTCTTTTCTTCCAATCCGGCTAACCCACGTGTCACGCTATTATTCCTCCCTTCAACCAAACTTGAGTAACAACTCTATTATATAAAACACGATTTATCCTTCTCCCTTTTACTTCATAACCACCGACACTCTTATGCATGAAATGAATTAACCACAGCTTGATATCTCTCAAATTCTCTCAAGCAGTGGCAGCCACACTTCAAATCTCTCTCCTGATTGCTACTGCATAATCGACATCTTCCCTTCACTACAGCTCCACTACAGAGCTATCATGCTAACCGATCTAGTTAGCAAATTCCCATTAACTCCATACAATATTTAAACTTGGAAGAAGGTATCACCTTCGTCAACGCATCTGCTGCGTTATCTAAGGTAGACACTTTCTCCATTCTAATGAATCCTTTCTCCACAATATCACGCACAAAGTGGTACCTCACATCAATGTGCTTCGACTAATCATGAAACACTTGATGTTTCGTGAGGTGTAGTGCGCTTTGAGAATCACACAGCAGGGTAACTTGAGCTTGCTGAATTTCAAGCTCACTAGCTATGCCTTTAAGCATAGCCCCTCCTTGATAGCTTCGGTTATTGCCATGAACTCCGATTCGGTTGTAGACAAGGCTACTGCTGACTGAAGCTTAGATTTCTGCACCACAGATGTACCAAACATGTTGAATACATACCCAGTTTGCGACTTTCAATTGTCGGGGTTGGCAGCGTAATCTGCATCCACAAAGCCAATTAGTGGCTCCGAGCATCTTGCTTCCTTTCTTGCAAACACCAATCCAACTCCTTCAGACCCCTTTAAGTAGCTTAGTGTCCCCAAAAGAGCTTGCCAATGACCCTTCCCAGGTCTAGACATATACCGACTAGTGACACTTGTAGCATAGGCTATATCCGGCCGCGTACATATCATCATGTACATGATACTCCTCACTAAACTTGCATACGGTACCCTTTCCATATACCTTTGATCTTCCTCATCCTCAGGGCTCATGGACTCAGATAGCTTCAAATCTTGGCCAATAGGGATAGTGAGAGACTTGGAGTAGAGCATACCGAACTTCTCGAGTATTTTTCTCAAATAATTTCTCTAGCACAATTTCAGCCTTCCCATCTTCATGTCTCTTATAATGTCAATCCCCAGAATCCTTCCTGCTATCCCTAAGTCCTTCATATCAAACTCAGTTTCAAGATCATGCTTAACCCTACTAATATCACTTATATATTTCCCCGCCAACATCATATCATCCACGTATAGGAGTAGGTAGACGATGCTGGAATTTTTCCCAACTTTCAGATACACACATCGATTGAATTCTGATCGTTTAAATCAATATTCTTCATATGCATATCAAACTTCTTGTTCCATTGCCTGGGACTTTGTTTCAGTCCATACAACGATTTATGGAGTAGGCACACCTTATTTTCTTGACCTTCTTCTATATAACCAAGTGGTTGATCCATATCTAAAACCTCCTCTAGTTTCCCGTGCAAGAATGTTGTCTTGACATCTAGTTGGTGCAGCTCTAGGTCCAATTGAACCACAATGGACAGCAAAATTCTGATTGAAGAGTGTTTTACCACCGGGGAAAATACTTCTGTGAAGTCCATGCCTTCCTTTTGTGTAAAGCCCTTTGCCACAAGTCTTGCTTTATATCTCACTTGTGGTGGTTCTACTTGCTCTACCTTTTTCTTGAACAGCCACTTGCATCCTATGCAAGATTTATCAGTCGGTCTCTCCACTAAACTCCAAGTGTTGTTCTTGTGTAGCGATTCCATTTCATCATTCATGGCTTGTTGCCATAGATTACCATCAGCTCCACTCAATGCCTCCTCCACAGATTTTGGATCATCTCCTTCTAGCTTCTCAGCTATGTTCAGGCTAAGGAATATGACGTCCGCCTCGCTGAACCACTTAGGAGGGTGGATCTCCCTCCTAACACGATCTCTTGTTAGCCAATAGTCTTGAGTGGATGGTTGTTAACTTAACGGCTGATCTTGAGGTCCATCTTTCTTATCATTATTCACTTGGCTGACCTCTTGCTTCACTTCTCGTCCAGCTGCACTGTCAACTTCATTTTCAGTTTCCACATATTCTTTCTTTCGAGCAAGTGGCATTTGTGTTTCATTAAACACCACATCTCGGCTTGTGATCACTTTCTCTCTTCCTTCTTCAATACACCAAAGTCTATATCCCTTTGTCCCAGTCGGGTATCCCAACATAATGCATCTAAGTGCTCGCGGTTCGAGCTTGTCTTGTGTCACATATGCATAGGCTAAACAGCCAAATGGCTTCAAGTGGTCATATCTCGGAGGTTTTCCGCTCCATGTTTCATCGGGGGTCCTGAAATTTAGAGTCGTGGCTGGGCTCTTATTCACCAAGTATGTTGCAGTAGCTAATGCTTCGCCCCATAACTGTTTAGGCAACCCGGCTCCAAATAACATACACCTAACTCTCTCTAATAAAGTCCGGTTCATTCTTTCCACCAAACCGTTTTGTTGCGGGCTGTATGTTGTGGTACAGTGTCTTTTGATCCCTTTAGATCTACAAAATGCATCTAGCTCCTCTGATATGAACTCAAGACCATTGTCGGTCCTCAAATATCTCACGTTCAGCCTCTTTTCAGTTTCAACTAGCGCACTCCACTCTTTCATCTTTTGAGCGGTCTGATCCTTACTTCTCAATATGTAGATCCATACCCTTCTTGAGTAGTCATCGATCACTGAGAGGAAATATTTTCCTCCACCCATTATCTCGGTTCTTGAGGGCCCCCTCAAATCCGCGTGAACATATTCTAGGGGCTTGGAGCTTTTATAGTGGCTGAGATTTTATACGGTTGTTTCTTACTTTTGGAGAGTAGACATTCTTCACACTTGCTCAAATCTGATTCAGTTACTATACCAATCAAGCCTTGCCTTCGTAGTTCTTCAAGACCTCTCTGACTAATATGTCCGGTTCTGAGGTGCCATAGTTTGGAATCAACCTCAGCAGCAACATTAACACTTCCTACAATGGTCCTCGCATAGAGATAGTATATACTGTTTACTCTTTTGCCAATGAGGACTACATCATCATCTCTACAGACCGTGATCACACCTTCACTTCCCACAAACTAGTAACCTCGAGCCTCCAGAGTTCCCAAAGAAATTAAATTCCTTTGTATTTGGGGTATGTACCTGACATCAACAAGTTTCTTCACATCACCCCTGTGGTTTTTGATCTTGATAGTACCGACACCCTCTATCTTACATATGTTATTGTTGCCCAACATTACAGTCCCCATGCTCTTCAACTCAATATCTTCGAACCATTCCAAGTGCGGACGCATATGAAATGAACAGCCCGAGTCTAGGATCCAGTGATCATCACTCTTCTTCTCAAATATGTTCAGCACTTCGTCGGGTAGGTCATCGGTTGTCCTCACCAAGTTAGGACCCCTAGTGTGGTAGGCATTCTTCTGCTTCAAAACGGTGCAGTCCTTTATTAGATGACTGGGTTTCTTGCAGTAGTGGCAAATTCGTGGATCTTGTTCACTGCCTTGGGGCTTCAGATCGCTTTGTTGGGTCGGCCAATAGGGTTTCTTTTGTACGAAGGGTATCTTATACTCCCTTGTAAATTCTCTTTTCTTAAATGAATTCCCTTTCTCAAAGCTTGCAGGCTTCGGTGCATTATAGGGCTCCTTCTGACCATTCTTGGCAAAGAAACCCAGGCTGGCCTGATCATGCCCACCACTTTCAGCTAGTTTCTCCATTTCTCGTTGCTTGATGGCAGCCAGCACATCTTATAATGTTATACCTTCGGACCTCCCGTATACCATAGCATCCCTGATACTTGTATAGGATTTTGGTAGGGCATTAAGTAGGTGGATGGCTTTGTTTTCATTCTCAATCTCCACCCCGATGCTCTCTAACTCATCTACTGATTTATGAAACCCATCCAACTGGTCCAGTAGGCTTTTGTCATCGCTGAACTTGAAGTTGTAGAGTCTCTGCTTCATGTATATACGATTCGCTATAGACTTTGTCATATACAGACTCTGAAGCTTCTTCCAGAGACTTGCAGCTGTTTTCTCCATTGAAACTTCACGTAGGACTTTATCATCAAGGCTAAGCAACAAAGTGCTCATCGCACTATCCATCAATTTAGCCTTCTTTTCGATTGTTTCTCCCACAAATGCCTTGTCTTTGTCTGGTAAAAAGGCATCTGCCAATCCTTCCTTGGTTAGGATAGCTTTGATTTTAATTTTCCAGAGCCCGAAGTCATTCTTCCCCGAGAATTTATCGATCTCAAATCGACCCCCAGCCATATTATTCAATCTTGACAACAAATGCCAATCTCAACTGAATCTTAAAAGATACTCAATCAAACAAACTTAAGAAGGTCATACAGAAACAATGCACCGTATAACAACTACAAAATCACAGCTCCCAAGGCTATGCAGATCAGACAGAATCACATAATTAACTCTAGGGTTGAGGGTTGAAGCTGACTTACAGGGATGTATCAGAGATGGGTAGCGACTTCACCTTCTTGGTGTGATAGAGTTACATCCGTCGATGTAAGACTTCCCACAGACGGCGCCACGTGTTGTGAAAACGATGAATGCAACAAGAAACTCAAGAATACACAAGAACTCAAACAAAACAATGTAACATGGTTCGGTTATAACCAACCTACATCCACGGAAGGTGAGAAGCGATTCACTATATGGGAGAGTTCTCACAGATACAATTACACTGAAAATACACCGAAAATTTTCAACAAAATGAGCTGCTCTAGCTCCTGGATTTTCTGGGTTTTTTTTTTCTAGAACTCTGATTCTCTCTCTTGGTATGAAGAAGACGATGTTACAGATACAACAACTTTTATTTCTTTTATTCCAATCCGGTTAACTGATTGCAGTATTTTTTATCAAGTAAAAATTATCGAACACGAAGACTCAATTCGCCCGTTGTTTAAGTAAAAGGGACTGATTTTGGAACTCAATATCTAGACGTGATAAAATAACTTTAAATATCAAACTCTAAACTATCTAGCATTCAGTTTCAATTAAAAACAATGAAGTAAAATTCAATTCAACTAAATAAAATCCAAAAGAGAACGGTTGAGGAGTATAGGATGGATTGGGGTGGAATATGAATATGTTTGGATTTGTCAACTTTACTAACCAATTTCAATAGATAGAATGGGTCGGTTCATCGAATTCTAGTTACAACCCTTGATACCGGTGCAATAACAGTCGATTAATTTCAATCTCAACCTAAGTCCAGGTATGTTGATTTTAATTAACTCCCAAAAGCTCAAGAACACAATGACCTAGATACCAATTCACCTATCTTCTAAGTGATACAATACCCAATTATTATTGCAATCCCCTCTAAATCACAAACCTATCAAGTTAGTTCATTGAGGCATACTTTCCAACACATGGTGATCAATCATGAAAGGAACACAAATTAAATCCACAATAATAATCAAAACCTTGAAAACTTCAATAATTCAAATCCAAACAATATTCAAATCGTCCCAATTACATCCAAATCCTCAACTATGAGTTTAGCCACTCATGAATACAATGAAAACTATCAAAACCCCAAAGTAGAACATAGAAGAGAAAGGAGAACAAGAAAGCTTAGGATTTTAATGATGAATCTTCAAT